>KN817541.1:122507-224220 GCA_000827495.1 Hypholoma sublateritium FD-334 SS-4
CAGCCTTCTTTTTCGTCACCCACTCACTTCAACGTCCAGCAAGGATCTCCTGTCGTGGCAAGGGGATCAACATCGGCGTCGGCTGTGGCATCGACATCAGCATCAACAGTCGACAGTCCCTCTATCAGCGAGACGTTGCTCGATGATGAGCAATCAGTCTTCTGGGTCATTATTTCCGGCAAGGAACCGGGGGTATATGCAGACTAGTAAGTTTTCCGTCGTGTATTTGGGGTTTACCTCACTGATGAGCAAATGACTGTACCAGTGACAAGGCAGAGGCAGCCGCTGGCTTGGTTGGCAAGCCAGTTGTTCTGGCTGCGCGCTCGTACATCGAAGGTTGCTGCTCTTTCACCGAGGCCTACATGGATTTGGAGGTTGCTCGCCTTTCATAAGAATACCTCTGTACTGTCGAAGTACTGTCTATTTACTGTATATACTGTCCTTACTGTCTTTTGTGTGCTCATATATATTCTGTGACTCTATAAATGTTTTGACTTAGTTGCATTTGTGTGATTTGCAAGCTTGAATAGGAGAATCTTGTCGAGTAGTTACACGGGAGACGGGCGCTTATTTGGCGGAAACAATAAAATGAGCTCTTTGATTGGCTGGTTCCACCGGGCCGGCCCAATCTCACGAGCGGCTAAGTTCATTGCAAAACTGTATCTACCATTCTGAACGCTCTACACAACTTGGTGCGGTAAAAACTGTTGGAGAAAGGTCTAGACAAGTGTATGTACAAATTTAGGTGGTCCGGAAAGCATACAGACGCCTACATAAAAATGGGTTTTTCGCAAAAATTAGGTCTATGCAAAACACGACTTAACACATAGAATACAAGTTGCACCCTTCATATTACTGCAGATATTTTTTTAAAACAGTTGATAATTGTATCTAAAGCTGTTATATAGTTATCAGTACTTCTCAACATTGACTTACAGCACTTATAGAGTCTCAAAGACGTGTTAAAAAGGAGGATACATGTTTGCTGACCATGTGACTAAGTTGTAAAGCTCTTCTGGAGCTCATAAGTCTTTTAAATTCCAGTATTTTTCGGTGGATTGGTTGGAATATAGTATTATATTAAGTTATAGAATAAATTATAGAACCAGCTGCAGATTGCACAGAGAAATTAACAAATTACAGTCTTGCGGTGTCTCGAAATCAACGTTACTGTAACGTATGTCACAGTCGTCGGAACGCGACCTCTGGCTCTCCGCACCATGACTCTTGGTCGAACCGGTGGCCCCAAGAAGGGCCGATCCTCTGGAACTTCATCCTCGCGTCATGTCCACCGTCTTTCCATGGTCAAGCGCTCTTCTGGTGTATCAATTCCTCAGAAAGAATCACTCACGGCTTTGAAAATTCAACAACGGCAGCATCGAGAGCGCGAGGAGCACCAACAGGCACAGAATGACATGACGCCCATGCAAAGGCGCGAAATAGCGGCTATTCAAAGCAACTTGGCATCTAACCTACCCAAGGAGGACACGGAGGATGGGTGGGAGATGGATGTAAGTGAAGTAATGTCCGGCCAGGCTGTCTTCGATATGAGCCATGCCGGGGGCGAGTTCACGGAGATAATAGATCTTGCAGAGGACATGTTGCAAACATCTAAACGGTATGTCTATCTTCCAGCTGAAATTTCAATATATACTACTGATTTGCATCCTAGCTATCGTACACGAGACTACCGCACGCGACGCGATCGTACAGAGCGCCGGACCCAGGCATTTGCGACCCAAATGCCTGCCTTGAAATCAGCGTATATGTCATGGATGGTTAATGTTGGGGATCATGGCATGGGAAAGGAATATATAATCCCACCCAACACTTTGGTTGAAGGAGTGTCATCTGCGTTTGTGGTGGATATCTATGGTACGTCCGTCGCACGGGTAATCAGATCGCTAACTAACGATAATTGTGATCCTACAGATAAAAAATACACTGACATCTATCACCTACCTAGTGACGAATGTGTTGCCGCAGCATTTGTCAAGCAGGGAATTATGCCCTGTTCTCCGTACGAGGCAACAGTAGCAATTACAATCCGAACACTCGAAGTCTATCGACTGGCACAACTGCGATGCCCCCACCTGTCTATTCATTCCTTTACAAAAACCTTGTGCGATCTTCACATGGCACCGTTTAAATCTCACTTATCACGTCAATTCTCTATTGCGCTGGACTTGTACATTGCAATCCGGAACGCCGTTGCCCACGATGTTCAAGTTGCGCTTGGTCGGGACACACCTGACTGGCGTGTCAAGCATCTCTGTCCGCCGTGCTCATATCGCTTGGAGGGTGACGCAACCGATCTCAAATTTTCAATGCTGTATACCATTGACGGCAACGATTCCCTCAAGCGAATTCTTCGTCGCGAACCCGCTCCTGAGGAACCACCTAATGCAACAGAGCCCGTTCTTGGTGCTTCAAGCGAATCAGTGGACACTAGGGACGTGGCATATGCAAGCTATCTTACGCAGCAAGAGGTCGATAGGTGGTCGAAAGATGTTCTGGGCACGGATATCGATACGGAGGATGACAATCCATGTGCCGAGCGATGGAGGAATATGAAAACGGAGGTAACGGCGAGGATGTGGGGGATTTTTGAGGAGACCGGACTCTTCCTTTCGCTGTGTAGACACGGCTTTGTGTTACTTTTAGCTGACATGGTTCGTAGCGGCGAAAGGTAAGCTTTTCTGAGCATAAAAAAATATAAGATCTCACATAATATTGTTTTTATTAGTGCTAAATATCCACTAGCTATCGTAAACCGAATGCTCGAGATCTTTGGCAAAGATCTCGCCCTTGGGTACGACATTGGCTGTCGATTCCAGTCCACACTCAAGAAAAGTCCACTCGGAAAGAAAGCCAATGAAAACAATCATACCAGTCTTGTTGGCGCCTTTCATGGCCATGCACACAACCGCCTTTGCCAGCTACGTTTCTTGGCAACGTACGTGGATGGACTGGGGCTAGAGGACCTAGAAGGATGTGAGCGGTTTTTCTCGAAGTCAAATGCCCTTGCCGGATCTACTCGGTACGCCAGCACCTTTCATCGCCGTCAGTCAATCGCGGAGTTCTGTAAGCACATCGACGCCTTTGAAACCTATCAGAACCTCAGTAAGTTCCTTTTGAACTTCTGATTTTCCCAGCTAATATTATTCATAGGTACCTTTTTGTATAACAATTATAAACAAGCATTAAGTATTCTTGATACACGACCATCGGTTCTCGTTGCTCTCAGAAACGTCGGTGCGCAAGATGGGACGACAGTCGAGGGATGGTTGAAGGAAGAAGAGGTCTATCTACGAGGACTCACGAAGGAGCCGCTTCACGAAACACTTGAAATGGAGTACTATGGAAGGCTAGTTTCTCTGGCAACTAGCGAGTAAGCATTCCTTTCATTGTACTCTATTTATGTCTTATATCAATCCTGTAGGCACCTTTTGTCCGCTGCGACACTCAAGTGGAACAATACCACACCGGCTAGCATCGGAGCCCGCGACATGACATCTTCCATCGAGACGGCACGACGTCATGCTCTCGAAGAACACGCCAAACATCTTAACGCTGTCCACAGTCTTGAAGCCAAGCTAAACGTGAGCGTTCGATGGACAGCAGGTTCAGTGGCATGGGAAGACGCGGCAAAAAAGGTCAAAATGCGGACCTATCAACGATGTATTGACACGCTAGAGGGGCTTGTGGTCGCGCGGATGTTCGAGCTTACGAAGATGAACATGTCGCAAACAGGTGAGCTTTATCAGTACATCAATACATTAAAATACCAACTACAACACTGCATTTACTAGGATACAGTATGCGCAAGCATATTGCAAGCGCATTGAAAGCACGCTCGCAAGCCATAAGGACAGCCCTCGACAGGTACAATATGGCTGCTCTCTCCCTGACGCCGCCCCGCCCGCTTCTCGACTGGGATGAAATAGTTACCTACGCCTTTCTATCCGACTTCGACTTACTACGCGACACGCGCCAAGACGTACGGACACGCCTGTGGGCTAAGCCCGCAGCTCGTCTAGCAATCGACCAATGGCACAAACTACTACGGGCGGAAGAAGAGATTTGTCGCCTCAATGTCGAGATCGCGCGATTTCAAACGTACCTCCACGACGAAGAAGATTTCCTTCGATTAAAGGAAGCCGAAATCTCCCGCACTGATCCGGGACTTGGGCGGCAGGTGTGGGTCCATCGGATGGAGCGTGCGCGGTACAATGAGCACCATCAAGACGTCCTCAATAAGATATACGGACTCTCGGGCTTCTCTGGTAAAGTGTGCAGCCGTAGTGAGAGTTCTCGACCTGCCGTACAACCTCCTGATAGTGTAGTCGCTGATGTTAGAAATGATGTCCAAGATGAGCATGCCTTGGGTAATGAGCAAGACGAGGAGGACGATGATGTTGAGGTGCTAACAAACTATTGTAGTTTGTTAGACTTGTCTTTTGATACTAACATATGACGTTCTGATACAAAATGTACATACTATATCATTTATAATGTACATACAATACAGCATGCAAAAAATCTAAGAGAATGGACAAGAGGTGAAGGGTAGGGGCCTCGGCGCCGTTGCGAACGACGAGCAGAGGTACTCGGACAGCGTGGAGACGCTCGGGTGATGGCGGACATGATGGCGAGCTATTTCTGGACGCGCCTTGATGGCGCGGCGCACACGGCATGCGTGCATGCCCGCCCACCGGCAACCGAGACACCGGTGATAAGGAAATTATGGCAAAGGTAGCAAGAGCTATCGATTGCTATTGCCCCTAGCGGGGAGGAGGCGTAGTTATATCTAATTAGATAGGATCAAACATCCCATGTGCTATTCTTATATGATATGATTGATGGGAGTTACAGGTGNCATAGCTTAATCTCTGTATCTATGTCTTTTATGTCGTACGGTATTGCTGTTTCAGAGAAACGGACACCCGGGCGACTACCAGTCCTATTCAACTTTTGATCCGCAGTTCCGAGTCCATGGGCGCTTATCGCCGCCGAGAGCTCACCTGGCTTGATCCGCTCTGTTTGTCTGTGCAGGGTGGGACCAACRAGCAACATGCATTATAGCACGCATTATAAACCGATTAAAAAACAACGGCGGATACTAGTACACAATAGTGACCTCAAAATATAAACTAAAAGTCCTGTCCGATCAACAAACTTCGGAGGCTGGCGCGAGCTCAGGTGCTTTGGTGCTACGCATTGTCTTCGCGATGCAGAAATACAGCTCAGCCATTTTGTTTTCCACAGTATATCGTTGGACTTACCGATATTTCGTAGCTCTCAGAGCTGTCTAACTGGTTGCTAAAGCTGTTAGAAGCGACTCGAAAGGTATTTAGAGCTTGAGGGCCAGAAAGGATTCCAGGTTGGCGGGCAGATAAGCCTCCTTCGCGAGTGCTTCCTCCGCTCGGATAGCTGTGATCCTTGCTCATGTTTCTCATAGATATTCGATTATTGAATGTCACCAGAAGAGTGTTGGAGTACCTAATAAAATTATAGTGCTATTTAACCTTTGTTACTGAATCAAATAAAGAAGGCTCACAATTTTCCCATGATCAGAGTGCTGTGAAGGTGTCAAAATTAGTTGAGATCGAAACCTCATCAGGTGTGATTACTTACGTGCATACAAACAGATTGCTATTCTGATAGAGTATATTAGTATAGGCCATGCTGACGAGTATATGACGAGATGGTAATTACAGGAAGGGCGACGTAACAGATGAAGGATACCAATGCCATCCCGGCTGGATAAGCAATTCCAATGGAACTCGGTCAGTCCGGAGGCTCTGTCCATAAGTGAAATAGGTAGTACTAACCTGTGAGCGTGTTCGTCTCCACAATCAGGCGAACAAGCTTCCCCAGAATACGCCTCCCATGTTCAATGCCGTCATTTCTCGACTGGTGAAACTGAAAAACCATCGTCATCTAGTGCTGTACGCGTTGTTCTGATAAACTGTCTGCTCACAAGCCATAACATCGAACCTGCAATGAGAACGTCACAGACCGTATCGCCTATTAGCCAGACCTAGGAAACCAGATTAGACATTGTGTAATGATTGGCGATGAAAGCGACACAAACATACATCGAAGGATTGCGGAAATAGTACATGGTCGTGAAACCGAGAATATTCCTGTAGCTTGAAGCCCTACAACCAAGGTTACACCCGAGGTTAGCTACAACTTCGAGGCAATACGAATGCTTTGGAAGATCTACTCACCCGGATTCCCGTTCCCAAAGCTCCGGCTGTCTGAACAACAGACGTCTAACAAGATTGGCGTCAGCTGGTATTCGAGTAACCCTCGGATAAATGAACGCACCAATACAATGAGAATGCACACCCAAAGGTAGGATCTTCTCAATGTGAATATTCGATATGCGAAGAAGCATTGCACGACGGCGGCTATTATACCGCAGAAAATGGGCGTATCTGCTGGTGAAATATTCACGTTTCCCAGGTGGGCTAGGTTTCCGTATCCGGTTCCAAACCTTTATGATGGTTTGTTGCTGCGAAACATATAGGAGGAAGAGAACCGAGCATACCAGAAATATAAATCAGCAGCAGTCATAGCTGTCTGAACTATCTCAAAGATATAACACCCATACACTGTTGATAATAAGCACGCTTATTCAACATAATCTGGGAGCTGCGTACACTGACCGAGAGCCTTCTGCCAGAGTTTGTCGTCTGGAAAATTGATGTAATAGACATCTTTGAAAAAATTATTGCGTAAACTATACCCTTGAAAGTGGTATGCGCTTACAAGTCTGAACCGACAGGACGCCATAAAGTGCCCAATTAAATAGTGTTCCGATTAACTGTAATGCAATGACGGTGAGATGGCAATGCAAGGCAGAACGTCGAGCGAAAAAACTGACCAGCGGAGACGTGCTGGACGCACTTGCATGAGTAAAAGGCGGAGGTACGTAAACTATACACTTACGTACACGACGGAAAACTTACTAGTCTGCATATACCCCCGGTTCCTTGCCGGAAATAATGACCCAGAAGACTGATTGCTCATCATCGAGCAACGTCTCGCTGATAGAGGGACTGTCGACTGTTGATGCTGATGTCGATGCCACAGCCGACGCCGATGTTGATCCCCTTGCCACGACAGGAGATCCTTGCTGGACGTTGAAGTGAGTGGGTGACGAAAAAGAAGGCTGYGCCTGAGAACGGACAGGAGTCGAAGGTGTCTGTTGAACGGTTGTCGTAGTATGCAGATGTACGGTTACAGCGGGAGCCRTGTGAGTGGCCGGTTGGCCGTGGCGATGACGTCCAGCAATGGCCATGTCATCGTGAGTAGGACGGACCGGCGGGTTGTGCCTGTAGCGAAAGCGCAAGCTTTCAGGAAGTGTGCCATCGCGAACCCAGTCATGCCAAGCGTCACAAGCATCCGAATAGTCCTCGAACCCCTTCCAGCAGGCGGTGTCGTTGTTAATGGTCGACGCTTGAGCACATGGCCTTGAGTAGAGAATCTTAGTAGTCAATATAAGCAATAAAAACATAATAAACAGACGTACCAGTTATAGAAGACACCTATCTCCCTGCCAGYGAAAACAACGTACGCAAGGTAGCGACCGACGGGCTTGGCCGGTATCCTGTATCGGAGGACGTCTGTCTGAATAGCGACGGGAGCGGCGGCTGGTGGAGTGTATGCAGGAGGTTGAGGTTGGGAGGACACAGCAGGTGAGCTTCTGAACGCCTCCCAGTAGTGCTCCTGGGAGGGCGTCAGGTCTTCGAAACGTCGCGCGTCAGCCCGGACGACTATAGATAACAGCCAGACGATGGCTTACCGTCTCCAGTTGCGCTGCGAGCTGGGGTGCCGGAGCGAGGAGCACCACCGCGCCCAGGACCTACGTTCCCTCCGCCGCGGCGTGGCCTTTGGGGGGTTGTTGGGCTATTATTGCCCAGCACTAAAAGTAGAAGGTCAACATATAGTACTGCAATACTAAAATAAGTTATAACTCACGATTGTACGTCATTTGCTAGAGAGTGCCTCGGAGCTGTCAAGAGAACTGAGGGGGGTGAGAAGGGAGTGAACCGTTGACGTGGAAGTGTGATCCCGCGGACCGCGGTAATGTATCACGTAAACTTGGGGCTGCCCGACAATACCCGTTGAGCTGGTTCTACGAAAAACTCACGCTGTCAAACTGTAGCCCGGCAATGTCGACAGCGCCGCCGGCCGAACTGGAGGCGCCGACACCCTTGACTTCTGAGCATGGTGATACCCATGCACTCCGAAATCCGCATCTCCCACAGCAAGCCCCTCGTATTTTCAATCGCGCAAAATTGACAGAAGCACAGAAGGCCACTCGTAGTCTCCAAGCAGCCGCCCAGAAGGAAAAACACGCAGCGATTGTCTCGAGCCTAGATGCTCTGCTCGTGAAGCACAACACCGAGATGGACGAACTTTCCAAAGAACACTCAGTTGCCCGTGAATACCTCAATAAATTACATCTGCAGTCTCAACATTTTAAGGACAAACGCGAAGTTAGTTTGATCAATGCTAAGATTCACGCAAAGGCGCTCGAGGTCAATGCAGGCAAGTTATCTGTCAATCTAAATATAATGTCATTCTGACCCTGACTTTATAGATCTTCCCATCGGGGAACGAAAGAAGTTGCGCGAGATACGCCAGCTCATGCTGGATGACCCAGCATACCAGGATATGTCTGCGGAAGACGAGGCCGTGTTGAAAGAGGCTCTTGTCGCAGCGCGCAACACGAAGAAGCTCGGCGCTCGCACTACAAATAAATCGGCTGCAATGGACTTTCGTGCGGTGTTAGAAGAGATCAACGACATGGTAAGTATAATTAATTCTTTTCTATTCTTACCTGACACAGCTCTGGTCGACGACAGGTATCAGCACTTTCATCTCGTACGGGTGCCGCAGTCGTCATGTTTGCTAGCCGCAGTCACCTCGAAGACATGTTCGAGCCTAACTGGATCTGCACCGACAACGCGGCTCTCTTTACGATGGATACATTGGACAAAGGCATGTGGGACATGACTCGTTTGCTCGAACAATGGGCTTGCGCCAGGGCAAAAAGTATGTATAGCAGCTATATTAACTAGTGGTTCTGTACTAATCTCAGCCCACAGCACACGCTCCGGATACCCTAGCGTCTATGCGCATTGAATGCTGCAAGATCATCAATGGAGGACTGAGTACGTCATTCTCGATTGGCAGGCAGCGTGCTCAACTAACTCTGGCCGATGTTCACAGAGACCGTGGCTCAGTCAAATATAGCGCTGATGAACTACACAAATTATGACATGAACGTCGTGCAGAAATACAGTGTTAAGCTTGTAGGATGGACTTACACGCGCTTCGTCAGCCCACACGACATTCACACCATCGACGACATTCGCGTCCTTCTCGCGGCTCTTCGTAGCGGCGCGTGTCATTGGATGCGCCTCACAAAAGCTCAGATTTCGACGCACGCAAAGGAGATCGAGGCGCGCGAGGCTGCTGGCGAGACGGTTGGGAAGAAGCGAAAGAAGCGGTCGGACACGGGTACTAAAAAGGGCCCCCGTAAACGTACTGTTACTGACAGCAACCCCGCTGCGGAAGCATCTAGGAAGCGAGCGAAGGCCGTGTCCAAATCGAAGGAAAAGGCAAAGGCGCAACTTCCGCCATCCGGACGCAGCGCATCTGTGGTGGACAGTGACGAGTCAGAGGCCAATTCCCAAGCAACAGACTGACTGCATGTATGTCCCTATTCCCCCAGTGTAATACATGGAGCGTGTACCCTGCCTCCTTAGTATACCATACTATCTCAATGTGAATAATATTGTTTCCCTCTTCATATTGTGTGTCCATTGAAATCAGATAATATTATTGTTGTCTAATTATATACACATTGCTGTATACAAAAAATCTAAAGGAATGGACAAAAAATGAGGGGTAGGGGGCTCGGCGCCGTTGCGAACGACGAGCAGAGGTACTCGGACAGCGTGGAGACGCTCGGGTGATGGCGGAAATGATGGCGAGCTATTTCTGGACGCGCCTTGATGGCGCGGCGCACACGGCATGCGTGCATGCCCGCCCACCGGCAACCGAGACACCGGTGATAAGGAAATTATGGCAAAGGTAGCAAGAGCTATCGATTGCTATTGCCCCTAGCGGGGAGGAGGCGTAGTTATATCTAATTAGATAGGATCAAACATCCCATGTGCTATTCTTATATGATATGATTGATGGGAGTTACAGGTGATAGGGTGTATGTAATGCATTGCGGATGTTCAAATGTAATGAAGACGCATATGGCGTTCAAAGTGCACAAAAAATAACGCGCGCACAACTTTGATGTCCGCGATATACTTTTCATGTATTTATCCATATCCGCACTACTTTAGCAAGAAAATTTCCATGTCAAAAGTTTTGCGCAAAATGTGAACAGCGCGCAACTCTGAGGCTCGGCGCGCAATACAAACAGCGCGCAACTTTGCTTGGGCGCGCAATTCAGAGGGCCGCGCAACTCTTGAAGGTGCGCATTGTCAATTCAAGCATGTAATATCATTATCTAATTCCAATTTAAATAAACTGACTCCTAATGCTGTGGAAGACCCCTTCGGATACTGTTCAGGACTTCAACAAAGTGTGCAGACTGGGACCTCCACATCCAGAGGCAATGCAAGGATCATTCGTTCTTATTTCAGTCCATTATTAATCTTAAATATTCATACAACATTTAAAGTCACTGAGTTGGTACTACTAAGTAGGATCAAAGTAGGATGAATCGTCATCTTCATCACGTGATCTTTAATTGGGTCTCGGTGTCATGTATCGTAACACACACTGAACCACCACCGTCCACGCCGCATTTGCGCCATCCTTTGCAGCGAGTAGCCCGGGACCCTCTCCGGCCCTCCCCACTGTGGCTTGGACCCACATATTTTTGACAAATCCGTAAACTATTGGATCACCGCGTGCCGTGGGACAGTCGGAGTTCCGAACCGGCTGTTTCCGGACGTTGATATTGCTCTGCCTGTGGTAACACCTTGCACTTTCTGAACGGCCAATCATCTATATGAAGCAAAGAAAAGGACTATGTTTTAGAAGTATAAAGTAATCTTATAGATAATACATACGAGTAACCTGCAACTCGCTTGGCAAGTCGCATCCAGTGACATCCAGATACGATCTCCCTTGTTTCAAGACACCGGGACGGTTAACAGGTTCTTAATTATCAGACATGATGAATAAATAAAGATTTGTGTGCATTATCTCCATATTGCGCACCTTCAAGAGTTGCGCGGCCCTCTGAATTGCGCGCCCAAGCAAAGTTGCGCGCTGTTTGTATTGCGCGCTAAAAATACATTGCGCGCCGAGCCTCAGAGTTGCGCGCTGTTCACATTTTGCGCAAAACTTTTGACATGGAAATTTTCTTGCTAAAGTACTGTCATGTGACCTGCAACGAATCATCAATAGTAACGAATCAGTCTGCATTTTCGGTATGAACTGCTCCGAATCCTTTAAAATTTGGCATATACGTGGTTCAGTATATTTAGAAGAATCACGGAAAACATTGTGGTAATAGAGCACAAATTGAGGGTGTAGGAATATGATTAAATCAGAGGGTTGCGTCTCAAGCCCAAATTTAGATTTATAGCATCTTTACCTATCTTTATCCCTTCGAATTGAGCTGAGTATCGATGTGATCCTCTTCATTCCTTTTGTGTACGAAGGATATGAGTACGTAAACTTAATTTATGGCTCTAAATAACCTCATACATTTGTGAATACTATACAATTCAGTGAACACATCAAGATGCTACGCTTTTATCCAAAAATTTATATCCATCAAGTACACGAGCATTAATTCATGTTGGCCAATCTCTACCACTCAGAAATGGTATTTATCTTTTAAGTGTCCATTTAAAGTGAAATTYGATTTTTTTCCGGATTTTTTGAACACCATGTTGTACCTATACATGTGTTGCTAGACAGTTGCATTTCTCCAGCAGAAATCATATATTAGCACAGYCTATAATCTGGGTTAAGTAGCTCTAGACAGGTAAAACAGTAATATATATTTGCTACAAGGCCCATTTACACCTTTAAAGGTTATATGGAAGGTGGAAAGTATCCAGGTGCTGAGCAATTGAATGAAAGTTGTCGGAAAGCCGTCACATTAGAGGTAAGCGAGGGTGAGCGGCAGCTCTCGGCATCGGCTAAAATGGGCTGATTCGTTTCCCAGGAATCGGCCCGATTTCGACAATTTCAGACTCTCTTACAAAATAAATTTATAACGAGTGCTACATTCACCTAGTAATTATTCAAACACAAGTAAAATGTCTACAATATGCTATAGTCTCACACTGTAGTTTTTATTTTGTGATTAGGAGCGAAGATTCCGCACAGGGATCAAATTTTGCTTAAGTGATTCGTTACCGGTGTTTGTACAGTAGTGCGGATATGGATAAATACATGAAAAGTATATCGCGGACATCAAAGTTGTGCGCGCGTTATTTTTTGTGCACTTTGAACGCCATAGACGCATGGTTAGGTCTTCGCACTGATTGCGTTTCATGTCAATTTTGAAAAGCCGGCGTTTCTGCTCCGATCCATATCATTGGGGATTGCTCTTAGCTCTGGAAGGTTACTGTATCTCTAACGCATCGCGGCCAAAGACAAATGAAGTCAACATATAAATGCGTAGTGTAGCCTTGCATTCTCTAAAACCTGCCTGCAATGCCTGAGTTTTGGGCGCTAAACATTGACGATTATGATAGCGCAATGGGGACATATCTAGGCCACTGCTGAGCTCGGACGCCTAGTAGGGCTATTAACGTTACTCTTGCGGTGTTCCTGAAACACATATTATCAACATTAAATGCCACTGAGGCTAATAAAAAATGTTATGACGTGCCGGTGCGTGGGTCCACTCGTAATCGACATGCACGAACGCCCGCTCGACGTGAGGCAGCGCTTCGAACTTTGTCTGCAAGCGCTCGCTGACGTCATGTGCCTTGTATAGCGGGGTATGGGCGTCCATGACGATGTCCACCTCAACGAAAAAATCCTGTTGTACCCCAAATATTATCAGCAGTCTAACGGTATCAGAAATTGAAAGATCGCACCGGCCCACTCTAATTATGAGAAGTTGAAACCACTGAGGAAATTCGTGCATGTTTTTTAGGCTGCGTACATGGTAAGCCCGAACCGTGTCAACTTTATCGATCACGTCAGTGTATGTCGCTGCTTTGTAAATGAGCAATTGCATAAACTCGTTGGGTGCTGCTTTTCCGGCGAGGAGCTCGAATTCTTTATAGATTGTACGAGACCACGATATGCTCACGCCCACCCCGATCTGCATGGAGGTGTGTTAGCTTAGATCCGCGTGATACCAGTACGGGACTTACGATAACCGCTCCAGCGGGGTCAAGGTCTCCGCATTCTTAACATCATCAACTTGTTTTTTTTTTGAGAAAGTAAACGTACACCACCGAAATTTGCTTCCAGCACAAGACATGAGAATACCTAGAAAATAATCGTGATGTATGGATTTTTCTCTGATTTTGTTCAAATTATACCATGGCTTGGGATGGGCGTACCAAATCCATTGATGAACAAATCATTTCTATGATCCTGCCATAGCATTCGTACTTGACTTGATTTATTGCGGAGGGAGTAGCTGTATAAAAATAGAAGGAATTTCACACCTGATAAACGGCCGTGTTTGAGTCTTTGAGACCATTCCAGCTGCCAACTAGGTCTATGACATACCGAGGGCAGAGGCAACGGCGATTATGGACGGGAGGTGGAACTGCCTGTCGTCCTTCTTGCTTATCAGCGTCTGTATAGACTCGACGACGACGATGAAGTTGACCCAGCACATGCTATCGAAGCTTCGGTGAAAACACGCACAGTATAGGCTATGCTACGTACAGAAATCCTAGTACACACAATATTGAAACATTCGTGTCAAAACAGAGGAATATAATTCGTCGACAA
The DNA here is from genome assembly GCA_000827495.1 of Hypholoma sublateritium FD-334 SS-4. Taxonomy (NCBI): domain Eukaryota; kingdom Fungi; phylum Basidiomycota; class Agaricomycetes; order Agaricales; family Strophariaceae; genus Hypholoma; species Hypholoma sublateritium. Next base: position 136,491 of record KN817541.1, read on the forward strand.
GGACACGCACCATAAACGACATTCCCGATCGTCTGAAGACGTGCGCCACCAACTGGCCATTTCTTGCTATCCAGTCTCGATGCCTTCCGATGCAACCAAAATAGCAGCACATTACTGCCTAGGTCGAAGACAGAATCAAGGCCGGTGGCGAGGAGCGATAGAGACACAGCTGATATCGCCGCGTATACTGCGTAGCGTGACGCAGGTCAGAAAAGAGAGGAGTGAAGGGTGGTGGAATGGGCTTCACATTGGAGTATACAGAGGACGAAGTTGCATCCGAGACTGGCATATATGACGATATTCGCCTGCAGTGATGATACAAAATCAGCTCTCGTCAACCTGCGCACGAAGAGAGGGCATACGCGCAATCGCACAGCCGCGTCCTCCGCCAGCGCGTCCGCGGTGAGCTCCTCCATCGGCGTGAGCAGCGCCGAAATAAGCTGTACATATGTGTAGAGCAGTAAGTGGCATGAATGTCTTCATGCAATATCGAACCACGCACATTGTTCTGGCGGGCCTGGTACGTGCCGACGCCCTTCTTCCGGCTGCGCAGCCCGGAGAGCGCGGCATCACCGACGATGCCGTCGCGTATCCGGAACGGGTCAACGGAGGCGGCGCCCGTAGATCGGGCCGCATGCACGCCGTGTGTCGGCGTGTTGGCAGAGTCGGATGGTCTTGCGGTGCTTGGGCCCGCCGGGGGGGTTGTACACGCGTCTGTCATGCTGCACTGTGAAAATGAAGACGAGTTTTAGATGGGTTGCTCGCACTCACCTTGCGTTCACCTATATGTATCCCATTCGTTCAAAGCGGTGCTCGGTCTAGCCCCAGTGCCTCCGAAGTGCCTTCCGACACGAGGCGGGCCAGCCCTGCCTCGAAGTAAATTTCATTTAACTCGACTTAAATCATTATTAGACCACAGACCTGTCATTCTCCCAAATCAACGCACATCACTGGCGCTCAAAAATGAATTTTGATAGGTTTTATTTTCAATTTATTTTATTCTATGCATACTGTTTGAGACTATGAGTCCTTGCTATTGTCAGACCACGCAACTTCGTAAATAATTCATTGTACTGCTCAAAGCCAGGACAAATTGTATCCCCAATTCCGCGAGTAGTAACGGTCTAACAGACATCCCTCGTCGAAACTAGCGCGCTCAGCCCAGCGACATCAGGTGCACGACGCCGCTTCGACAATCCAGTCCATAGTGGACCCGCCCTTGACCTCCCCAACCCACCCCTCGATGATCGCCGCCGTCTGCGCCGCAGTCAACACACTGTCCGAGAACGTCTCCTGCACGCTGAACGTCCCATTGGCGTTCGGGAGGAACATCGCGCCCTATAAAGCAGGATCACGCGCCGTGAGCGGCGTACACCATGAAAGGTAAAAGATAATACCCCGTTGTCAATGTTGACAACGCCTCCCCCTGCGTCGGTGCCGAGGTTGCGCGCAATGACTGGTGACAGCGCGAAAGAATTAGAACTGGTGTGTAGGTCATGAATCGACTATGTGCGTACGGAGGTTAAATTCAGCAGCGAGGTTGGTGCACGTCGTGACGGGCGTCTCGGGCCCGACGACGAGGCTGCAGGTGACCTCGTTGCTGGCCTGCCGCCTGAAGGGGACAGCCGACGCGGCGATGGACGTAGCGGCGACGAGCACGGCGGCGAAGTTGAAGAGCATGGTGCGCTGAGTAGTCGTTGCGGAATGCGAAGAGAAAGTCGATTGGCTTTCTGCGGGATGGAGTGCGTTTTCGTTTGGCTTTTAAAGATTCCAATGGTCGATGAGGCTTGCCGGCGCGTTCGACATGGAACGCCGAAGTTTATTTCAGCGCAGCGCCGCATCTCGGCGAGACGGATGCTTGAGCCCATCGTGAAGCTTTGCATGTATATTTGCGAACAACGTGGTTCGCATCTAGGGCACTCAAACATTGTCTACCCATGACGGTAAATCTTTATCAAAGTCCCAGTACAGATATCTCCTAGTTGTGAATCCATGATTGGAGTATTATCAAGCTGACAACAGCGTACGATGTTCCCTCAAACGATTGCAGAACTCGGGAACGTCCAAGTCGCAAGTTTTTACCTAAATCCATACACTGTCCACAAAATCCAACATACGTCAGATTACGTCTTTCGAGGAAACAATCGGTAGACATCTTCTGCCGCCTGATAACCTCTGCCGCCCTCTGATGTATGTTGCCGCCCCCTACGCAGGTCCCTTACATATATAAAATCTGCAACGAGCTCCACTGCACGCTCGGGTTGCTCGGCGGGTTTCGCGTCTCATCGTCGATCGAGCATCACGCTTGCAAGAAAGTACGCGAACTATGTATGTGGGCAAGTTATTTCTACTGATCGAATACAAGATACAATGGCGGTGTGTAATGCGACGGCCCATGCAGGTGGTACAAATGCGGCGGCGTAAAGGCAGTGCTCGGCACCGTATAGAGAAACAGAAAACAGCCGTGCAGAAGTGGGGGGTGTGCTGTCGCACTTCGTGGAGGTGTCGAAATTGGAGAGACGACGGTGATACAGAGAAATAGATCGCGCGACGACGACCCACGAGAAGTTTGCGCAAAACATTCATTCAATCCATGTCTATTGATCGAATCCAGGATACAATGTAGTAGTAAGTAGCTAATGCGACGGGCGATGCGGGGTGGTACAGATGCGGCGTAGATCAGTGTTCGGCGTCATGATGAGGAGAAGGCAGTCGTGCAGGAGCGTGCGGTGTGTGTGTGTGTGTGTGTGTCGCAATTCGGGGTGGGTGTCGCAATTGGGGAAACGAAGGTCGTACAGAGAAAGAAAGAGAAACAACACATGAAAAATAAACATAGAAAGGGAAAGAGAAAGAGAAACAAAGAGAAAGCGGCTACTCCCCGACCCACTCCCCGCCGCCCGCGAGGGTGGCAAACACGCCGCGGCGCGCCATCAGCGCGTCGTACGTCCCGCTCTCGACGACCGCGCCGTCCTGCAGCACCACGATGCGGTCGCACAGGCGCATCACCGGCACCTTGTGCGTCACCATCAGCGTCGTCGGCCTCCGCGTCTTCCCCCCTCCCTCCCCCCCTTCCCCCTCTTCCTCACCCAAACCCCGACGGGTGAGCGCACGCAAAACAGCCGCCTGGCTCTCCGTGTCCAGCGCACTCGTGCACTCATCAAGCACGAGGATGTCCGCGCGCCGCGCGAGCGCGCGCGCGATCTGCACGCGCTGCGCCTGCCCGCCCGACACGCGCGCCGCGTTCTCCCCGAGCGGGGTCGCGTACCCCTTCGGCAAACCCATGATGAACTCGTGCACCTGCGCGCGCCGCGCCGCGTCTCTGACGCCCCGCGCGTCCACCCCCCCGCCGCCGTACGCGATGTTGTCTGCGACGCTCGCGTCGAACAGGTGCGGCGCCTGCGACACCACCGCCACGCGGGACCGCAAGTGCGGGACGCTGACGTCGGCGAGGGGCGTGTCGCTGATGGAGAGCGCGCCAGAGGTGGGGGTGTACAGCCGCTGGAGGAGCGCGGCGAGCGTGCTCTTCCCCGACCCGGAGGCGCCGACGAGCGCGACGCACTCCCCGGGCGCGACGCGCAGCGTCACGCCCTTCAGCACGCGCACGCGCGGCGCCGCGGGGTACGCGAACTCCACCGCCCGCAGCTCAATCGCCCCACCCATCTCCGGCTCCTGCACCCCGCCCGCCTCCTCCGGCCCGCGCTCTGGCAGCGCCGCGAGCGCACGCAGGTCCGCCGCGGCCTGCACGGCTTTGGCGATCCGCTGCGTGAACGCCATGAGCTGCGCGCCGATCGTGACCGAGAACACGACGAGGTTGAGCACCTCGACCATCTGCAGGTACGTATATGTGCCGCGCGCGATGAGCGCGGCGCCGACGAAGAAGAGGAGCGCCTCGGCGAGGTAGATGAGCGCGGAGGCGACGCCGTGCGTGCAGCCCTCGACGAGCGCGCCGCGGACGCCGGTGGCGAGCGCCCGCTGGGTGGCGGCGTCGAATTGGGCGGCGAAGACGGGGCCGAGGGCCATGCATCTGATGCCGCGCACGTTGATGATCGTCTGCGTTGTGCATCAGCGTGATGTTCTGGAAAGAAAGAAGGAGCGCACCTCGTAGTACCCCCGCGCGACCTCCTCCCGCGCGCGCTTATTGCGCACCTCGCAGCGCGCCACGAGCCGCGTCTGCACCGCCATCACGCCCGCGAACACCGGCGCGATCGCGAACCCCGCCAGCGTAAGCTGCCACCCGCGCACGACGGCCCACACCAGCCCGACACCCAGCATCGCGCCCACCACGCACCCCTGCGCGAGCACCACCGCGACCAAGTTCCTTGCATCGTCCCCATCGCGCACAACGACCTGCGCGATCCTTACCGCACTATGCCGGGGGTCGTCGAACCAGCGCATGTCCTGCCTCAGCACCCTGGCGAACGCGCGCGCGCGCAGGGCGGTCGTCCAGCGCATGCCGGCGGTCTCCATGAGGAAGTACTTCGCGCCGAGGAGCGCGCCGTCGGCGGCGGCGGCGGCGAGCACGCGCGCGCCGGCGGCGTTGATCGCGGCGGCGTCGTGTGCGCCGGTGGAGACGGCGAAGAGCAGCTGCGAGAGGAGGAAGGAGAAGACGGGCGTCGTCGCGCCGCTCAGGAGGCTCGCGAGCACGCCGAGCGCGAGGAGCGGCCGGTCGGGGAGCGTCGGCAGGACGGCGCGCGCGAGGGCCCAGAAGGGCGGCGGGGCGTCGCCGGTGTCTTCCTGTGGAGTTATGTCGACCGTCGCGGCGCCCTTGCGCGCCCAGCGCCGCTTCTTCGGCTTCTCCACCACAACGCCCTCCGCGCCCCACGCCCTTCGCTCCCTCCCCCCGCGCCCCGCGCGCGCCTTCGCGCCACTGCGCTCCATCGCGCTCTTCTCCTTCCCGAACTCCTTTTCCCAGTCGTCCTCCGCCCACTCCTCGCTGCCCTTCTCGTCCTTCTTCCACGCGGCCCCGCCGACGAGCGTGCTCGCCGCGCTCGTCGGCGTGAACGGCAGGCTCAGGCGGCGGCTCGCGCGCGCGCCTCTGGGCGCGTCGGCGCCGTATGGAGCGCCGGGGTAGGTGCCGGGGTACCCGCCGGCGGGGGGTGCGTAGGGCGAGGTAGAGCCAGGCACGACGATCTGGATGCTCGTCGGGCGGCGCTTGTGCCGCGTGAGCGCAGGTGGGGGCTTCGCGAGGAGGCGCGGCGCGGGCGAGGGGGCGTCCGCGTGATATTGGGCTTGATCTTGATCATGTTCGGCGGAAGGAGAGGGCGAGTACGCAGGCGGGTACACCGAGGCCGAATGCTCCGAAGAGGAACGCTCCAAGGAGGAATATGAGGACGAATACATCACAGACGGGGGCGCAGGCGAGGGCGCGAGCGCACGGCGCGGCGGGGCCCACGCGCTGGGCGTCGCGCGCCCGTTCGCGCCGGTGAGGTCCGCGACGACGTCGAGCATCCACGGGCCGAACGTCGGCGGGCGGCGGCGGGCCGCGTCCTCCTCGTCCTCCGAGTCTTCCTGCACCACCACCTCCTCTCGGTCTCGTTCCTCCCCCACCTCGTCCCCCTCCGCGCCCTCCGCCTGCAGCTCGCCAGCCGCCCCCCCGCCCTGCACATCAACCATCCCCCTCAACACGCCCCCAGCACCCATCAAGTCCCGCGCGAACCCGCCCTCCACCACGCGCCCCGCGCGCATCACATACACGAAGTCGCCCGCCTCAATCCCGCCCAGATCATGCGTCACCACCACCGTCGTGCGCCCCGCCCGCGCCCGGCGCAGGGCCGCCCCGACGAGCGCGCGCGCAGGCGGGTCGAGCGCGGAGGTCGCCTCGTCGAGGATGAGGATCGTCGGGTCGCGGATGTGCGCGCGCGCGAGGGCGAGGCGCTGGCGCTGCCCGCCTGACAGTCCGACGCCCCCTATGCCCCCCCTCCCCTCCCCACCGTCTTCCCCCTCCCCCTCCCCGCCCACGCCAGCAAGCACCGTCCCATACCCGCCCTCCAGCCCGGCAACCCACTCCTCAAGGAGCGCCTTCCGCCCCGCCGCGCGCACCCTTTCCTCCTTCTCCCGCGCGCTCATCCACGCGACTTCTTCGAGGGGTAAAGCAGCGAGTATGTTCTCCGCGACGCTCTTCCCCCCGAGGACGAGCTGCGCCGCGCCCGCCTGCGAGACGCACATCACGTGCTTCTGCACGAAGGCAGGGTCGAGGAAGGCGAGGTCCTGCTCGTCCAGCGCGACCGTTCCTCTATTCCTATTTCCACTCCCCCCATTCCCTTGGAGCGAGTACAGCCCGACAAGCAGACTGGCGACCGTGCTCTTCCCCGACCCCGACGCGCCGACGACGAACGTCGTCTCGCCTGCAGGGAGGAAGAGGCTCACGCCGTCGAGCGCGAGGACGGCGGGCCGCGCGGGGTACGCGAAGGAGACGTCGTACAGCGCGAGCTCGCCGGTGCACCGCGCGGGCGTGATCTTGCGCAGGGTGCGCGGGTGGCTTGGCGCGGTCGCCTTCTTCGTCGTCATCGTCTTCGCGTTCGTAGGGGGGGCGTCATCAGAGGATGTGGCAGAGTCACCGGCGGCGGAAGATGATGACGGCACAGGCGCCGCGCTCTCCGCGAGCCCCACAAGCGCCGCCATCGCCTCCTTCCCCTTCGCCAGCACAATCAGCATCGGGACACACATCTGCGCGCTGCTCGTCGCGATCAGACACGCCCAGAACACCGCCATCACCTCCCCGGGCTGCACCCTTCCCTCCCGAACGAGCTTCGCGCCGAACCAGAAGCCCTGCACGAACATCCCCATCATCACGAGCTGCGCCGTCCCGGACGAGACCGCCCACACCGCATTCAAGCTCCTCGCCTGCACCTGCAGAAGCTCGAACGTGGACGCCGCGCGGGCGAGCTCGAACTCCTCGGCGGTGAACGCCTTGACGGTAGCGATCGCCGCCCCCGCGCGCTCGACCCGCGTCGCCGCGTGCGCGGTGGAGAGGCGCTCGGCGGCGAGGCGCGGCGCGGCGAGGGCCTGCGCGGCGCCCTGCACGAGCGCGAGGAGGGGGACGGCGGCGAGGACGACGAGCGTGAGCTGGTACGAGCGCGCGAAGGCGAGCGCGAGGCACGCGAGGGCGGTGGTTAGGCCCTGGAGGACGGCGCCGAGCGCGAGGGCGGAGGCGGCGCGGACGTCGTCGGTCTCCCTGCGGTTTCATTCCCGTCAGCGCGGCGTATTCATATGCATAGGAGATAAGGAGGGAAAGGGCACCTCGAGAACTTCGCCATCATCCCCCCCGCGCCGACCCCCTCCCCCTCCCCCCCCAGCACCGCATCAAACCACACCATCTCCTTCGCCCCCACCTCCCTATACACATACCGCCTCACCGCCGCGACATTAATCTCCCCCACCCATATCCACAGCGCGCTATTCACGCTGCCCAGCGCCATACTCCCCGCCGCGAGCCCGACGAGCTTCAGCGCTGCCTGCCCCACCCCTTTGAGTAGGGCGGCTTTGTCGGACTGGGACGGGGAGGAGAGGGGAAAAGAGGCGAAGGCGGTGAAGGCCTGCCCGACGACGAGCGTCATGAAGGGGGCGATGCCGCCGGCGACGAGGGAGGAGAGGACGGCGGGGAGGAGGAGGAGGGGGATGTACCGCGGGGGGAGCTGGGAGAAGAGGAGGCGCAGGGAGGGGGTGGGCGTGGTGGTGTTGAGGTTAGTGTTCGTGTTGTTACTCGCGTTGGTGTCGTTTTCGTTGTTGTTGTTGGTAGTGTTTTCGCTGGTGGAGGGGGAGGGGGGCGCCTCTTTGAGCGTGCGCGAGCCGGATGCGGTGGACGACAGCGAGTCGAGCGACGCGCGCGGGGAGACGGTGAGCTCGTACGCGAGGCCGGCGTGGGCGTACGCCTGCTCCGATGCGCGCATGTCGGCGGTGTACATCTGCTGCGTCGTGTCCTTCTTCGTCTTCTTCCTATCCGTAGTATTCGTATCCGTAGTCGTAGTCGTAGTAGTACCGGTGTCGCTAGTCGTCGTCGTCGTCTTCAAGTTCAACTTCCTCGTCGTACACGCGCGCAAGTAAGTAATACACAAGAGCAGAAGAAACAGAAGAAAGCAAACACTCACCCAACCCCCCCCCAGCCACCGCGCTTTTGTCCCCCGCGCCTATTGTCTGCGCACCACATCAACACCACATCGAGCGAGCCTATTGTCTTCCTATTTGCCCCTGCTTGCACCCCCGCTCGACCCACGCGTACGCTATAAATAGCACGCGCTATTGTCTCGTCCTTGCCCGTTATTATTATGTGCCCCGGCGCACACACGCGCGCTGTTAATATCCAGCAGGCAGGTATGACTCACCGTGCGCATAGCCATAGCCCAATCTCATCGGCCAGGGGTGTTCAAGTAAATACGCGCTTCGTCGAGGTCTGGCAATCCCAGGGCCATCCGGCCTGCGGGGGCACAGCCACCGCGTGGCCATCCCCGTGCCTGGCCTGAGGGCTCCCTCCGTGCCCGGCGCCGCTATCGTGGGCCGTTGGCTCACATTGCCCGGAAATACACAGCGGGAGTGAGATGCGCGGGGCGCGTGGGGTGCACGGCGATGGACGTGAATAGGGAGCGGGGCTTACGGAGCATGGTATGGTGCGGTACGTAGAGGCTCGGACCATCCAAGGAGTCGGAGGGACCGCCATCCGTCGTCGTCTGCTGGAGCTTGGTGCGTACCCACCACCTACCCCGGCCACGCTACCAGATCCAAGCCGTGGGACTGACACGCGCGTAGAGCGCAAGCGCCTAAAAGCACGCGATGCACTGGTGCGAGCGGCTGAGCCCGTCCGAATAAGTCGCGGATGGTATCAATGGTACGCAGACGCTCGGACCATCCATCCATCCGCTCATCGTCAGCACGCACAACGCCCGCGCCGCCCGTCACCCTCCCACCCTCCCCAGAACACCGCGCACGCCGTGCCTTATCCAGCGATCCCGCCCAGATCCCGGCGCCAGCGCGCCGCACGCTCTCCTGCGTCCCCCGACATGCTGCGCGCGCCAGTCCCACCGCACGCACCGCCCCTCTGCGCGCCCCACCCCATCCCGCGCAGAAAGAACGCACGGCGCGGCGCGGGTCGCGCGCCGTACACGCCTACCGCCTCCTTCAGCGCATTCGTCGCACCTGTACCTGCGCACCTGCGCCCCGGCCCCATCCCATCCCATCCCGCCCCCTGATGCGGCGGCGCGGCGCACCGTCGCGCCTGTCCCGCGCCCGGCGCGTCGTACTTACCCCGCGTTGCCGCGGAGGCCCGCGCACAACCGCTCGCACGGGGTCTGTCCGTCTGACGCGATACGCGCGACGCTATACTCCACGCTGAGCGCCTGCGCCTGCTTCGGCCCGTGCGTGGCTCCGTCCCTCCGCCGCGCCCGTCACTCCACGCCGCCGTGACGAGGTTAGCTGGCCGGCGTGGACAGGACCGCCCCGCCCCGCCCCCCAACGGGCGCCGCCCGCGCGAAGGCGCACACACATCCCGCACCCGGCGCGTCCTGTCGTTTCCGCCGCGCCGCATCCGTGCGCTCGCGTGCACTTGCACAAACATTGCGCCGATAAAATTGCATCCCCACCGGGACCCACGCCGCGCCGTGTGCGTGACCCCGGCGCGGGATGGGGATGGGGGACCGCAGAGGGGGCGGAGTGTGCGATGAGATGCGTGCGCGGGGGTGCGGGCCGCGTCGCAGGACGCAGTGGCGCGTGCGGCTGGCGCCGCGCTCGTGGTGCAGCGCGGTGCTGCGTATCGCGGTATCGCGCGGGCATCGGGCCCTGGGGTGATAGCGCCGGTGCGTCGTGCGCCAGCGCAGGGCGAACAGGTGGACAGGCGCTCGCTGGGACCCAGGGCGCGCACGGTCCTTGGATGGTCCGCGGCTGCAGGCCACACCGTATGCCCGCCATTATGCATCATGCTCGAACCACACTTGATTAATGATTGCTGATTCGCGCAGCCGTTCGCCACAGTAGCCCATTCCAGCGGGAGGTGCTGCCTCATATACATATCCCGGCCGTCCTCGGCGGGTGCACCCGCTATCTCTGCTCCTCGTTGCCAGGACCGTACTTGCCTGTGTCACCACGGCGCACGCCCACTCCGAGTCGCCACGCGCCTCCTGTGGCCGTGCGCAGGGTGCATGACGGCGGCTTGGGGAATAGGATTTCCGATGGGTGCACTTACTCTTTAAGGATTATTCTATCTTGAAACCCAGGGTTTCTACAGCTATTTTTTGAATCCCTCAAGTGCGATATTTGTACTCTGTTTGTGCGTGAATCTCCGCCGAATTAATTCGAGGTACTGCCGTACTTTCGGCGCGGTTGGTCCCCGCCTTTCCTGCGGGCATGGCATGACCCGGTTGACGGAGCGTTGTGGCCTGGCATACTCGCGTCGCGGTCAAGCATGTGCTTGGTCTGAGTCCCTGAAAAAAAACTGGCCTTGATTCCGCTCTTCTCATGTGAATAACTTAACAAAATATGCCTGAGCGCTGCGAGCGCATCAAGAACGCACGACCATGGCCCACCACGCGCCTGAAGCAGACATTGAATCCGCTGCTCTGCCGACTGAATGCCGTCCCCTACAGAAACCCGGCTTCAAAATAGGAAACTTTGAATCCCTCAGAAACCGAGTTTCAAAATAGAATAATCCACTCTATATACACGGTTCATGATACAGTAGACTCATGTAGACATTAGATATATGTAATATGACCTTCCAAAATGCTAAAGGCGGGTGATTGATCCCTAAGTCGAGTAAAGATAAAAAATTGGACGGATATTGCGGCGGCCTGGGATGCTGTTGAGCATATCCTCGCACACATAGGCTTCTTGACACAGAATATACACACTTTATAATCTACTATCCTACTTATAAGCAAAATAAATTCCCACTACGCTTAGTAGTGTGGTCTTAGGCTCTTTCCCCCCCGATCGTTTTGGCCCATAATACAAGAAACCGAGACATCGGCAGATATTCGGCCGGAAATCGCTGGCGACAAAGGAATTTTCGCTAATCTCAGGACTTCCACTTCGCCCTTGCTTCGCCCTTCATGCCTTTGCTAATTGATAATCGCGTGAAGATATGTGTACAATGTAATTTTTTTGAGCGACACCGACGTGAATCTTCTAGATGGCGTAGTGGGCCCTGCCGCAAAGCGGCCTTGCGAAGCATTATGATACAAACTTGGGATGATCCATTTCGCTGTGCTACTGCATCGGCATCTCGGCTTTTACCCACGTTAGCAAGTTCGGCCAAAAAGTAACTTTTCCACTGTCCACGCTGCGTAGTGACATAATAAGATGCGTGTGGGTCGCATGCGATTGCAATGCTAAACTTGAACGCCATCGATCAAGTGCCCTCAAATTCTCCTTGAAAAACCTCCGAAAACGAACAGACAATGGATCAGCCTGCAGGCCATGTTGTCCACCCCATGGATGAAGCCCCAGCAACAAGCGCAAATGCCCGATGGAAGAGCCACGGTAGCAAGCGTAGCCACCCTGCTTATATGGTGGCGTACGCTTCCTTGCGGTCATTCCATCGGTAGCATGCTTCATCAAATTATTTCCCACCACCACCCACCGTAAGGTAGTCCCCACCACCCTCGTAGTCTGTCCATGGAACCGTGCCCTTCCATCAAGCCCATTCCAACGTTAGCGCGCCCCATCAAAATAGGTGGCTATCACCGTTTGTCTATGCTGCCGTGCGCTTCCATCAAGCCACTTCCAATGATACCGTGCCCCATCAAATTTTATGGCTACCACCGCTCATCCATGCAACCGCGCACTTCAATTGGGCCACTTCCAACGGTAGCACACCCCATCAAAATTTGCGGCTGCAGCCGTTCATCCATGCAGCTGTGCGCTTCCATCAAGGTCATTCCAACTTTAGCGCGTAGTGGGCCTCATTAAGTACAAAGCGCGCCCTCATAAAGCCAGTAGCGTATCTCAAATACGATACAGAACACCTTCATACTTAAAACATGTGGTGTGCCTCATCAAAGTCGGAGCATACCTTATAAAATCTGTTGCATGCCACATAAAATACGCAGCGGGGCTTATCAAATATGCAGTAGGGCTCATAAACTCTATAGCGTCTGATCAAATGCGCCGCGGGCCTCATCAAATGTGAAGTGCGTCCTCATAAAATCTGTAGCGTGCTTCATCAAATATTAAGCGCGCCCTCATAAAACACGCAGCGCGCTTAAGCTGACAGTTTAAGCGCTCAGAATACTCAACCTGATTGCAAAAGGTTTGATTTTTCCGAGGTGTCTGCCTCTTCTGGAGGACACATATCTTTATTTTACGACTGTTTAGGTACATATGAAGTAAGAAAAGGTGATATCTTGCAAAGAACCTGAACATTTGACATTTACTTTACAATTTTCTGTTTGTATGTATTACATCGTCGTTTATTAATCTCAACCTTTTTTCTGGAAAAGGTGTGTTGGTTAACTGTACAGAAACAGATGAGAATTATAATGATGTACTTCTGATAGTAACATTTGATTTTAGCATGACTAGCAGTTGGTCTGTCTTCTTCGGTGAGGTAAATCCGTTTGCGACCTATGGAAGTCAGTACCAAGGACGTTACGAACTGTCTTTGAGATGGCGTCGACTGAAGACTCGTCTCACTTTTATTTTACTGCCTATGGATGTATCCCCCAAGCTATTTAGAATAGAAGAAAATATTCTGCCCGCTTGATATGCATAAAAATTAAAACAGTTCTGTATACAGTTCAATTTCTGTCTCATTTTTTCTGTTTTTGTATTTTTATCTAAACATATCAATATATGACATGTATCCGATCTCATCTGAAGACCGGCATGGCTTCATGAATCATCTATTGATACCTCATGCATGAGGTATGCTTCATGGAAGGAGTACTTCATGTATGACGTACTACGCTCCATGGACCGTACGCTTCATGGATGAGGTACACTTCATGGAACACGTACGCTTCATGGAATGTACGCTTCATGTACATTTACATAAAATTTGAACTTCCCTTCATCCCCCCTGCTATAACTCCATTGAAATGTACTCTGCAGCGAGAGAAAAGCTCTACAAGTGCTGATTTATTCATTGTATGGGAACTTAGTACCTCCAGGCAAAAACCAAAGACAATGTGGATGATTTATTTGCCATGGTGTTTTCCCAATATGGCACATAGTATTCCATGGCATTCGCTATCTTAATGCGGCGTACAATATTCCATCATAAGACTCGCTCTCTTGATGTGGCACGCAATATTACATGACGCACCCTATTTTATGAGGTGCATAGTATTCCATCGCGCTCGCTATTTGATGTGGCACATAGCATTGCATCGTTCTCGCTATTTTGATATGGCACACAATATTCCATGGGGCTCACTCTCTTGATGCGGTACGCAATATTCCGTAGCGCACACTATTTTGATGCAGCACGCAGTATTACATCGTGCTCCCCATTTTGATGCGGCCCACAGTATTCCATCGTGCTCGTTATTTGATGCGGTGCATAGTATTCCATCACGCTCATAATTTTGATGCAGCACACGATATTCCATGGCGCTCACTGATGTTTCAGCTGAATCCCTAAGTAATACTGAGAGGCCATGATCAGTGGCCCACGAGGAGCGTATCAGATTAGATATAGAATATAATAAGCTATGTAGGGTATGTATCAGCGCACCAGGTCACGGTTGTCAGTGTGGCTGTGAATGTAGTACCTAATGGATAGCGTGTGGTATTCCATGGAACGGTCCCAATGAATGAGGGTGTTAGATGCCAGACTGAAGGAATACTATGGCACCATGGAAGGCACCGAAGATCATGCACGGTCCCAGAGGGACTGCGTATATGGGGCACTGAGCTTCCATCTGCGCTTGCTACCGTGGCTCTTCCATCGGGCATTTACGCTTGTTGCTGGGGCTTCATCCATGGGGTGGACATACTATGGTGCAGCCTGCGTTATCCAGTGAGCTTCGGGGTCGTGTGTGCACAGCAAAGCCGCGCTAATATCACGTCCCACGCGATCCAGTTCTAGAAACACTGCTCAAAACCAACCGACCGCCCACCGACCAAGAAACTGCGATAATTCGGGAGTCGATGGCCCCCATCAGCGCGAAATTGAGGGTCGTGGAAGCCCAGATATCCGAAACGACGGCCCTTATCCAGGCGTTGAAGGCGCAGGTCAAACAGGCAGAGACCAAACTGCGGCGCTTACACGCGCAGGCGGCGGCGCTCTCGGAGACACTTGCGTATCACCGTCGAATTTTTTCTCCCTTTCGGAATATCCCGGAGGACCTACTGCGCGAGATATGCATCCAGGCATGCATGGGCAACATGCCTACACTGTCTTACCACGTGAATCCAGCTCCTTATGTTCTCTCGCAGATCTGCAGTGGAATGCGACGCATCGTACTGACAACACCAATCGTCTGGGCCTCTATGCGTGTTAAGACTCATTCATTCGTTTTTGGCAGTCTCAGAGAGCATGAACAAGCTTATTCGGCTCTCGCCCAGAGGGCTCGCACATGGTTCGCGCGAGCGGGTGGCCTGAGACTCACTGTATTCATTCGAGACTCCACGTACTCATACGCAATGTCCAACCATCAACCTCCTCCATCACGCATCCTTTTCGATACCCTTCTCGCTTATTCAGCTCGCTGGAAAGAGCTTCGATATGATTCACACTGTGGTACTGACATACTGTCCTGCAGCATTTCGACTTCGCAGGAGACATTGATTTCTCGCTCCAAACGCTGCACCTGTTTATCGAGGGCAAGCAAGGAGATATTACTGTACCGAATGTCTTGCCATGGAAAGAGGTGGTCATCGACATCAATGGTATGGAGGACACGGAGACACGCCAGCAGGTGCTGGACTTTATTTCGCAGAAGAAGGCAGCGGGGTTGTATATTAGAGCAAGAGAGTGACAGGACGGATACTAGATAGCGAATTCATTCTGGAAACTAATTCCTCAGAGGACTGCTATGCTTGATGATAAAGCGATGGAATAATTTCCAGTTCGAAATCGATGTCCTCTATTTAGCCGAGGTCGGGCCGAAATGAGGGCTGAATGCACTCATTTACGCACTCTGTCGACATCGCCAGATACACGCCTTCATTGTTGATATTTGCTATGCTATGCTATTTAGTTTCCTTCTTTTGTTCCTGGCTGATCATCATCTACCCCGAAGTCACAGGCCGTTTTGACTGGTCAAATCTTTATGGGTTTCTACGCCACAGTAGCAGGCGAGCGGGGAGCATTCGGTGGGCAGACGACGCTATTTTGTGCCCCTCAAAACGCGGCGAAATTTTCCTTTGCCTCTACGGAACCACTGTAACAATGGCTTTCCACCGAGGTCGTGTTTACCCGATCAATTTTTATCCAACAGTAGCCGAGAATGGATCACTTCCTGCATATACGAACATACAATATACATAAGTAGTATCATTGTATCAAGCTTCGAAGATCTTCCACACTATCTGGGCAGGAGCACGTCAGTAGATCTGATCATTGGTACTCACCGGTATGCTGGGCGCCTAATTACCTGGTAACACTGTTAAAGCAACTCCTCTGCGCCAGCCTTCGCATTATTTAAAATGCCTAAATAGTCTCTATACAAGACTAGGCACGTATCGTATTTTGGGGGTGACATAGACTGTAGCTCTTACCAAAATGCGATCACGCACTGGAGGTTCCATCCGACGTACTTGAGTGTACTTTTTTTTCCAAAATCTTTAAAGATGTAAGGTGCGGGTCGACGCTGCTTTAGTTTTCTCGTTATCGGCCTTGTATCAATCTAAGCACACGGAGTGTCAGTGAAGTCCCACGAAATGCCTTGCGATGGGATGGGGCTATCGCTCGCTAAATATCAGAGTCACTGTCGGCGCATGGCGATTGAAGTATATATAGCCCGAGTCGCACAACCCCGGCCCCGCTTTTCTCTACGTTCGCTTTAAATCCCAGCGTTCTTGTAATTCGAGTCAACACACAAATTTAACACGCGTTAGAATGATCAATTCCTTTTTAAATTAGAGGCAGTAAATCGCTATAAAAGAGGCCATAAGTACCAGCGTTTTGCATTCACCTCACAACTCAAACCAAGGAATACATACACACGAGCAGCATGTTCGACCTTCCCTGCGGTGTCCGCCTGCGCGCGTTTGAGCCCTCGCCCCCGTCCGGGACCACCTCCGACCTCGACAACATCCTTGCCATGCACCATGACACGGTATTGGCGCCCCTCATCACACAGCGCTTCCTCGTCCCGCGCGGCACCAAGCTCAAGGACGAGTTCAAAGACGCCATCGAGAACCAAACGGAGATGTTCTGCATCATCGAATCGATGCCCGCCTCCCCAGCGTCGACGGTGCCGGCGGACCCAGCGCCCACCGGCACCCAGGCACCCGCGGGGCGCGTCGCCTGGGCGCACGACGCGCCGCGCTTCGTGGGCTTCACCGTGCTGTGGGCGTTTCCCGAGCGCGGGGTGCGCCACAGCCTCTTCTCGCTCGTCCTCCTCCCGGAGGCGCAGGGGAAGGGGATCGGGACGGCGGTGACGCGCTTCGTGCTCGAGCACGCGTTTGTGCACCTCTACATGCACCGCATCTCGCTCGCGGTGTTCGAGGGCAACGACGCGGCGCTCGCTGTGTACCGCAAATGGTGAGCTGTTCGAGTAATCATACACTGTGTCGTGTTGACGGGTGATGGACGTCGTGCAGCGGATTTGTTGAAGAAGGCCGCATACGCAAAGTGAACTGGTTTGCGGGGCAGTGGAAAGATGAGATCAACATGGGAATTCTTGTTGAAGATTGGACGGAAATGAAAAAGGCGGCTGGAATATAGATACTATATTGACGGAACTTTGAATTTGCAGTAAACATACCAGTGGTGGATAGCTTCTCCGTGTAATTAAATGTATAAATTGTACTCTCTGGATCGTTGAGCTTGAATTCATGCTGATGTTGGATATTGAAACAAATGAATTACTGAAAAATTAACAAAGAAGAGAGCTATGGTATCCCATCAATCTATCGCTTTGAGCGTTTCACCGCTCGTGCCCCAGCACCGAAGGGGGAAGTAACCTTTATCAACATTGATAGATGGGTTTATTTCCTAGGTAGTTGCCTCGCTTCGCTGCGGCAAAGACTGGGAAAACCCAAGCCAAACGAGGCCTTCCAGGCCGTCGCCCTTCATTCTTAGTAAGTGAGAAATCAAGAACAGGAAAGCTTTGGCCCTCGAGCTCGAAAAGGAGGGAAAATCATGGACAAACAAAAGCGTGTCATAATTATAAGTATATGAGTGATAGATGGGTTTATTTCCTAGGTAGTTATTGGAATAGATATTCACAAATATATTGACGCACTTAATAATCATACCAAAATCATACGCTTATTACTACAATAAAAATGGCCAACTGAGAACGTGGGGTGTATGTTGGGCAAGAGCGAAGAGAAAACGCAATCCTATTTTGATGCGCCCGGCGGAGCAGCCGACGGCTTTCTCCGAAACAGCCCCTTGATTGTTCGTGTTACCATTTGGTGGCGCCAGCAAGCCCCAACGTAGACCGCGCTACGAACTCTGCTTGATTTCCATGCGCACTTTACGTTCAACTTTTCGGTGTGCGATGCTTGCCGTATATATTGGCCAGCTCGCCAACCCTGGACCCACTCCTGATGCTACCGCATCATAACCAGCGACGATACCCGCGGAGGAGCAGAATTTGAGCAGGATCGTGACGCGATGCTCGAACTCGAGACGCTGAGCTCTGCTCGCCACTAGACCGAGTATGTGCCTATTGCACGCCACACCCTCCACTTTCAAAGTCTTACTGAACTGACCGGCCGCCGCAGCGGAAGCTCGGCTGCGCTCTAAGACTCCGTACTCAACGTTTGCGGGCCGCCGTAGCCCAAGGCCATTTCTCGAGCGCACCCACCCAAACCACACGCGTCGTTCGCGATGTTCTGCGCTAGTCATACCCCTCGACCCCAACTTGCCCTCCCAGACAGGTCGGGGGCCACATACACGCCATCGGACAGTGTCCTTCCCATAGATAGTCAACTTTGTGGGGACGAAGAGCGGCAGTGGGAAACGCGGCTACCCCGATTAGGCGCTGGTGCAGCTTCTGAAGGTCCAACAAGGCGGACTGCTCTGTGGCGTGCTTTGGTGATAGAGATGCTCCTCGCTCCTATGCCGATGGTCGGCCTTTGGAAGCAGGCAAGCGGCAGTTCTGTGGCGCGCATCAGCGATGGCCTTGGATGCGGTGGACCTAGTACACCGTCTCGACTCTGTGCAACATCTGCGACGCTCGAAGACCACGGCGACACCTCCGTCCGAGCAACGGATTCACCACACATGTATCTGGTCGAGCAAAACCTCCTAACGCTCTACACACTACTCCAGTGCTCCCCACTTTACGGCCATGCAAACCCCGTCTCCACACTGCCTATTCACGGCCCGCGGGCTCTCATCGCCATCGCAGACATAAGCATTCAGGGCGGCGTCAACAGTGCGGAGGACTCGCGACATACGGCCAACGGGCGCGCCGCGCGTGAGGATACTTTCTTCCCAAATAGTGAAACGGCGCGTCTGGTCGAGAGAGAATTCATCACTGTACATGCTGCTCGAGAGCTACACGCGCTTCATCGTCGACCTTTAGGAGTGCGGCCCGAGGAACGCCTCCGCCATCGCGCCGCGTCTTCTCGTGGCGCTGCTGCACTACTGCGGTGCGCGACCCGCCTACGGTACCCATCGCGATCAGGAGCAGGACGCGACGCACGCAACTCGGCGCGCGGCTGGCCGCGGTGAGCGGGGTGATCTCGCCCAGAACCTGTTGGACTTCATGTTCGCGCGCATGCGCTTCTGCAACGTTGCATTCACGCGGCACCATGCGATCTACTGCAAGGAGTCTGCGATTGCCGCGTGGAATCACCAAACTGGACCGCGAGCTTTCCGCGAACGTGCGCTGAGCAGAAATTGAGGACGTGGGCGTTCCGTAGATATGTATGTGGAACAAAACTTATGTGCGTGCCACAATGACATCAATTCAATGGGCATGTTGTTATGCACTGCAGTTCATGATGGGGAATGCGCAGCGCCAACTGAATGCGATAAATAGATAGCACTGGCGTATTTTAATTTATACGTCGCGTGTGAGTTAGGTGGACTAAAATACTAACAAAATCGACACGTTGAACTCAACCATCGATCAGTAGTCTAGTCCTAACTCACTCAAATCCTCCGCCTCGGATACGTAGTCTAAGAGCAATACGGAATGGATCACGCCGCATTATTCAGTGAGCATCAGGATATCTGTTATTATAAGCCCGTTGGCGTTCTGTAACAGGCGATTCAGCTCTGGAGGTGTTGCGCAAAACCAACCGACCACCTACCGACCAAGAAACAGCGATAATCCTGCAGTCTATGGCCCCCACCAATGCGAAATTGAAAGTCGTGGAAGCGCAGATTTCCGACGCCATAGTTCATATCAAGGCGTTGAAGTCGCAGATTGAACAGGCAGATATCAACCTGCAGCGCTTGCGCGAGGAGGAGGCGGCAATCTTGGAGACATTTACGGACCATCGTCGAGTCTTCTCCCCCTTTCGAAATCTCCCAGAGGACGTGCTTCGGGAAATATGCGTCACGTACGTGGAAGCCGGTCTGCCCACACTCTCTTGCCACAGGAGCACCCCATCGCCTTATATACTTTCCCAAATCTGCCGTGCAATGCGACACATCGCGCTGACAACCCCAACCATCTGGGCGACTATGAATGTTCGCATCGAATCATTATCTTTTCGCCATCGCGGATTGGCTCAAGGAGTTTATTTGATTATGGCTCGTAGGGCTAGCGAATGGTTCGAGCGAGCCGGTGGACTGGCTCTAGCCTCTAACTATGTTTATAGAGGACAAGAGCGACTCATACGTAACGGGCATTGCATCTGGGCTTGATCCTTCAAACATCCTCTTCGACACCCTTGTTCGTTATTCGACCCGCTGGAAAGAGATTCAATTCTATTCAACCTGTTATGATTTATCCACTCCCATGATTCGTATCGCTGCATTGACGGCCGATGACCTCCCCCTCCTTCAAGAAGTGTCCATTCACCTTGAGGATCGGATTCGCGTGTTCCGTGACAGTGTATTACTCACAATACCAACATTCAAACACGTTTCATTAGAAACACATGATGTCCAAACTCTCACTGTCAATTGGGCCGTCCTTACTTCTGTAACGCTCCGCGGCAATAGGTATTGTAAAGGCTATTCGAAAAGTGAGCTAGCAAGAATTTTCCAGCAAACCAAGTGTCTAGTTCTCTGCAATGTTCGTGTCTGTCGCCCGACGACCAGCTTAGAAGAACATTACTCAGACAAGATTAGCCTTCCCTTCCTGAAGACTTTGGTGTTCAGAGAAATAACCTTCGAAGCGGCCTCATCTGGAGCTCCTAGTATAAGTACTTGATATGATTACTGCGCCAAATCTGGAGATCCTCCATATCCGTGAGACGTTCCTTGAACTCTCTCTGGCTGATTTTCTCGAGCGATCACCGCGGATTCAGAAACTGTATTTCCCGCACTTGAACAAAGACGAATCGTTGACGGACACGATGGGACTGCTTCGCCACTGCCCTTCACTAACTGCATTATCCCTTCAACCTTACCAGCGGGATACCACAGATTCGCAACCATCAAAGCGTGACGCTAATAGCTTTTTGCGAGCATTTGTCGAAGAAAGCAATATTGGCGTTATTTGTCCGCGCCTGCAGTACTTCAGTTTCACGGGAAAGATTCAATTTTCTCTCAAGACACTGAGCCTTTTTGTCGAGGGCAAACAAGGAGAATTGGGGGCGCTGAATTCCCTCCTGCCATGGAAAAGGGTGGACATCGACGTTGGTGGGATAGAGGACCTGGAAATACGCCAGCAGATGTTGGACTTTGTGTCGTAGAAGAAGGCAGCGGGCTTGGACATTGATGCATTCATCCAAGAAGAAGGTCGCCGTATGGATTACCAGTTATATTTATAGAATCCTGTAACGTCTTCTAAGTATCCCTCATCGATGCTTTTGATAAATAAATGAAGTACGCCATCGCGTAAATTCAACCCAAGTGAAGGTGTAGATCAATAGCATCATGCATCGCCCACTGTCCGGACGGCGTTACAGTTTGGTTACAAGGTGTCCCTCATTCTCTGAGTATCTTCAGAATCCCCGCTATTATGCCACTCAGACGATGGAAATGATGAACATACAGCTTCGCTCACCCTTCATCGACAACGACGATCAGTAATCAGCACTCAGCAAACATAGAGTTGATTTATACTGCTTCGTAGACGGTCATTCGTGTGTATTATCCTCCATCTGCGCCGCCTTCCTCTTACCCAGGGATGTCTGCGACTGAAAACGACTCACGTCTTTGAAACATGCAGTCAGTCAATTAAAGTGGGAAACACATTGAAAAGGCTGACCCTCCGCTTCATCCGTATACAGGACAAGCCGCTTCTTCGCTTGTCTCGGACCTGTGCTGTTGCCTCGTTGAGAAAGCGAATACAAAACGATCGTAATCAAAGAAAATCGCCGTGTCTCGGACGAAACGATGCACCGTACGCGTCCTGTGAGTCGTCCCCCTCCGCATATTATCCCCTCTCCCGCCCCCGAGGACCGTCGCCCACTTTCTCCACACTATCACTATCCTAGCGGTCGACTTCCGCTTCATTCACAGAGAGGTTCTTAAGCACAATTACCTTTGTCCTTGTCGTGGCCGCGGTGCATCATGCACTGCCCCGCTTCCGCCGGAATCCATGGAACTACCAGATCCGACGGGTGGGACAAATATCTTCTTGGGTTAAATGACAACCTCCTTGTTTTGAAGTTGAGTATTAGATATCCGAGATCGCGCCCAAGTTCAAGGTGCCTCGCGGAGCAGCTGGGTGCGTACATATCAGTTAATGTGATTATGATCATGCTCGTGGCCGTAGAATGTTATTCACCTTGATCTCCCATTCGCCGAAGCTGTCGCGTCGACGCTGCGTCAAGCAAACGGCGGGAGGCTCACAGAACTCTACTTCAATATCATATCACGTACGAAAGTAACTCGCAGACCATCCACGTCGTGCGCGATTTACTCACCCGCACACGCAAGGAGGCCCGCACGCTATGCTCAAAACGCAAAACTGCGTGCTCTGGCTTAGAGACGCATCCTCGGGCAGTTGCCGCCATACAATAGCGGTATCGGTATCGGCACATCAGCACCACGTCAATCGATCGCTCTTTTGCATCCAGGATCCCGCAGGCGGCGCTCACCGCGTCACGCCGCCGTCTCGTTATTGGCTATCTCGTCGCGGACTAAAGAGTACCAGCCACGCCCACGCGTGTGCTCCGCGGCGCCCGGCGAAAACGCGAAAGTGCACCTGCCCTCGTGTCAACCTCGTGTACTTAGTTGGGCCCATAAAATTTGTGTTTTGTCGAGCGTTTACATACGCCTGAAAGTCCACAGTATCATGCTTTAATGAAGCTCAAATACTATTTTCTGCGACTGGTTAACACAATAGCCAATTATAGTGACAAAGTAAGGAGTTCAGGTAAGTAGTGATCTTTTAGTGATCATGAGTCCAGAGACATGGACGTCGGGAGCACGCGCCGCTGACCCGAAGATCCACGTGTAATTTCTCAAGTATCCCACGCCCCTCCATTCGCCAGCGATAACGATTCGCAGGCTTGCCGCTTGCCCACACCCTTCAAGTTACCCTGAGGCCGCTCATAGTCTATGTTACAGGCCAGAGTGGTACTTATTCCAGAGTTCCTTCAGCAGAGTGGCGCCATCGACATGAAGGCGTCGCTTGCATCTATCATTCTCGGAGTATCTACAAATACCCTGCTATTCTGCCAATCAGACGATGCAACTGAGGAAGATACGACTTCGCTCACCCTCCCGTCGCCGCAAACCGACCTCCAGAAAGCCAACGTTCGGCGACCCGCATCAGCCATGGTGCACATGTTGGTATTCTATGAATGTAAGCGCCATCGGCGTCTGACTAGATTCAACCGTAGTCTCTCGCTCTGCGGGTTGATACGCTGAAACGACAATCAGTGAACGGCGCGCAGCAATCATAGAGTTGATTTACTCTGCTTGGTGGCCGGTAAGTCGTGTGCATCATCCTCCATCTGCACTGCCTTCCTCTTACCCAGGGATGTTTGCGACTGAAAACGACTCACGTCTTTGGAACATGCAGTCAGTGAATGAAAGTGGGAGACACTTTGAATGAACTGACCCTCTGCCTCATCCGTATACAGGACCAAGCCGCTTCTCCGCCTGGCTCGGAACTGTGCTACTGCCTCATTGAGAAAGTGATTGCAAAACGACGAAAATCAAAGAAACACACCGTGTCTCGGACGAAACGGCGCATCGAACACGTCCGCGTCCTGTGAGTCGTCATCCCTCCCTGTATGACTCTCCTTCGAGGACCGTCGCCCGCTCTCTCCACATCTGTCACTATCCCAGTGGTCAACTTCTGTCTCATTAACAGGAGGGTTCATAGGCACAGCTACCTTTGTCCTTGGCGTGGCGGCGGTGCATCATGCGCTGCCCCACTTCCGCCGGAATCCATGGATCGACCAGATCCGGCGGGCGGGGCAAATCTATTCTGTTGCTCTTTTACAATCCTTCTGTTAAGGGGGTAAATGAATGCTGTTGGATCGCGCTCAAAGGTGACGCGTGGAGCGGCTGGGCACATGCATATCAATCTATGCGCTTATGAATATGATACTATAAATCATTGATCACCTTGATCTGCCATTCGTTGAACCCCACACGGTTCTCGAGGGCCTAAACTCGGCTTGAGTGGTGCTGAGCCGCGCGCGTGAGTGAACGAACATCCCCAGAACGACGTTTATCACTTACGAAGCGGCTGCCAGAAACCGCGCGCGACGGGGTCCCAGGCGTCCTTCGCTGGTACTTGACCCCTTGACGTCGATTGACGTCTGGGTCTTTCCGGATCGACTGCCGAAGAAACACAGTGAGCATGCGTAGTCCTGAAAGTTAAGACGCGAGGTACTTACATCCGTTAACACCACTCAGCGACTCAGGCGGCGGCGCGCGTTCAAACTTCGTCATCGGATATGACAGCGGAGGCCACGATGCCGGTGCCGGCGATGCAGAAGGCGACTCCGCCTCTGGATGAATTTAATTTAATCAGCGTCGGAACTGTTGGTGACCAAAATCTGTTGCCTACGGGGGGGAATAGCGCTAGTATCTGCCGCTGCTACGGGCGCGGCGAGCGCAATGTATGCATCATAGGCGCGCATCAGATTGTGTTGAACTCGCTGTGGGTCGGGTAGGTTACGTATTGGGGGGTATTCTGGCAGAGAATATGTGCCTGGGGCGCCACAAGGCGAAATGGTGCACTCGAGGGGGTGGGTGGGATTGGGCATTGGGCGATTCTTCGGTGGGGCCTTGGGGAGACCTGGAGTGTTACTTATATCCATTTTTTTCTCCTCGCAAAGCCCCTTTCAACTTGGCATGTCGGATGTCAAGATGATAGCGAGCCAACCACCTCGTATTTTCCAAGCGTCTGTACTACACCTATAAATAGATCAAGTTTGTTCGCACTGCGGCTCTGCTCGTCGCTCGCACATGCAATTCTATCAGCGCGAGGAATTCTGTACCTTGTATTATGATATCAGAACCCCTGTGAGCTACACGATGGTTGTATTGGTCTCTCCGTGCGTTGCCTCGGATTGCTACACGCTTTCCCGTTCATCGATCATCAATCACCAATCATCGTTGGAATATTCGCTACTCCTGCAGAGCATTTAGATCTGTTCCCTGTAGCCCGTGACGCTTTCTGAGAAGCCTACCGAGCAAATACGCCCGATTCCCAGACACTCCAGGATGGATGCGGAAGTGTGCGCCAGCACTCTATAAAATATTAATATCACGTACCAAGCTAGCTCGCTCTCCCATAAATCGCAGACACACGAACACACCTTCTTGTCTTCGGGAGTGGATCCATTCGTCTTGTCCGCCAACATCTGGTTACCCTGCCAAGTACACCGTGTTCTCCAACCGACGCCGTGGTGGTGGGGCTGGTTTGCGCATGTATTGTTATATCGCTCCTCGTTAGAACGAGATGTTGGGATGTCCATAGCACTGTCAATTTAGTGCAGTAGGCAATTTAGTATTGTGTACAGAATATGTTTGTTTTTTGTTTTCACTTGAAAATGAGCAGGGAAAGATTGACATATACCGCCTATATTTGACCAAACCCGGTTGGCGTGGCTTCTCAAGTCTCCTTATCACGTCGCATGGGCATCCGCTGGCTCAGTCATTACTCTATAGTAGAACCTTTTCATATCGCTCATCACCGTACAACAGGATATGTGTGCTCTACGACAAGAAGACTGCTACGCTCTCAACCTATAATCTATTTGGACTTATTATGAAACAGATATCTCCCGGACTTCTGGAACAACGGATTGACCTGCAGTTGTCTTGCAGTATGTTTGCGCTCAGCGACTTCAGTTGCACGAAGCTGCTTCGACAAGCCAGTCGATGGTAAACCCGGTCTTGACTTCTCCAACCCATCCTTCGATGATATCCCCAGTCCCCTCACCGTGACCGCTTTCTCCATCTGCAGAGACAGTGTCTTCAACATTGAACGTCCCGTCTGCGTTTGCGGAGAATGTAGCACCCTGCAGTATCATTTACTGTAAGCAATATAAAATGCGGAAATGCATACAATAAACATACCTCGTTGTTAACGACACCGTCTCCTCCAACATCAATGGCCAAATTGCGCGAGATTACTGGAGACAGCGTAAATGTTAGTCGTTCGATCAAATGTAAGTTTACGTACGGAGATTGAATTCGGACTCGAGATTGGTGCTGGAAGAGACCGGGCTTTGAGGGTCGAGTACGAGGGTGCAGGTGACCGCGTTGCCGGCCTGACGGGCGATAGGAACGGTCGACGCTGCGACGGAACTAGCGGCGAAAAAAAGGGTTATGAACTTGAAGAACATATCAAGTTGCGATGTTGTGGAATACAATGAGTGAAAGCTTGTTATGTTTCTGAAGAAATTACAGACTCTTAGTCGAGTTTTTATAAGTTTGAATCTCGGTCACGCGCGGCCGTGCACCCGACAATGGAAACTAGAAAGGACGGAAGCTTGAGCCCATCGTGAAGTTCTGTGTGTATGTTTCTCAATGAGAAAGCGCGCTAGCACGCTGCGTGTCTGTCATCCGCCAACGGCGATGTAGCCGCAGGCGTAATATTTGAAAGAATTGTTACATAAATCCTGACGAGGAGTGGCCTCGAGTGACGTAATTCTAAAGCTGGAAGCACACGAGGCTGGTTGTACACTTGTGAACACGCAAGAATACACTGGCTTACAACTCCATGGACGGTGAACTAATCATTGTATTTATGATGAGTCAGGTTTCTTCTTTCGATGACAGAGGGGAACTGTAGTAATTCATTTGGACGCGTGGCACCAGGGACGCTTCCTAATACTTTTTATTCTCAATGAAATCAATTACATCAGTTAAAATCCGATAATTACATCATTCTGTCTACATTCTATATACAGGTGAGGTAGGGTCGCATTGCACCCGCTCGTCGTCTATATGTCCAGAATGCATTAAAAAATACAGTAAAAGTCAAAATTCTACAATCTACACGGCTTTTATTACCTACGCTGTGCCAGAATATTGTACTGGCTGAACGACCTATGCTTCGGGCAGATACTTCGATGGCACCGAGGTCACTGGCAATGCCACGGGAATTCAATTTATTAATGGCCATACCAAGCCGGGCCGCGTTATTTTTAGCATATCAGGTTAAGCACTATCCGTATCGTCAGTAAATACGTTACAGGCACAAGCTACCAGCTCGAGCTGTAGCCATACCTAACGTATCTGTGAATAGGGCTTACCTCCAGATTAAAAATGCTCAAGCCAGTCTCTGATGGTCACCGCGGCCTCGAGCCCAAATAGCCTATACTTTGTTTATTCAAGCAAAGACGGACGGATATTCAAGCCCATCGTGAAGCTTTAGTTCAGTTAGCCTTGAAGTTCATGTGCTCTTATCTCCCACTGGGAGTAAATAGGTGTATATTTGTCATAAGTACCGTATAGTTGTTTCTAGCTATGAATCCACAATTACTGAATTAATAAGCTGACAATATCGGTGACGCCCTCGTGAACACCGAGGAACAGCTGCAACGCACGGTAAAATATCCCCGTTCGCGGTCGTCTGAATGAGTCAGATTCGACCCGAATAACTTTGAAGTACGATTTAACGCCACCTTTACAACAAATTTCTTCCAAAACCATTGGTCATCCCCTCTTTCTCGGTACCTCGTAAGTACCGGGTCGTGGCGCACCATCTGCAGAAATAGGGTCGAGAGAAAACACATGTACGCACACAGTGAGTTTAAGTTCGATAAATAGGCTAGCAAGTAGTCGGGTATTCTACACCGACTTACGCATCAACCTTCCAGATGTTGCGTGCAAAAGCATGCAATCGATGACACACACTGCAGCGCGAACAAAGACACCGCAGAATCCTGAATATTCAACGCGTTCAAATAA
This sequence comes from Hypholoma sublateritium FD-334 SS-4, assembly GCA_000827495.1. Taxonomy (NCBI): domain Eukaryota; kingdom Fungi; phylum Basidiomycota; class Agaricomycetes; order Agaricales; family Strophariaceae; genus Hypholoma; species Hypholoma sublateritium. The sequence goes on from KN817541.1 coordinate 164,047, forward strand.
AAACATTGTGGTGGGGAAAAAGGTGGGGAAAAAAGGGAATCTGGTGCAGGAGGGTCGCATGTACCAATCAATATTGTCGACGTTTGTGCAAATCGTCACCGTGAGAAGAAATGAGTAACGGCAAAATCCGGTCGAGGTCTGCCGACTCGTGCCGCAGGGTTCAGGTCTACACAACTTGAAGTAAGTAATGGCATTTTTTGCTTCCCCCGAAGTATAGATTCGTGTATGGGATCCAGTGGAAATCACATTGGATTGGTTGTCTTTATTTATTTAATTGCAGAAATTCACTACGAGGTGGCATTGAACGAGGTGGGCATGCTGCACGCTCGATTAGGACGACAAAGGAGAAGACAAAGCCATGTGAACCTCCGGGAACGCCGGCTAAAATCGCAGAATTAGGCAACTCACCGGACGGGGACAATGCCAAAGCACGCCGTCTTACGCCGTCGCGCGCCGTAAGTAGAAGTTGAAAGGGATGGTCGCGGTATCACTTGGATATCATGGGACATCGATGCATTTAAGTTCGCGTAGTACCGATTTGCTTCCCTTTCACCTGTCCACCGCCCACCCCCACTTTAGCAACACCAAATCGACGTATTTTAAACCACCAAATACTCCTAAAAGGTGAGATATGGGCTTTTACGCGTTTTGAGCGCAGTGATGAACTATCAAATAGCCATGACACCCACGTCCTCCTCCTTGACGCCCTCGTTCCCATCCACCCCCCGACTGAAGCTTGTCGCGCTTCCCGATGATTTACCTGAAGACGAGATGTATATCTCGAATGCAATGAAGGCTAGCGACGCGTTAGCTGAGGGCGAGTCGCTGGGGCTCTTCGGAATGATCGAGTCGACCCCCGCACCCTTCGCGAAAGAGGTCGAGCGACTGTCCTTCACACTGCAGTCCATGGTCGTAGAAACATCGCCATCGAAGATCCACAGTATATTTGACTCAGGTAGTCCAAATCCCGCATCCCTTACCCCCCTAAATTTCGGTCGCTTCCCCAACGGCACGCGATAGGCGCCTCCCGTCCCCTCTTTCTCCACCCAGCGTATTATGCACCCATCCCTCACTTCTTGCTTCTCACTCCGTAAAACTGGCCCCAAAACAACACCAAAAAGAATGCAATCTTCTATCCGCCCGGTTGCCATTTAAATATGCCCCCAATATTCACCCACGATTATTTTTTCTATCAACTTATTTACACCTTCGCCGTCCGACTTTCCAGAATAGCATACGCTACTGAAATACTCATTTGTAACATTACTCGCGTCCATCATCATATAACAGGTTATCGTTCCCAGCATTATGATATTGGTTGAATTGTGTATTTACGTTCAGTCGTCGTTGAAAACATTGTCGATCTCCATTTTTCCTGGCCGATATGTATCTGCATAAGACAGGATTATGGGAAATCTCAAATGTTATCCTCCCTTTTCAGGCACGATTTCTAGAGACCTGATAATGTAATACCCTCATGGTATACTAAAGAAACATGTTATACAAATAATATTAATGTAGGAGGTCTATGTGATTACATTGTTACGTTGGCTACTACAGCGCATGTACTGATCCTTACTGATCGTGTTAGGCTCGGTGACGTTGCCCATGTCGCCTGTGCCGTCCAAAATACTGCGTTTGATGTCTCCTTCCAATTTTGAAATAATTGCAGGATTCTCAGAATCGCGAGCATTCGACTTTCTGGACTTTTTGATGTGTAAATTGACGACTAGTCCTCGCAGCTGGGGGTGAACTGTACAGAGATTTCTCGGGCATAATGGTTCCCATGCCGGACTGCTTGTGACACTAGATAAACGGATAATAATAATTATACGGGATATACATATAGGACGTAAAAGTAATAAGTAATATCTGTCTCGCAAGTCGAGCCGTAGAATACTACGCTAGCAACTGAACGTCAACCTCACACATACCAGTTAGATCATCAGCCATAGTTTCTGCCTGTACCTCGTAAGGCTCGTACATGATGCTGTGAAATATCTCCTGAGCCAACCGGCGCTCCATATACACTTTATCTTGGCCAGATGTCGACATATCGTACCCACCGCCTTGGATGTCGAGCACAATGTGGATTTTCTGAAGCGCAGGGTGCCTCTCACGAAGCTTGCGTGGGCTGAAAGCGCTCCATAATTCCTGGCTCGTGATGAACAACGAGTCGCGGTCGAATGGCTGAGTCGAGGGAAGAGAATCGAAGAACCCGGGAAGTTCATCCTTCGAGCTGTTGAATTCATAGGAGATATATACTTTAAGCGCGCGGATGTTCGAATCCCATGATGCGTTAATGAGCGGGCACACGAAGCTGGGCCACCCGGAACCGTGGTTTCCAGCGGGGTACGGCTTTGGCGGTATATGCGTCACCGGGACAGAGATTTGTAAATTCCGGAGACGTCGAAGGAGAGACAAATTGACTCGGGGAGGGCGAGCCGCACTCCAGTAAGGCCCGGTGTAATTCCTGAAATTAGTCAGATATGGCAGGAGAGCGTGACGAGAGCTAAAATTAACGAACATTTCGAGCGTCACCAGAGAGCCGAATAGGCGCTCGAGACAGGCGTCAGCCGTGTCCATGTCGGCGTCAGACTCGACGCGGAACGCAGCCTCGGTGATGGGCGGTGTTACTGGTCCTACGTCGCGGGAGGCAGACGAAACGGCGTCCTTGGGAACCTGCGGCCGGCCATCGCGGAGTCTTGCGAACGACACCCTCCGCGCGTCCGGGAGAGTGCGCAGAATGTCAGCGGGTGGCGACATCAGGCAGATATTTTCGAAGTGGAATGTATCAGCCGTCGCGCGCTGAATCAGCCCCAGGAACGCCGCGACCTGCGTGTCGTGCTCGATGTTGCGCAGCCAGCGCCAGGGCTCGCCCCATGCGTTCGGCGTGCCGACGACGGCGACGGACGCGATGCCGCCGCCGTGCTGCGCCAGCTGGGCGAGGACGGCCCAGAGCGCGCTGGCGGGCCGCAGGATCAGGCGGTGCACGTCGACTTCTACGCGGAGGGCGCGCACGGATGTGAGGAGGCCCGGGTTCGCGTGGGCGATGTCGCTGAGCTGGCGCAGGCGGGCGTCGGCGCGCGCGACGGAGGCGGCGTCTGTGGGGGAGATGACCCTGCGCTTGTCGTTCCACGATGCGGTCATGTGGAGGCGCAGCGCGCGGAAGAGGTACTTCGTCGCCGGCCGGTAGAACGAGCGCGCGGTCGCGGTGCAGGCGCGTAGCGTGGTCCTCACGAGGTGCGATTCGACGTCGGTCGCGGCGAGGTGATCGACGATGCAGTCGATGACGTCGGACGGTATGTGTGAGCTTGCGGGCATGGTGTGGGGGTGGAAGAGGGACGTGGAGGCGGGGAACGAAAGCCTGCATTTATAGGCACCGTAAGGATAGTAGCACCGCAGCCGTGAGGCACGGGGCTGGAACGTCGACAACGCGTGACGCCGCGGGCATCGTTTGAACTCGACTTTGACAGATTTTCGACACCAGAACTGGTTGTTGGGGGTGAAGCTTTGAAGCACTGGGCGCTGGAGCTGAGTATTACTGAGATGCTGATTTCACAGGCCTGTACCTGGGTTAAATTTATACAACGCCTATTCGGGTAGGCAACCCAAACGGGGCCTTATCCATTCCCTTGCTCGACCTCCGTTGTAAAAATACACAAAACAAATTGAGCTACATACTCATGACCTTCAATACAAATAAAGAAAGCTTAACAGAAGATAAGTTCAAAGCAGACAATTATAAATGCGGTATCAAGTAGCCGTGATTGTGGCGAGGTGACATACCCAAAAGTAAATGCTTAGGATAATTTCTTTCTCGAATTAGCAGTTGGCCCGGGCTCACAAAGTAGAGAGATGGCAACCAAATGGCAACCAATCAACAACCAATATAATTTTTTGGTATTTTGCTGAAGATTCAGACCAGCGAAATTCAACAGCCTTCTTCTCCAAGACATGGATCGAAGTGTCCGGCAGCGGTCCCCGGGATGTCGCCAAGCAGCTCAAGGACCAACAGAAGGTAAGTCTCTTCCATATCGGTGTAGAGGGTTTCACTTACCGTTGCACCAGTTTATGGCCGGGCACCGTGAAAGCTCAAGTGCATCATCCCCACCGCGGCTGCGTTCGGTGGTGCGATCCTCGGACTCCTCTCCGGCAGCCTTGGCACCGATATCCTCATGGCCGTCACGATTATCTATAGCTGCGAGTCTCTTTGAGCCGTGTTAGGAGACGATGCGCCGACGCGCTTATGCACTTACTCAGACTGCGAACTCGGCATGCGCGAGTCAGCCGGCGCGGACATGGGAGGGTTCAGCGACCTGCTGTGAGTCTGCTCTCGACCCTATGAACGGGACCAGCCAGGCATACTTTTTTGGTCTCGTGCGCGCGGCGGACAGGCTGGCGCGTTGTAAGTGTGTACGTCGGTGGTGTTGGGGGCAAAGCGAATGGGAGACAGGGAAGAGCATTGATTTATACCCACCAGATGACTAAAGAGTACTTGCGCGCGGCGTCAAAAAGGCAGCGATGTGCTGCGTGTTGGGGGCGGTTTCGGGTACTAATATTATTACTTTTAATAGCTGTCGAATCAATGTGTATACACTTCTAGGATATGGGTGCGATGAGGATGTAGTGGACCGATGGATTGACATTCAACGGACTGATGATTCATTTATTAGACTTGAGTATAGCGTCTGCACATCGAGATATATTGTACAACTTGAAAAGACTATTCGAAGACTATTCATCTAACCTGAAGTCCGACGAGTGTCTACCATGTTCTGTAAGTGGCTATAGTTCTACATCTTGAGCAAACGCGAAAAATCGCTCGTTAAATTGTCGAAGTACTTCTGCACATCTCCCTTCTTCGCAAGCCCGCAGGCGCGGCTCTCGAGATGCTGTACAAAACCCGACACAAGCTTGAATTCCGTCTTGCACTTAGGGCATCTGAACTCATCGTCGTCATGCGCCGGCGAGTTCAGGTGCGCGTTGAGCGCGGCGAGCGTCCTGCATTTCCTGTGGCAGAGAAAGCACTCGTAGGTGGAGCCGTTGAACGACGCCTCTGTGGCAGCGTACGTGCGCAGCGACGTTGGTGGTCGGACGTCCGCGATGCGCTTGAGAGAGATGGCGGGGACAATCTCCATGCGCTGCACCGCGGCGGTGACGTGGTGGCGCGTAAATTGGTGGCATCCCGACTCGATGTGCATAGCGATTCCAGACGGGCTCTTGAACATAGACTGACAAAACGGGCACTTGAATTCGCGATCGTGATGTGCGAGGGAATTTCGGTGCTGATACAAAAATTCTTAATGTGAATAAAGATTGGAAGGAGAATGCATCGGGTACGCGCACCTGTTCAAGCGAAGTATCTGACCCAAAGTCGCGGGAGCAGTCAAAGCACCAGTTGTGTTTTTGCGAATAGGCCAGGTGGTTGTTTAAAGCTTCTGTGCTTATGAAATGACGCTCGCACCCATCGCAGTATGGGTCGGCGTCATCTGAGTCGTCCGACTCGTCTGAGGATGATGCGTCGGAGTCAGAAGTGCTGTCATCTCTCCCGTCCATGTACGCGCTCGCCCGGTTGTAAGAATAATCATACGCGTGTTTAGACGAATTCATGTGCTGGGAAATCAATGAGCGTGTACCATGCCTGTACTCGTAAAGCATCTGATAACAAACGACACGCACCGACTGCAGGGCTACCAAGGACACAAAGGACACGTCGCAGTCGTCACAGATATACGGGTTCGGTTTGTGGCGCTTCGCACTGGCATGGGATTTGAGAGCTGAGACGGTATCGAACGTTTTGGCGCACGAGAGACAAGAATGAGGGATGGGCATAGCGAAGATGCGGTGGAAGTGGAGGAAGAAGGGTAAAAGAAGGGCCGTTCCAAAGTCGTCCTTCATTATATACCTCAGGGGCGCTTCGGGTTCCCACCATGATCAGAAACCTAGATAATGAGCACGCACGAGGCGTATGCCATTTTAGTGCATGCTCCTTCGACGCGATGATTTCCAGCGGCGACACTCAAATTCAACTTATGTACCACTTTAGATAGAGACAAAATTCAAGTTGGCCTCAAATTAAAGTTCACTTCGAATATTACTTGAAAGGCTAGAAGTTAAAAATTCTCCCATTCTGAATACCGAGATACTTGTTACGTGTTACCTTTAACTGGTACGTTAGCATACGACTTTATAAATAGCAACTTTATAGAGTTTATGCTATATCAATATAGGGCACAAAATTGAGGAATAGCGCTTGCATGGCGCATTTATTAGGCCTGTCATTCATGTACTTAATCCAATGCGCGCTGAGACAGAACAAAATCTATGAAGCGAAACTAAATATACTCCAAACCGATTCGCAGATTGCTTGCAGACGCACCTACCAAGAAAGGACGCTATTGTGTCAGCTTATCCCACGGAAACTCTAAAACACCGTGCTTTTTGTAACCCTATACCGGAGGTACCCAATCTACTCGACTCTAAGCGCAAACGAATGAAACCACCGCGGGTTCAAAATTTTCAAAATCCAGTAGGAGCTGAGAATTGCCCAATATTTTTTGGGGGGTCAGCAGGGTCACCGGCGATTCGCAATGCACGAGCCGCTAGTCGTATAAGTCAGTAATCTGTTACAGGCATCAGTGCAGAGAAACCAATAAAAAGGAATCTAGCTCATTGTGGTAGATGTACATTGACATGTGTCATACAAGTGCGCACGGCCGCGGAGCGCAAAGGGGGAAGTCGCACACATAAGAAATAAAACAGAAAAAGGAAATGGGCAGAAAAAGGAAACAGAAACAAACTCGAACGGACGGATGGAACCACGAAAGCCATAAAAAAACAGGAAAGAACGACCGAACACATAAAGGACCACCGCTACTACCCCCGCAGCAACGCCTTCCGTGCGTCTTCGCTCGCCTTGCGTGCGCTCGCAAGCGAGGGCCGCGCCCCACTCTCGCCGCCACCGCCCGCCGCATTGGTAGCACTGGCCCCAGCACCGGCGCCGGGAGCCCCTTCACACTGCCCGCTGTCTGCGAGAACAGGGCTATGTCCAGCGCGCCGCCCAGCGCTGTTCGCCGCCGCCACCGCGCGCAGTAGTAGACCGCTGCTCGGGCGGCGCTTCGCTGCGGGCGCAGGTGCTGCCGAATGGCTATTGGAGCTCGAGTTCGAGTTGGAATGGGTGGAATTGGAGCTGGAGTTGGGGTTGGAATTGGAATTGGAATTGTGGGAGTTGGAATTGGAGTGCACGCCGACGGTAGACGTCGACGAGCCCGACGCCTCCCCGCTAAAGTTTGGCCCAGAGAGCGGCCCACCCGCCGTTAGCGGCACCCCGCGGTCCGCACGCTCCCCCCGCCGCAGGAACGGGCTCGGGAGGTTCTCCTCGTCCGCTAGATCGTACTCCGGCGGCGACGCATTGCGCACTGAAGCCACCGCCGCCGTCGCAGCGGCAGCAGCAGTCGAAGCCGCCGCAGCAGCAGCAGCGGCAGCGGCAGCGCTCGTGCGCAAGTTCGAGCTGCTCGCCGACGGCCGCAGGTGCGGGTGCGGTAGCGGCTGCGGGCGGGGCACGCCCTGCGCAGATACAGCGGGCGCCTCTGTCGTGGGCTTCCCGCTCCCCGACCGGCTCGACGAGCGGATCGATGGGCGCCGTATGCGCGTGGGCAGCGGGGCTGCGCGCCCCGTCGACGGCGCCCCGCTTGACCCGGACCCGGACCCGGACGATGTCTCCGATATGTCGTCCCGCTCCTCGGCGCGCCGCCCACGCGAGCGCTCCATGCCGCCCTTCTGCGTGCGTACGCTCGGACTCGGCGGGAGCTCCTCCTCGCCCTCGCCGTCGTCATCGCGCGCGGTATCGAGATCCAGAGCCGCGGGCGGCTGCCGTGAGCGCGCCTCCTTCACGCCCCCACCCGGCGCGCTGCCCTCGAAGTCGAAGATGCGGGCGAAGTTAAGTCCCACCTTCGGGCTCTTCTCGAAGAGCGCTCCGAGCTCGACGGGACTTGGGCGCGGTGTGACCATCGCCATCGCCGCGACGAGTGGGGACTGTTGCACGCCACCACCTCCCGCGGCTGCGAGCCGGCGCGCGAACTCGCCGGGGGCAGGGGTGGCAAGTGTCTCCCCCGTGGCAGTTAGCACGACGCCCTTCATCGCGCTCGCCGGGGCCCACGAGGCTGGTGCGCCGCGCGCTCCTGCAGGCGTGGCGAGTACGCTGTGCGAGGGGAGCGTCGGGAAGGGCTTGGGGGCGCTGTGTGCGGACGGCGCTTGTTGGGATGACTGCGCCTGCGACGATTCTGGAGCAGGCGCCGGCGGCGCAGCTGGGGCAGAGGGTGCCGTCGCACGCCGCGAGCGCTGCTGTTGGGACTGTGTCGGCGTCGCCTGAGCCTGCAGAACGTTCTTGACCTCCTCCAGCGGGTTCTTTTCCTTGCGACCTGCATCGCAGTTAGTACCCCTCCGATCCCGTAGGACAGACACAATAGAAGTACCTTTGCCGCCCCCGCTCTTCTTCCCCCCGGCTTCCTTTTCCTTCTCAATGGTCCGTTTCACCTCTTCCACGCGTGCCTCGTCGCGCGCTACGACCTCCTCGCGGCGCCGCATTTCCTCTTCCCGACGCGAGACTTCTTCCTCACGCTCGAGCACCCAGCGATGCCGTGCCTCAACATCATGCGCTCGCGCCTCGACCTCCTGAGCACGCGCTTCGAAAGCAGCAGCGATCTCCGCCTCACGCGCGACGCATGCAGCGTCGACCTCCGCCTCGCGCGCACGAACTGCTTCCATGATCTCTGCTTCACGGGCCGCGATTGCTTGTGCGACCTCCGCCTCACGCTGCGCCACGAGCGCGCGCAGCTCGTCTTCCCGCGCCGCGACCGCCGCGCGCGCAGCAGCCTGCACGTCCGCGTGCGTATACGCCGCCTGCTGCTGCGTCTGAGCGACGTGGCGCTGCAGCGCTGCGATCTGCGCGTCTCGGTCGGCGAGCAGTGCTTGCAGGCGGGCCTGTGAGTCGGCAACAGCGTTCTCTCGCAAGAGAACTTCACGCTCTTTCGCCGCGACCACCGCGCGGTGCTGTTTGACAGCGGTGAGCATTTTTTCTGTCTCTTGGACCTTGCTGACGAGCTCGAGGCGCTCGTGCTGAAGTAGCTGCGCGGCTGAAGGGCGCATTGCGGGCTGCGGGGACGTCAGAATTCATCGTAGAAGATTGAAAGTTGATATGAGACGCACATTGAGGTTAAGCATAGACTTAATGACGGAAGAGAGGGCCTGCGAGTACCCTCGCGGCAAGGGCGGTATTCGGCCGTTCCTGTCGACCGATGTTCAGTTATGCGCGATGCCGGAAACGGAAGAAGAGCAAACCTGATGAATATGCTGAGTTCGCTGTGAGTTTTAGCCTCGTGGAAGGGCGGCTTGAGTGCACAGAGTTCATATATTAGGCACCCGAGCGACCAGATGTCCGATTTCGAGTCGTACGCCTTCTCCTGCATAAGCTCAGGTGACATGTAATATGGGGTCTGCGCAGATGATTAGTTATCCCTTTTCGGTGAGAAACGGGAAAGGTAACGCACGCCAACGTAGGTGCTCGCGAAGCTCGCCTGCGGTAGGGCCTTGGAGAGGCCGAAGTCGCCCAACTTGACCTTGTTTTCCTCATCCAGAAACACTGATAATACCACATGAGTCAACCACCTAGCATGTCCTGATAAAACGCACCATTGTCTGGCTTTAAATCCCTGTGCAGAATCTGAGGTCGCCGGCTGCCTCCCCCGCTTACAGTGTCGTAGGTGCCCGTTGAGCCCCCGCTACTCGATCGAGTGTGTCCATTTGGGTGATGACAGTGCTGCAATGCATGTAGGATCTGGAAGAAGTACCCCCAGACCGTATCTTCAGGTATAGGGCGCCCGCTGCGGGACGCCTGCTTGATCACGGTGGACAGGTCGCCACCGCCACAGTATTCCATGAGGATGTAGAGAATGCCGGCGTCCCGGTCTACGTAGCGGTCGTGGTAGCGTACGATATGGTCATGATGTAGGTCTTTGAGGATGTTTCTGGGTGGCAGATGAGCGGGAGAATGGGAAGGAAAGGAAACAGCGCGTACACCTCTGCCACGATTTGCTTCCTATCGCGCTCTGTCATTCGTTCAAAGTTGAGTTCCTTCCTGGCAAAAAGCTAAAGAGTAGAGCTCTCAGTTATCCCATAGTTCCGTTGTGACTCTCGAAAAGTCAAGAACAGAGACACTCACCAGGCCATCCGACTTCCGGCGCACTTTGCGTATGATGCCAAACGACCCGTTTCCTATCACGTCGAGCGAATCATAGCTGTCGAGGAAAGCGGTGGGAGATGAGGACATGTCGTATTAAAGATGTTGAAAAGCCCGAGTCTTCGTCGTTTGACGAAGGGGCTAGTTGGGAAGGGGAGGAGGGGTCGCGTTCGGAATGAGAATCGTTCACGTTCGTGGGTCTGACCAACGTTTGAAAGTCGTTGGAAGGAAGCCGGCGTCGTCGTCGTGTAGAGCGACGTTGTCGTAGCTGATAGGAAGGAAGGAAGGAAGGCGGAGTGAACAAGGTAGCGCTGATGAACGGAAAGAGATAAATTTACGGGTCGATGTGGCCTTCGTTGGTTCAACAGGCACGTGACCGCGATGAGCCGTTCGCGTCTCGGTCCGCGACGCTAAAGGGGCATTTCCTCATTCTGACCATCTTTTTTGGGCGAACAATGGGAGATACAGCAGCGATGCGGGGCAGATATCTATGACTCTGGGTATGATACCGCCCATTACGACTATTTACTAATACTTTTTCTCCACTTGGCTCTGTCACCCACGCCTCTCGGAGAGTCGGATCCCACAAGGATCCCACCGCCTCGAGAAATTTACTTACTGGGTGATTATGGTTCGTATCTATGGATGTATATGTACATCCGTCCTGGTGAGCCGTCTCTTAATTCTCCGTATTATCACCTTTGATCCACCCATATACATGGAACTGTACCCCGGGCACCGGCAGGATTCCTTAGATCCCACTCACAACCCACTCATGCTCTCCGAGTCGCCCGAGATTCTCTAGGACTAGGATAACACTGACACATGCTACTAGTAGAACCAGGTCAGTTAGGAAGCCGCCTTCACACCGTAAACTAGTGGCATGAATGTCTTCACCATGCTTGAAACCGGACTAGCGAAGATACCAGGCAAATTATCACTTGTTCATCTCAAGTAATGCATGAGTAGCATTTCAGGAAACGGCGCGCTGGTAACTGCCTTACAGATCATATTTACCTGTAGAGAAGCTCTTGAAATTGATCCTCGGAGCTATCTTCCATCGCTGAATCTACCTAAATATTCATCACGTCCAATAGTACATATGAGCGCCGACATGCATCAGTCGGGGCCGTCCTTTGAAACATGCCGGATACTGGCACGTAGCAGACCGCCTTCCGTGTGCTCATAAGATATAAACAAGACGCGCCGTGCCGTGCGTCTTCTCCTACTTAGATTGACTCTCTTGAGTTTTAGTCGTTTTTGGATTTTGGATATCGTCAATCTTCAATTACTTAGAGTCTGTGTGTGTTTTTTTTTGAATTCTTCTGTGTGACACTCAAGTGACACTGACTACATATTTAGTTCCTCTACGTTCGGAACCAATTCGGAACGAGCCCACGAGCACTTGGAAAAAAAGTGTCACGTCAAAAACCGACCGAGCACTTGGTCGATTTCAAGTCGATTTAGTAATAGTATAGTAAGTGCTTTGCATACACATAGTCGGAAAAAGAGTATGGCATATTCTGTGTATTCGCTGCGTTCTCTTTCAAGAAATAAGTACCCCTAAGGATATGTTTAAACGTTATCTTATCGTGTTTTATTCATTTCATAACACTGCCGCAAACCCGCCGATCAAGAAAAGGTTCAGCGGCGTGGCAGTGCTGAGGCGCTGCCGGGCGCTGTCTGTACTTAGTACTCAAATAGCTGTTAGCCAGTCGCTCGTGTCACCATTTCTCCCCGCTCTTCCAATACTCTTTACCTCCGACATGCCTATGGCCGACCTTCCTGTCGAACTGTGGCTCGAGATACTTACATATCTTCCGCGAAGCGCGCTGCAGAAGCTGATTGGCGTTAACCGCACGCTCTTTGAACTCGCGCTCAATGACATGTACGAAGAAGTCAGGCTCATATCTGACGACAAGGACATGGAAAAGACGTTTAACCAGCTCAAGTAAGTTTGGAACTTGATATCTACCAATAACGGTGCTGTTTATTAACGCGACTCCGACAAACTTCAAGGCATTTCAATATTTCCAAACGCGTGCGCCACCTGTTCATCCGCCCCTCGTTCCTCCCGGGCTTGGATGACGAACCTGACGAGAATCTACTCCGAACGCTGCCTGTTAAGCTTTCCGAAACGAAAGCTAATCTGACGAACTGGATAAAGCGCGCCGTATCACATCCGGACGCAATCAAGTACAGTGGACCGTACGACCCGAGCGCTGGTGTACTCGAAATGGCCAGCAAGTCTATAAAATCTTGCCCCAATATACGCGAGATCAGTCTTGTCTTGCACGACCATACGCTGACTCCTTCGTTTTTATCCTTCCTAAACTCTCTCTGGTCATCCGACTCTATCGGCCCCTGCCTCCAGATGTTGTCCATTGACACTACCGTCGTTAAGCTGCCGTTGCTGCTACGCGCCCTGATCAAGCGCTCTGTGTCACTGCCTAATCTCGCGACGTTCGACATCAATATATCAGTCAGTCGCTTCCAGCACAGCGCGCACGAGTGGGCGGCAGCCGTCGCGGCGCTGTCGCAGTTCCTGGCAACGTTCACGAAGAGCATCACAGCATTCACTTTCTCGTGCCTCGTCAGGGGGGACATCGATGCTCTCTTCGGCGCGCTTCCTCGTCTCGCCAACCTGGCCACGTTCGAATTTACGTCTGTCTTCAATGCAACGTGCTTTCGAAAATCAGAGCATTTTACGCACTTCATAGCGAAGCACGCCTCCACGCTGTCGAAGCTGGTCCTAAAGCCCCGAGCGCGCAGCGTGGGATATAACATTTCAGATCATACCTATTCAGAGTGGGTCAGAGGCACCAATGGAGCAGGTACAGCAGCGAAGGTGGGGCAAACAATGGCCGACCTTGTCCTCCCAAGTCTACGTTCGCTGGACATTGGCTTCCGAGACGCGTGGAACTCCCAGCGCGAGGAAAATATCCGCACGTTTCTCCCCGACCTCCCGCGCGTCGCGCAGAACCTGACCTCCCTCGTCCTCACGGATATCACTCTGTCACCAGAGTGTATCTTCACCCTCATCGATATGCTGGCTACGCGCGAAGGCGGGCCCTCAATCGAGAGTCTTGCGTTCGCCTGCCACATCTTATTCCCCGAGCTGTTCGACCGGCTCGCGCAGGACCTCCCGCGCCTGAAGGGTTTGACAATCGACTACAGGGCATACGGCCTATGCGCGTCGGACAAGGCTGACGGAATGGCATGGTACAATGCAGAACAATATAAGGTGAGTGATAATAATTGTCGTGATTTCGGTCTGGCGTTGACGTTTGCGCTCGCCCGCGGTTCAGGCCCCATTTATGGCCGCCATGCAAGCGCGGCGGTATCCGCGCTGGGGACTTCGGTATCTCCGCCTCTCTGCTCCGTACTCCTGCGGAACGACACATCCGAACGCTGTTGTTATGAAAATTGTTGCGGAGACTCTTTCGGCAGATATTATCCTGGGTAGGGAGCTCAGCTGCCAGTGCAAGGAGTATATAAATTATCAGCCCACCACACCGGTCCCGCCAGACCTCCACCCTGACCTGGGATACGGACTTTTCTTTAGAGATTGAACAAGAATAATTAGTCGGCTTGATTGACGGATCGACTTTGAGTAATTGTCAGAGCGCTCTGAACAAGCTCTGAACACAAGTTGAAGCAGCGGGTCGGGATCTGCCGGCATCCGTGCCGGCGAGAACCCATGACACAATTTGAAACCAAAACCCTGCCTTGAACATGACACTGACAGCCCTCCCGCGATTCGCCATCATGATCATAATGACCACTCTGCAAATATCCTTCTTATTGAATCTACCTTTCCAGGATCAGACAACCAATTCCTCATTTCTTTGTCATAAACTCTGAGCCTTAGGCGCAAAATTCACTCAAGAGTCGAGAATCGCGATGGTCCTTGGATGAAACTAAAGTACGCATACCAGTTTACTGCCGCCGTTGCAGGTTTGTCGACCCTCCGAAATCCATTACCCCATGTACCTATGTCACGTCTCCGGATAAAATGCTAGCAAGTGGCTGAATTGATCAACTTTCTTCTCATCCTGTCCCATCCACAGGTGTTCCCGGCTCCATGCATCGCAAACGGCTGTGCATTCTGTCAAAGCAACATCTCGCACTGCCTGTGAGAAGCTACAAAAACAGACTGACAGAGAACAAGTGTTGAACGCAGAAATGGGGCCCATCTACATCCTCGCATTGTCGATATTAACCCTCCACCTTTCTGCTGTACCCTCCGTTTTGGCTACCTTCCAGCCACTAGCGGTTCCGTTCCGGTCCCCAGTCACGGTCGCTGCGGGACTTTCCGCCAGCGTCATATTCTCAAATCTCACCACTCCCAGAGGTATCACCTTCGACACAGAGCAGAATCTCCTCGTCGTTGAGCGCGGATTTGGGGTTACGGCCTTTACTCCTACTACTTTCCCCGCGCCTGGATGGAATCGCACCGTTGTTATCCAAAACACGGGCTTTACGCAAGGAATCCAAATCGACGGCGACAAGCTCTACGTCAGCACAGCGACGACTACGTTTATTTATCAGTACAATGCTCTGAACAGGTCCATCGCTCCGAATGTCGCCCCGATATCCATTGTCACGGGCATCCCGGGAGACGGAGGTGCGCCCAACTCAGAGATGCCACTTCCCCTTCCATATCATTGACACAATTCCAGATCTTACAACACATACTCTACAACTGGAACAAGATGTTTCTGGGAAAGCAGTTGCTCTGTTAATTGCTGATGGACCTCTGGAAAACATCGACGTGACTGCGAGGGATCCTGCATCCGGACGGTCCCAGATTCGGAGATTCGTCTTGCCCACGATCTCTTTCTCGGATCCTCCTGCTCCTCTATCTTGGGCAAATGGGCAGATAATTGCATTCGGAATACGCAACCCGGCTGGATTTGCATTCCCTACTGTCGGCATTCCTCCTTCGGGATCAAAATTCTTGCTCGTCGTTGAGAATGGCGCGTCCATCGACGGACTGGCCAATCTAACCAGCGCCTTTGTCAATGACAACCCGTCGGATGAACTCGAGTTTGTGAAATATCCCATAAGTCTATCTGGCATCGCTTCAACTGCACCTAAAACGTATGGCTTCCCCGACTGCACGTCTTTGTGGAACCCACTTGCAGACCCGGTGGGAAATCCAAGCTTCGTCAACAAAACTCGTGGATTCCAGTTTAGCTTAGAGCTAGAGCCGTCCCGAGACGACGCGTTTTGCGCAAATGTCTCTAACAATCAACCCCCTATCTTGAACTTCCAGGTACTCATGAGTCTGCCACACGTCGTACAGCTGCTGACAATGGATTATTCGCAGGCGCATTCCGTTCCGCTTGACATAAAGTTCTACGAACCTCCGCAGCGTTTTACACCGAAAGGTCTTCCACTACTGCTTCTTGGGCACGCCTTTGTCTCCTTCCATGGATCCTTTGACCGTTCACCTCCAACGGGATACGGGGTCGTCCAGTAAGTCTTTACCATCCAATATCTGCTTGAAGTTGTGAAATATCATGTCCTGTTAGGTTCCCGTACCCTATCTCTCGGCCAGCGAACAACGGACTAGGATACTCATTCGTTGTCCAAGCAACGAATTTAAATACCTGTCCAGGAAGTTGCATTCGACCAGTGGGCCTCGCATTTGGCAAGGACGGCCGCCTCTTTGTTAGTAGCGATTCCAGTGGAGAGGTTTGTCCGCTATTTCTTTTGCTTAGTATGCGGTCCTCATCCCTGTCATTCATTTAGCTGTTCGTTATTGAACAACAGTAAGCTTGACGAAATAAGGTTTGTCGAATTTGGGTAAGAGAAAATTATCTAAGGGAACGCCAAGTTGATAGTTGTATACTGGGCAGCACATCTTAGTACTATAAGCGTCATATCAACATACGACTGTACACCGAACCACTGAGTCAAAATCACGACATCAATTACGAGGTACAAATTTCAGCGGCAGCCAACTTTTCTCCTGGCCGTCGACGGGCAGTAGACTAATTGCAGGTTCCGACTCTGATTAATGAAAATTAAGTCTCGCACTGGTGAAGGTTATCTTCCTTGATCACATCGCGGAACAGCAAGATCTAGTGAGACCCCGTCGATAGTTCGGACGAACTCTCGTTGGTTGTCTTGTATATCTATATCTACGTTCAAAAGGAAGTAAATATTTAAAGGTCGTTGAAGCACTTGGAAGAATTTATCGACTGCGCGAGATCAACGCGAGATATGTTTCCGCGCTCAGGGCGAGGAATGCTCGCTCTCGTATCGCGCAAATTTAGCGCCGCGTTCCGGCTGCGCAGGAGATCGATCGCAGCCTTGCGGGACCAGGTAAAGTTGTTCAGGGGCTCAGCGCGTTCACGGAGGATTCTGCTGAAATTTTTGTAGAATGGAAGAAATTCCCCCACTGGCGTCGAGGACGGCCTAGGCCAGGTATCTATTGGTGTGGCAGGATGACAATCTTTTTAGAATGTACCGGCAAGACTCCTTTACCGCTGCCTGGTTTGTATGATCCATGCAGAAGTCTTCTGTGCTCGAACGTGTTTTCATCGTCCATGCGTCCCGCCTGCCGCGGCCGACGCTTAACGGGGGTCAAGCGGATTTGCGTGCGCTATGAATAGGCAGGATGCGCTATAAATACCAGCAGCAACCTCCAAGTGAGTCAATCGGTGACAGTGAATGAGCAGATAGACGCATTTTGGGTGCGTGGAATAGTTAGAATATGTGCAGGAATAAGCTAACTGGTGGCGTAATGTGAGTTGAGTGTTGGGGACGATGGGGAGCGGGATGTGGGGTGCACGAACGTGCGTCGGGCTGAGGCGGGCCGAGGCCAGATGGTGCCAAGTGGAGAAATTGACCTCACTTTTAACGGCACACGACTACCATTCCGCTTCCTGTTTTTAAACCCTCCTCCCTCTTCCCCCCTTCTTCATCTCGATCGTCGTATCGGTTCGTTCATTTCATTTACCTTCCGAGCCGGACTTACAGCGCTCTCTAGGAATGTCGACACATCAAACTACGCCTGTGGAACGTACGACGTCGCGCACAGAGTCGGCGCAGAACGCGGCCGACCTCGAGGAGTTCGAGCGCAGCGATGGACGGCCTGTGTTCTTTCTGACAGTGCCAGAGGCAAAGCTGCTGGGGATAGCTGGTGTTGGTTTCTTCCTCGATGGTAAGCCATTCTGGTCTGACCGCATTTGGCGCCCGTTAACG
This sequence comes from Hypholoma sublateritium FD-334 SS-4, assembly GCA_000827495.1. Classification (NCBI taxonomy): domain Eukaryota; kingdom Fungi; phylum Basidiomycota; class Agaricomycetes; order Agaricales; family Strophariaceae; genus Hypholoma; species Hypholoma sublateritium. Next base: position 181,502 of record KN817541.1, read on the forward strand.
ATCGGCAAATTGTCAGCCTACGATCTATTCATCATCAACGTATGTTTTCCTTGACCAAACGTCGTGATGGTCTTTAATCAATGACAACGATGTAGCCTGTGTCGACGATGCTGCAGTACAGGCTGTACGGTGGCAACAGCCTACCTGCGAATCTGGAGGGGTTCGTGAAGGCGGGTGCAAATATTGGTAGTGTGATAGGCCAGTTCGCGTTTGGTACGTGTTTTTCTTATCCATTGACTCTGCTCCCCGTTCACGAAAGTCACAGGATATGCCGCCGACGCACTCGGTCGTAAGGCAGTCTGTGCGTACTCAACTCCTACTTACTCCTGCCCCGCACTGACATGCCACCAGACGGAAAAGAGCTCATGCTCATCATCTTTGCCACTATCATGACCCTCACCGTCCCCACTGGCTCTCTTGCACCCGACTCGTGTCTCATCTACCTCGGAATATTCCGTATCCTCCTCGGCGTCGGCGTCGGCGGCGACTACCCCATGTCGGCCTCGATCACCTCCGACCGCGCGAACCTGCGAAAGCGCGGAACCATGCTCGCGTACATCTTTTCAAACCAGGGCTGGGGAAGCCTCGTCGGAAGCCTCGTCACCATCATCGTCCTACTATGCTACAAGGGCACCATGGAGGCGGGCAACACGAGCAAGGTCGACGGCGTCTGGCGCATCTGCATCGGTGTCTCGCTTATCCCCGCGTTCGGGACGCTGTACCAGCGCCTGACGCTCCCCGAGTCCGTGCGTTTCCTCAAGTCGCAGAAGATTGCGCATTCGGAGCAAGGGACGCCTCCTCCGGACGAAATTGACCAGCTCAAGGCAGCACAGCGCGCGGAGGACGAAAAGACTGAGCGAGATGCGGCCAAGGCTGCTGGGAAGGGCGCAGACAGCATTGAAATGACGTCGATGGCTGATGAGCACTCGGATCCTGCAACGGCACACCCGGAAGCCCTCGTGAAGAAGCCTGCGCATATCGGTGGTGCGCATAGTCTTGATCTGTGGCTGTGACTCGTGCTAACATTGATACAGAATTTATCGAGTACTTTTCTGAATGGCGGCACTTCAAACTCCTGCTCGGAACATGCATGTGCTGGTTCCTACTGGACATTGCGTACGCTATATCACTTTTGGTTCAGCGTCCGAGCTAATATAAGCGCAGGTTCTACGGGATTAACTTGAACCAGAACGTCGTTCTGCAGCAAATTGGATTCGCCGGAAAGGAAGGGACTCCCTGGAATCGCTTGTTCAAAATATCAACCGGTGGTATCATCATCACTGCACTCGGATTCGTCCCCGGTGAGTACCCCGAATTGAGTATAAATTATCACTCACAAAAGATTGATACAGGCTACTACGCCTCCATTCTCACGATAGAAATTCTCGGGAGGAAATGGATTCAAGTTCAAGGGTTCCTGATGGCCGCTCTCTTCCGTGAGTATCCCCCCGTGCTCTTCTTTCACCCATCCTGATGGCGTGCTTCAGTGGGCATCCTCGCGGGCTGCTTCAACACCCTCTCCAAGGTCGCGTTCATCGTGTGCTTCGCGTTCCTCCAGTTCTTCTTCAACTTCGGCGCAAACACGACGACATACTGCTACCCCGCCGAGGTCTTCCCCACTCGCTTCCGCGCGTTCGCGCACGGCATCTCCGCTGCGTGCGGTAAAGCCGGCGCGATCATCTCTGCGCTCGCGTTCAACACGCTCTCGAAGAAAGTCGGCACGCCCGCCGTGCTCTGGATCTTCTTCGGCTGCTGCATCGGCGGCGCGGGTGCGTTCACCTTTCTTTATCTGTGATATGGTATGATGCTAATCCCCGTTCTCCGCTTCAGTGTTTACGATGCTCCTTCCCGAGGTCAAGGGGCGCGACCCCGACGTCATTCTCGCGCAGGAGATCCGCGAGCGCATGGAGGAGAAGGAGCGCCTGGCGCACGCGAACTGAGTGCGCTCACACACTGGGACACAAACTAGAAAATACGACTGACGAGGCGCGACGACGCGATGACGTTCATGTACGAAATCCCGTAAAACAAAATCTACTAATACCGTTGTAATACAATGAACAGACTATTTATAGACAATTCAGTAGTTGTGTTTGAGGAGTGATAGTTGTGCATGAGCGGACGTACTCACTTCTTTTCCCCGTCCAAGGCGAGGGCGATGGGGAGCTGAGGGCGGCAAGGTGTATACAGGCTGCTTATTGCAACTGGCCGATTAGAAGTATGAGGCTAGGCGTTCGGCGACTGACAAATCGTCGGGATACAGCCAGGTGATTGCCACTGTACAAAGAATAAGTGGTTGGGCGGTACACCATCCTAATGCGCTTCGTGAAACTAATTTTGGGGGCGCTGGATACCTGGGGTAGTTGAAATTTCTGCTCCTCCAACGCACGTTCGACGACAAAGGCGGCTATGATGAGGTGGGCTTTGTGGTGCTGTTGTGTCATACTCCCTCATCTATATGATCATGCGTACTCCACTGTTAGAAGTTTAGAATACAAGCGAGACGAATAGCCTGATTCACATTGATTGCAGTGCCTGGTTGTGAAGAGAGGATGTCCGTCATCTACCTTGTATTAGCTGCATCAAGAAGAGAAAAGTGTATAAATGCTCGGCAACATTTTGTGCTACATCTCGAGATATAGGGACCATCCATATATTGGCCGATGACAACATAGGGTTTGATATCATACGAATGCAACGGTGGACTTCGCCTACATGACAGTTAGAACATCTGTTTGAACTTTCAAGTTGTGTACTTTGGGAAAAAAGCGCACCCTCCGCGTATGGCAGACCTGCCGGTCCACACATAGTGAGATTGATCAATTAGTGTCCTGGACTGTTCTTAAAGACAGATTGGTTCGCAAAAATGTGCTCTATAGTGGTCGCATCCGTCGTCAGCAACTTTTCCTCATAGATATGCCGCAAATCATGAGCTCAAATAGCGAAGCCACATTTTGAGGAATAACGAGTTACGACAAACTCCAGAGTCCAAAGCATGAATGGAACTTGACGGTGGAACCATATTTTCTGAGCCAACTGGAGGTCGCTTTGCCTCCCGGAAGCACCAGCATAAGCTCGATTATAGTTCCTAAACTGAGGTACGCGGGTCAAAACAAAACTTGAGGGTATCACTCAATAATGGAAGAATGCACTCACCATGGTCCATAAAGCCACGAACGAGAATCTCGCCCTCGTAGCGATGAAAGATCTGACTGGACACCTCTCGATCTCTCCAGAAAAATAAAAATAAGCCCGGCAGAAAGGCCAAGAGACAGCCAAAACTGCACGGCATCCATCTTCGACTGAATACTCGTGAGTGGCCTTCAAATCATACACTGCCCCGCACCTATATAGCTTTTGCCTGGTTCATTGTCATCAACTCGGGCTTCCATTCTGGATACCTTCGGTTACTCCAGTGAACAAATAGGATGAGGCACTTTCTTGTCAATAATGTCGGCAATTGAACGTGTTCCATAGTTGAAGGCAGTAACTTGTATTCTGATGAAGCTAATACATGAGCGTAATCCGGAGATGAACTAGGAGTACCATAGGAGTCAATCAAGTGGCTCAAATTTCAGTGGAAGGGTGCTTTTCCCATAGCTATCTACGGGAACGAGGCTTATCGCGGTCGCCGGCTGGATGATGACATGATTGGGCAATGAGAACAACAGTTTCCTCACTATCTCGGAAGTGAGAACCTGGATTTCAAGTATGCTTAAATATGTGAATGTCAGCTGTCGTCAAGAAACGGATCGACAAAAAAATACGTACGCAAATCTCCACCTACACAAAAAATAGGCAGAGTTAAGTCATTAGAAAACCAACAATAGATAATCAGTGGTGAACCTACCCAAGGCATACACGAGGTCCGCCCAAGAAAGATAATCTAGAACGATGAAGAAAGCACATTTATACACCAGCAGTTAGAAGTACTTACAGATTTGCGTAGGGACCGATCGACGCTGTCTCTGTATGCCTTTCCGCTTTAGTCAACCACCGGGAAGGGTTGAATTCATGGGCATCATCTCCCCAGATGCTGGACAACCTGTACATGCCCCCAATTTTATTCTACCATTTAATTGTATTGACAACAATATATACGCACCTGTTGTAAGCCATTATGCTTATCACCACAGTCTGTCCCTTCCTGACTTTGATCTCCTTCATTCGGGTGCCATTCGAGGCTAGCACAACATCTGCTAGAGGGATCGTGGCGTCTGCGCTAGCCATCCGCTCTGTAAACGGTATCGTGGCGTGGGATCGTAAAACCTCCTGCATATTACGTAGACGTGAGATATCATCGACAAGGTGGAACAAACAGACAACAATCACGCACCTTGATCACTGCATTTAGTATAGGAAGCTTATCGTAGTCGAGTTCGTTGATGGGCTCGCCATGGAATGCGTTGTTGATCTCCCGTCGTAGTTTATCCTGCCATTCGGGGTTGACTGCAAGTGCGTAGAGAATCCAGAGTAAAGTGCTGGCCTTATCGAATAGAATGAGGGCCTGCTACATCGGAATATACAATACATGTAACGCACTGTAGTGTCCTCTCCAGCGATGGCCAGGGTACCGAACTGGTCGTGCAATTCGTCGTCAGTCATCTTGTTCGCTGCCTTATCGTTGGTGTCCACTGAATCCCGGAAGGCCAGCAAAGTAATTTAGGAAATAGTACCTACATACACAATATCGGACGCACGCACCTAGCTTATTGAAGAGATTGACGTTCGACTCTTCGTCAATTTCGGAAGCCTTTCGCTTTTCTTCCAAAAGCCGCGTCGAGATCTGGCGAGCCATCATCCGATGATAACGGAATTTCTTCATGGAAGACGGAGGATGATTCTTGAGAAATTCGATGACAGTTCTTGGAAGAAAGGAGAGGATGGCACCAGTCAGCACTGCAGCTTTCGTACGCTGAGCGATGGCCAACCTAGACAATAAAAATCGTAAAAAAATTCAATGTGGGGACATGGAGATGAGTTCTTACACAAGGTTGTCGTATGCCAAGGTGTATTCATCCGATGATGTGGTTTCGTAGCACATGACAGCTAAAGACCAGTTTACATATTAGAACGTTTATAGGGGATATCAAGTCAGCTAACCTTCAGTGATAGCTCGCAAAGTAGTTAGATGAATAGGGCGATATACATCAATTACTGAGTCTGAATGAGTGCACCAACTGTCCGAAAGCTGTATTGCCGTTTGTTTAGCCACTGAATCATCTGAAGTAAAAGCCGCACAGTGCACTGACATTTTGCGCGATGTTCCGGAAAAGTGGGGTCAAGGATCGTACATTGGACGATGAGAACATTGGGTTAGATACCGCACGAATGCGACGGTGGTTCGCGCCTGCAAGGATGAAGACTGATGAGATACAATACATACGACGATAGCAATACGTACCTTGCGCATATAGTACACTTCCCGTACCAAACAGAACGAGGTTGATGAATTGGTGAGCTGGGCTTTTTCCAAAGACGGATGGATTGGAGAGAATATGCTTGATAGCGGTCGGATCCGAAGTGAGTAGCTTCTCTTCCTAAAATGTCAAACGAACGTCTCAGCAAAGAGAGTTACCACAGCAGAACGCAACCAACTCCCAAACAAGCATGGAACTTGAAGGTATTGCCATATTTTCCGAACCACTGAGACGCTGTTTCTCCCCCTGGAATCTCGAGCATGAACTCAATCATGTTGCCTGCGGTAATAAGCATATCGTTAGCAGCTTGAACAATAGTATAGGGGCTTACCGTAGATCCATGAGCGCAAAGCCGGTCCACGCAGCGAGGAGATGCAATTCATATCATTCTTTGATTTCTTGAACAGAGTAATCCATAGCGCGAAAGCGAGAACAAAAGCCGGAAGATAGTTCGCCAAGTCCATCGTCGCTGGCGAGTTCGTTCAAGGGACGTTTCACACTGAAGTATCCACTCTACTTCCGAGCAACTTCCGAGTCCAAGACGGCCGTCACTCATGTTCAGACGACTGACAAATAACCACATATTCAATACCCGACATGTTCGCTGAGGTGAGAAGACATCTTATGCTACTGGCTGACACCACGGAGAGATAATAATAAGCATCGGTTTATTGCAGGAAGGGAGGTCGAGGTTGGGTCGAGGTCAAGTTCAAATTCTGATGACGGGCAAATGACGGACAACAGCGTGTGTGGTTAGGTAATGCATATAAACATGTGACAGCCCTGTGGCCATTGCCGTCTTCCCACTGGCACCAGTTTCTTGCGTTCTGGTGACTGGTCTGTGAAAAAGATCCGGACGAAGTACACATTCGAACACACTATCACTGTTGGACGCTTCCGTAGACATCAACCAGCATATCTCCGCTACTAGGTCTTTGAAACCCGTCCACAAGGACACCCCATATACTGTTCTTGCAGCGCCTTAATATCCTCCAAGATGCTTAATCCCGGACCCCTCATCCTCAAAACGGGAACATTTATCGGCGGCATCTACGCGATTCGCGGCTATATACGCGAACGCCTCGAAGACGCGCGGGAGAAAATGGAGGAGGAGCGGAGGGCCACCGAAACGTGCGTACGCCAGCAGCCACTGGTGCAGCGCGCTCATCTAACCCCCAACAGTTTGCGCGCGCGCTTCTCGCAAACCCAGGAAGATGTCTCGTATACTGTCCTTGCACTGCTGCCCACGCTCTCTGCGCAAGTTCTGCACGACATGGACGTTGATGTGTTGACGCGGGAGCTCCAGGCCCGCTCGCGGGCTCGCAGCACAAGAGTCGCAGTTGCCGCCCGGCGCCCGTCGTCGAGCTTGATTTCAAGCCTGGTCGAGGTGTCCGCGTATCCGCCCTCCCCATATCCCCCCATCACGCTGACGCCCAGCGAAGCCGAAGCAGACACGCGCTCGGATGTCGATTCTGTGGCCCATTCGTCCGAGGCAGGGTCGCATACTTCGGAGATATACGCGCCGACGACGTATCATACTGCTACCTCAGCGTCCTTCATTTCGGAGACGACCTCAGTAACCCAGAGCTGGGTGATCGATTCGGGCAGCAGATCGGTAGCGGAGCGGTCAAGATCACCAGCAGCGTCCGCTGTGTCGGGGGCCGTCTCTGAGACGAGTGGGGATGACCGGCTGGTACGCAATCTTAGTTGAGCTCCGAGTGCGTTTCTGACCGTAAGTAGTCCGAGAGCTTTATCAGTACGACGACAAATACAACATCAAATTCCGAGACCGATTCTTCCGACACTCGGACGAAGGCTGAGCTATGGAACGAGCTCAAGATGCTAAGTGGGTCATTTTTTTATCTAATTAGTCTCTCGCTGATGTTTTGCAGCATTTACACGGACGCTGACAACGTTGTATGCAAGCACCCTGCTCTCCTTGTTCACGACGCTCCAGCTTACCCTTCTTGCGCGGGGGAAATATCTGAATTCCGTCATCCAAACAGAAAAGCAAGAACGCCTCGATGAAGAGATGCGAGAACGTATGGAACGCGAACTGAGTCCCACAAAATTAATCCTGAAAGGCGTCACGGGCTGGGTTGGATCGTACTTCGGTGGCACGGATGAGGGTGCTATGGAAGGCATCGAGGCGATACTAGAGAGCCTGGGTCTTGATGGCAATTCTGGTATAGAGGAACAGGACGACATGGAGGGTTTGAAACGGAGCGGACATAGTGCGGAGGGCGGGATATGGCTGGGCGAGATAGATGATGAGCTGGAGAATAAGTATCTGACTATGTCGTGGTGGTTGCTTCATGTGGGTTGGAAGGATGTCGGTGAACGCGTGCGGCGAGCAGCTGAGGAGGTCTTCAACGGGTCCGTCTCTGTATTCTGTGTTTTTAGTGGCTTGTCTAATCTTGGCCCTGTACAGCGTTTCTTTGAAGACCAGACTGTCGGCAATCGATCTTCACCGACTTATTGCTGATGTTAGACGGAGAGTGGAACATGAAGTAACATTCGAGGGCACTGAAAGAAGAACAAAGTAACTATTTCAAATCCTACGAGTTCTCTGGTGTTGATATTCCATATAGTTTCCTGTCCTCCCTGCTCCCACCAACACCGGAAACAATCTACCATGTGCTCACGCAAGGTGGCTACACATCTATGTCTAATATCACTATCCCACAGCTCAACGTCACCACCAATTTCGTGCTCCCCGACCGGCATTCGCGCAGCGAATCTCAGGAGGGCACCTCATACACGCACGAACGGCCCAACCAATCCACGGCCTCCGCCACCTCCTCACAGCTCTCGCACGTCTTCGATGCCTCCCCCGCCCTCGGCGTATCCGTGCACCCACAACAGTCCCGTACACAAGCGGCCCCGGCCGCGGGCCCGAGCTACCTCCCACCACCGCCCGCGCCGCAGCACGCGGCACTACTCGACACACCGTTCCTCGCGCTGCTCGCGGAGACGCGGGCCATCCTTACAGGCGCGGACTTCGCACACGTGCTTGAGGGCTCGCTCGACTGCGCGACGGCGGTCCTGTTCGAGAGCCTAGAACAGAATGTGTTCGCGCCAGAGGTGCCGGGCACGGATGGCGAGACGCGTATCCGCCTCGCTGGTCTCCTCCCTGGCCTCGCGCGGTGGAGCCAGCTCGCGCTCGAGGGGCTGCCGAATGAGCTTGTTGACGTAAGTCCAATGTTATGCTTGCTTGGTGCGGTTGCTCACGCGTTCACCGTTTGTGTTTGCTTTTCGTAGAAAATCTTGGACCAGCGCAATGTGGAGTGCCTGTCTGCAATTGCGTTCTCCCGGTTTGAGGAGCGTTTCCAGTAAGGATTGCCTTTTGTATGTATTATACCTTAATCGTAGCATCATCTTTGCTTTCAACATATTCATAATTATATTCACTGCTCAGGACGATGTGCTGCCTACTCCAACTTCATTTGAAAATTTTGTGGGGGAGAATGGCCGGTCACTGGTCATTCCGCATGTTGCTGAATATTGGTGATGGATTGAAGGATCTTTGTACATGTTCGTGGGCGGGCGCGCCGCAGCAACGACGAAAATGTTTTGGATATCTATCTACACCGTGTCCGTCGCCAGCAAGTCAATCGCCATGATGTTGGTACTTTTGGGAACCTACAATAATGACGAGGAAGCAGTTTCGGTGGCAACGGCTTGAATCCGGCAAACTCGATGGCGAAGCGCGAATTCTGTGGTACTTGGGACGAATTGACCAGCGTGCTTGTGAGCCCGATATCAGATTTCTCTGGTTCAAAACCCCTCTGAGTACTATCGCAGTACATGTGCGGGTTTCATGTGAACAAGAGGAAATTCGGAAAAGGAAAGAAAAGAGCAAGAAAAGAGAGAGCACGGAATCGCCAGGTGGCCAGCACCGGGCACAGCCACACTGTTATGGACTCCCGGGCCGTATGCGAGATTGATGCGAGATCCGAAATTCTTACGAGCGCATTCTTTGCACTGGTTGTCATCCCATAACATTCATCTTGAACGCCCACCTGTAACAGCCTGTAACCCACTCTCTCATGGCTGCGCCAGCTGGAATTGAAAAACCCGGAACGTCGTCCGCAGGCGACTCCAACCAGGCATACAACGCCGTTCCGATCAACGTCAGCCCCCATGCGTCCCCCTCGTCGCCAGTGGAGGAGCAGCCGACAATAGGGCTCATCGGTATGGGCGCGATGGGGAAGATGTATGCGCTTGCATTGTGTCGTGCGGGATGGAAGAAGTGCGTGGGCGAGCCGTTATTCTCGCCCAGCAGACTTTTTACTGAGGCGTAGGCAGGATTCACGTCTGCGATCTTCCCGAGCGGTACGAGCAGCTCGTGAGGGACTACAAAGGCACGCCCTTTCTGATTCTCACAGAACTTTGGATTAATGCTTCGCAGACAAGCCTACTATTCGCGTGATGCGCGACGGCCATGCCGTTTCGCGCTCGTCTGACTTCATCGTCTATTCTGTGGAAGCAGAGTTCGTCGACAGAGTGGTCGCAGAATTTGGTCCATGTGCGTGTGGGAAATGGATACAGTACCTTTCTCAACAGTCCCACAGCGACGAAGATGCACGCCGTCGTGGCGGGCCAAACATCCGTCAAGGCACCTGAGAAGGCAGCATTTGAGAAATACCTCCCGGAGGACGTGCATATCGTATCGTGCCATTCTCTGCATGGGCCCACTGTGAACCCTATTGGACAGCCTCTTGTGAGCTCTGAAATACGTCTAAACCTATCCAATTTTCTAAATTGCGACTTGCGACAGATACTAATTCGGCACAGAGGGTCTCAAGACGCCCTAGAGCTAGTTGAGAGCATTCTGCGACCGCTGGGCTCGCGACATGTCTATCTCTCCTACGAAGACCATGATCGTGTGACCGCCAATACTCAAGCAGTGACTCACGCTGCTTTCCTAAGGTACATATCTTATCAATCCCCTCTGCGCTGGCTGATCAAGCTTCGAAAGCATGGGCACGGCGTGGTTCTCGGCACAATCATACCCATGGGAACAGGGACTCTACGTCGGTGGTATTGAAACTGCAAAGGTGAACCTGACGCTGCGAATATACTCGAACGCGTGGCACGTCTATGCGGGACTCGCGATCCTCAACCCGATGGCAAAGGCGCAGATCGACCGTTACGCCGCTAGTGCGACGGAGCTCTTCAAGCTCATGCTCGAGGGTGGGAACGGCGGCGAGGACGAGCGGCGCCGCTTCCGCGAGCGTGTCGAGTGGGGCCGCCGCGTCGTGTTCGGCGGCGAAAACAGCCCTGAGCGTCAGCGCCTTCCGATCCTACTCTCGGAGGACGTACTCGATCGCTTCAGCCTCGGTGGGGCGCCGACGCCGATCACGCCTGCGAAGATTCCCGCAAGCTGCACGCCGACAGCAGGGTGCTGCGCGCCAGACGCACATGTAGGCGCGGCAGCGGGACAGACGCACCCGCCGCTGAAGTACCGAGCGAACTCGCACCTCTCGCTGCTCGCGATGGTGGACTGCTGGGCGCAGCTCGCTATCAACCCTTACAACCACCTCTCGCTCGCGGCGACGCCGATCTTCCGGCTGTTCCTCGGTGTCGCGGAGCACTTGTTCCGGTCGCCCGCTCTGCTGTCTGCATCGATCCACTCGGCGCTGTACGACTCGTGGCATCGCGCCGATGATCTCGAGTTCGTGTGTGCCGCGCGCGGATGGAGTCAGTGTGTGAGCTTTGGGAGCTTCAGCGTGTACCGGATGCGTTTTGAGGAAACTGCCGCGTTCTTCAAAGAGCGATTTGAGGAGGGGGGAAAGCTTGGGGCGGAGATGATCAAGGCCGTTATGGAGGACGAGGTGAAGCGGGAGGAGGAGGAGGAAAAAGCGAAGCTTCGTACTCTATAGACAGGTGCGATCCTCATGCAAAGTTTTTGGTTTTGACTGTGATTTCAATATTTTGTAGAAATAGCGGAATGCAAAAAAATAATACACTAAGTTATGCCTCGGACGAAAGTGGTGTGATCGAAGAGCTAAGCAATGAGCTTCTAGAAGGTGTCAAGAAAGTTCGCCTTCCGCTCCTACATTAAGGAGCGCAGGACGCGTGTCTCCCTCCTTTTAACTTCAACAATGGATCACATTCTGACCTTGTTGGCTTTAACCACCGTATTCTTCCTAGTCAGACGAATGAGACGTCGCTCAGACGATGTTCCGTCTCTTCAAGGCCCGAAATCAAGTTCGTGGATTTATGGCAAGTCAATCATTTTTTTCTGTGCAGCGCTCTTGACGGCCTGACCTATACGGGCAGGAAATATGATTGAGTTCATACTCGGCGTTCCATGTGGGGAGGCCGAGCTTGGATGGTTCGCAAAGTATGGCGACGTGGTCAAGATACACGGTTGCTTCGGGGTACGTTACCGCCTGCTTCCTTCGGGCCATATGCGCTGATGTTGCGGGTCCATCATAGCAAGAGCGGTTGATTATTGCAGACCCAGGAGCTATCAGACATATTTTTCAGGACCCAGAGGTGTTCGTGAAGTCTCGCAAGTTTCAACTTATCACCCTCATCGGATTCGGGCAGGGAAGCCTGTTAAGTGCAAACGGTATGCACTCCAATCGCTTCAATTCGTCTGACTTATAGGCCAATTCCTTGTACTCTCTGCAGGTGATTCCCACCGCCGAATACGCTCAGTAATGAACACCATGTTCTCTGCCCCCAGAGTCCGCGCTCTGAAGCCGACGCTGGAACGGATAGCGAAAGACGTATATCATACATCGTTCGAAACCACCATCGTGCTGACAGTTTCTCCAGTTTTCCGACGAATTGGCGTCCATGTCGGGTTCAATAGTCGACGCACATCACCTTCTTCATAAAACTTCGTTGCGCGCAGTTACAGAAGGTGTGTTGCAAAGCAGGTAGTTGGCCACCCGGCCACTTATATGCTGCTCTTAACACCGCGGCAATAGCTGTGATAGGCTACGATGCGGTTGCTGACAAGAAGTACACTGCAACATACCAAGATCTGCTGTACGCCTCATTTTACCTCGAACATTGGCGTCTTGTTTACCCGTTTTCAGAGGCTCCGCATCGCATCGCTCGAGGCGAGGAGTCGTTGCAGATACTATTATATCCTGGATCCCCGACTCTTGGATCTGGATTCTGATGGAATACCCACCTCCCGAGCTTAGGAAACTTATGGACCACCGCAAAATGACATACTCGATATCAGAGAAACTTATAACTTCTCGATTAGAGTCCTTGAAATCCGGTGAACCCGCTGAAAATGATCTATATAGCGTTTTGGGTCAGTTGTATACGCGAGCTCACTACTCATTTCTAAACTATTTCAGTGAGGACTAATGCAAAAGCAACATACAAGATGACCGACACCGAGTTGAAAGAACAATTTGGGGGCATTACCACCGCCGGCGAGGATACTACGGTATACCCTCTTCCATTTTCTCGCGCGCATCTTACAGACTACGAACAGGGGAACAGCATGGTTTGGATTTTGTATGTGCTATCGCAGCATCCAGAATGGCAGGCGAGACTCCGAGAAGAGATTCGTGAGGCAGACCATGCTGCCAGCGATGCCGGGGTAGATTACGATCGTCTTCCCTTTCTCAACGCAATCATCAAAGTGAGCCGTGATCTCGAACTTTCTTGTGCATCCCTTTGCTAAAACGAGTATAGGAAGTCCTCCGTTTCCACCCCGCGGGGTCATTCACCGAACGCGAAGCAGCGTGCGACACAGTAATTCCGCTGGCGACTCCATTGGTTACCTCCACTGGAACGAGGGTGTCCGAAATCAAGATGCGGAAGGGGACGAAGATGGGAATAAGCATGTTTGGCTACAACAGGTGCGTGCCTCGCTTAATGTAATCATGAAGCGTACTGAATTAAATCGGTGCTTCTGGTATAAGATTGCGTAGTATATGGGGGGACGACGCCGAAGAGTTGAATCCATTCCGGTGGCTTGATGGTCGAGAGATAGCGTCTGGAGGAACTATTGGGCCGTATGCCAACTTGTGAGTGGTAGTAATTTGTTCTGCGACAATATGTCTTACGGCAATTCAGATTGAATTTTATCGGCGGACCTCGCACTTGCCTTGGGTGTGTACACAGATTTCCTGCTCAAACGTCAGATCTAACGGGTTTCAATCTAGCTGGAGATTTTCGTGAGTGCCGATAGACATTCCCATGTTTCCCGATTTTCCAATTTCCTAACATCTTCCTGCAGGATTCTTGAAATACAGGTCATCGTCTCTGAGTTAATGCGGAACTTTGTACTTTCATTTCCAGAAGGCGTTTCCATTCGCCCAGTGAGTGCAATCACGGTTGTCCCCATGGACGATGAGGGGCGGACGTGGTTGCCTCTGCATGTGGAACGTCTGTGACTCAATCCTGGCGTCCTAGTGTACGTGACTCCACATATTATAGACGTGGAAATAACGCAGTCATGTCAGTGATCACTGCGCCGGGTTCAGGAGGCAAAGTGAACGCAGCTGTGATAGACGATTTTTTGTTTGAATAATAGATTTCAGCTTCGCGGACCTGCAGAGCCTGTCGGTACTTTGTGTAAAGAGACAAATACTACATAAATGCTCTCCGGGACAGGGCGACACATGAAAATATCACACATTACCCTCCGTCGATGAGAGTCGTCGGTAATACACCCGATGTTGAAATGGGCAATTGTTGAGAAAATGATTAGCTATTCCTGGAAGCGAGCTTCTAGTAAAGTAGGTTGATTTTAAGCGCTTCCGTGTTCGTTGCTTCTCTTACTTCAACAACCACCATCATGGATTACATCCTGATGTTTCTGTTGTTCATAGTCTCATGCTTCCTTTTGATCAGGCGATATACACGGCGCTCAGACGACGTGTCCTCTCTGCAAGGCCCCAAACCATGCTCGTGGGTGTACGGCAAGTCGGACAGCATACTCGGGTGCTGCTGCTAGGTGTCGGCTGACTCTTATGCCCAGGAAATATGATCGAGTTTATCCTTGGAATTCCAGCGGGACAGACCGAGATGGGTTGGTTTGCGAAATACGGTGACGTGCTCAAGTTCTTCGCGTGCTTTGGGGTCTGTCACTTTGGTTCGCCTTTGCACCGTGCTGTATCTCAACGACCAGCGTATTCTAACAGGAGGAGCGCTTGCTCCTTTCAGACCCAGCGGCCATCAAGCATGTCCTGCTAGACCCGCGGGTTTTCGTGAAGAGTCGAAAGTATCAGCTCATAAACCTGATTGGATTTGGCGAAGGGAGCGTCATATATGCAGAAGGTATGACTTTAACGGCCTCTGGCTTTCCCTAAGCCTGGTTATTTGACTATGGCTCTACGTGGACGTCAGGCGCAGATCACCGGCGAATACGGGGGGTTATGAACACCATGTTCTCCGCCGCATCAGTCCGCACACTCACCCCGGTACTGGAAAGAACAGCGAAAGATGTAGGCTTGTAATTTAATCGTTCCAAAGGTTCGCTCACGCTGATGCCCGTTCCAGCTGTCCCAAGTATGCGAACTTTCGTCGGGGTCCACAGTCGACATATATCGTCTGCTCCATCAGACAACATTGAGAGCGATCACTGAAGGTGGGTTTTTCAGGAGGTCGCCCGCGTTCATAAAATGAATCCACAGCACAATAGCTGTTATGGGCTATGACATAACCTCCGACAAAGAATATACTTCCACTTACGAAGATCTCTTGTGCGTTCCTCCTCCATTCAGACATTGGGCCGCTGTTTATATCATTGACCTCCGCTAGGGTCTCAGTTTCGCAACGCTCCAAGAAGGGGATAATTGCGGACGCTTTTCTCTCTCGACTCCCTAGTTCATGTGTCCAATTATTGAAGGACTACCCACCGACCGACCTCAAGAAGCTCTTGGACCATCGCAAGATGACAAACAAAATATCCGAGAACCTTATAGCCTCTCAGGCGAAGTCTATCAAAGACGGCAACCCTCTTGAAGACAACCTATACAGTATCTTGTGTATGTTGCAGATTGTAATCCACACCTCAGATACTAAAAGTTACATTGTTGACGATTTTGTAGTGAATAGTAATGCCAAGGCATCGGACAAAAATAAGATGAGCGTTGACGAGCTGAAGGATCAATTCGGCGGGCTTACCACCGCTGGGGAGGATACCACGGCACGTCATATTTAAATTCCTTTGTACGAGTTTCGGTTTGGTAATCTCCCTACAGGCCAACAGCATAGTTTGGATTCTTTACGTGCTATCACAACATCGGGAGTGGCAAGACAGACTTCGACGCGAGGTCAAGGAAGCGGATAACGCAGCCAATACTTCCGGTGTAGACTCTATAGAGTATGACCGCCTTCCGTTTCTCAACGCGATCATTAAGGTAAGAATACAATGTCCTGAGCTCAGTTTGATGTCTGTTCTCTGACACGACTGGTATAGGAAGTTTTGCGGTTTTATCCTGCTGGCTCATTCACCGAGCGCGAAGCAGCATGTGATACCACGATACCGCTTTCTACACCGATTATTTCTTTATCCGGGAAGAGCTTGACCAACCTGAGCGTAAATAAAGGCCGGAGAATGATAATTAGTATGACGGCGTATAATAGGTGAGTTTGCTTCTTTCAAATGTGTGCTAAAACTCCAATACCTGTTTCAAAAGGCTACCTAGTATTTGGGGACACGATGCAAACGAGCTAAACCCACTGCGCTGGCTTGATGGCCGGGAGATAGAATCTGGGGGAACTATTGGGCCATATGCTAACTTGTGGGCATTTCCTATTTTTACGCCGTGACCATGAACGTGTTTCTTATAGTAATGATACAGGTCAAATTTCATTGGGGGACCTCGTACTTGCCTAGGGTGAGTCTAAGATAATCAGTATCTTGGCGAACTGTAACGTCTAATTACACCTCTTTTCAGTTGGCGGTTTGCGTAAGTACATTATTTATCTGTTGAAGCAATATTTCTGATGTATCGTAATATTCATACAGGATCCTCGAAATTCAAGTCATTGTCGCGGAATTAATGCGAAATTTCGCATTTTCGTTGCCCCCTGGTGTCACTATCTGCCCAGCAAGTGCAATAACAGTAGTACCCATGGACAGTCATGGAAGAACGTGGCTACCACTGCATGTCGTGCACCTGTGATCCTCTGGCCTGAACCGGTTGACCTTCTAATAGATTACTTGCTAATAAAGCCCTCAATTGATATGCAATTGATTGTGATCCGCTATGCGGAAGTTATGCAATTCGCTAATTTAAGCATTTGGCGCCCATCCTGAATACTTGGCCGAACAAACAAATCGGGTTTGATTTTTCAGGGAGCGAAGCGGGCCATTTTTATTGACACAACCCTCAACCGGAACCTTCGGTAGAGCCGGCGGCGACCGTCGGCTCCCCGAAGACGTCAAACGTTCTGGCAAATGCCCTGAAAAGTCACCGGCTCCAACTATCCAAATGCCTGTGAGTTAGTTTTGATATCCCCACTTTCAAAACTCGAAAATTCTGATAAAATAGTCTGTCAAGACGTACAGTAAAGCATTCTTCTATTGTCTATTCCCTCCCGAAAGGGTGTGAGCGTACTCAATCATTTGTTCTCGAAAAGTAGTAGGGGTCGAAGCGTAACATATTATAGTAGTCAGTGTGGCGTTGCTCGAAGTTGAGCCGTACCAAAATGGTAAGCGATATAATTTATTATTTGGTCGCCAGTGCCTATCGATACGACACGCGCAGTAGAGTCGTGCCTAAAATAAAGTGTCAAACCTGAGGCTTGAGTACTTGAGTTTTAGATTGGATCGACCTGAGGGGTTGGACCTGCGATTGCTCCAATATTTTACAGTACCATGGCCATGATTGGCGCCTGTGAGGCGATTATAATATATGGCTCAGTCGATGGCGACAAAGATACGGTGGATTAAAACGAGATCAGGATAAGAACATATGATCGACGCATGGTATGCGTCACTGCGTCAGTGAACTTCTCATATGGAATGGAAGGTACCCTGGGAAGCCGCAGAACTATCAGAAGATACTGGATGGCTGCAACAGAGGACGAGGTCAGAACCTGCCACAATGTGATTCGCCTGATGGCGTCGTAGCTAAAGATACAAGAGAGATGGAGTGCCTATACCACGCGTAATTAAAACAGTTGAGACTCAACAAAAACCCAACCTGAAGACCTTGCTCATGTCTTGACAAGCTCTGCGCTCATTGAGCACGCTCGCGACGGCTTAGCTAAACGTGGGCTGATTATATTTCCAAAATTACAGCCAATTGGCAATGGTATCGGTATACTTAGTTTGCAGAAGGCAATGTCATGCCACACGGATGATGAGGCTAGTATTTACAGAGCCAAGGTGCAATTCGTGCGATATTTTGACGCCCAGCATCAGACAACAAAGTGTTAGTGTGCATTTGGTACTTCAATGTGTGGGTCTCTGAGGCACCTAATTCCCTACATCTGCATTTACAATGACCGGAACAATTTGTGTGGAGTACTAGTGTGATGAGGCATTCTAATACAGATGCGCCACCATGCACGGCACATATCACGATATCGTCGTCCTCGACTACATATGTGGGTTGAGTGGAACCAGAAATAGCATTTTCAAGAGCGGACCCAAAGAGACCGCTGATCCGGATGCTGTTCAGCCTGTCCTTCTTGGTTGCATCGTCGGCATCCTCGTAAGTCGGGAATGCGTCAAGTCTCACGAGTTAAAACCACCTTGGGGTATCCATATCCACCACCACATGCTAAACACTACGGTTACACGGCCGAAATCTTCTACATTTATAGAATAAGTACACGTATGTTCACCCGACCTAGGCCGCCGCGTCTTAGTTATCATACCGTGTTTTATTTATTTAGCCCAGCCCGTGTGAAAGATCCTGCATTTATGGTGCGCATACGGGAAGAGATATCAGCAATCTGGGAGCCTGAGACCCGGTCGGAGGAATCAGACCTTTTACTCGCTTCTTGCTTCACGGATGCTTATTTGAGGAAATCTAAGATCTTCTTTGAGCTCTATAAAGACCTCGTAATGGACATTCACGGAGAGTTTAACGACTGCGCCTCGTTGATATCAGCATGACCACGGCAAACTCAACAGATTTTCCTCCCATTCCTGCTGACATCGCTGCTACGTAAGTCTATTACCGAAGTCTTGTCTGTCAGAATTTAATAGTCGAACCTGTAGAACGGCGCCTCTGGTCAGTTCCCCATTGTCGTAGAGCTCTTAACGACCAACCTCTGAAACTTCTGCAGCTGTTCGGGACATTATTTAATTGGGCACTATATGGCGTATTATCCATTCAAACATGCGAGTCTGCCTCTCCCTATTCACCGCTCTATATTAACAGTGTCAAAAAAGATATATATTACCTTCATTTTCCAGATGACAAGATTGGGAACAAGATCCTGGGCAAGCGCTTTCCAGTGTGTCCCGTCCGATTTCGAACATATACTAATCTACCTTCGACATAGTGTATACATGTTATATTATAGAAGTTGTCCAGACTGCGATGACGTCTGCAGATCTGTACTTCTGGTATCGTCCTCCTTGGTTCCAGTGTTATCCAGTATTTGACTGCAGTCCTAGGTTTGCCACTGGTTATGGGAATGTAACACACTTGGGAAATGTGAACATCTCGCCGGTGGATACACCAGTTCTATGTGGAATTATAGCTGCCATTGTACAATGCTTCTTTGCCTACCGAATATTCACATTGCGGCGATCGTACCTTTGGATATGCGTCTTAATTATCGTGGTGCGCAATTTATGACATTACTTCATTTGTCTTGAAGAATGCTGAGATAACTACATATCTTGTCTATCTTTCAAGACGTCAGTTGTTCAGACCGTCGGCGCTTTAGCTACGGCGTTCAGAGTCAGCTTTTTATTTCATTTCTGATTACGCTTACCGACTGCTGGAACTACATTGTAGTCATTTAAATTGCAGGAATATGCCCGTTTCCATGAAAATGTTATATTTCCTCAAGCATTAGATGTACGTCATGATTCACCACCTCTCGCACCTAAGAAAATTCTGATGCGGAAATGGGATATTATTTAAAGGTCTGGTATATTGGCGACACTATATGTGATATCCTTATCGCAGGAACAATGCTGTGGCTCGTAAGTGTATTATTTTCGAGCCGTGGCGGGCTTAATTGACATATGAATACGCCTTAGCTGCACACATCACAGAAGCAAGAAGGGATCAATCATGCAAGGCAAATTTTTGCGAAACTAGTTCGCCTGGTTGTAGAAACAAACACCCTCACAGGTAATTGAGACCCGTCAAGCTGATCCACTGCGAGGCTGACCACTGACACTACTTCTAATTAATATAGCGAGCATGGCATTGATATCTTTCATCTGCTACATCACTCTCCCTGTAAATAATTATCCACTCTATTCAGCGCAATACCTCGAACTCATTTTCCCCCCAAGAAAGGCAATGTTTTTATATGCACGTGCGTATCCAACTGCCTGTCCGTTGCACTCGCTAAGCCGCTCATGTAGAACGCTAGTCATGGGAAAACTGTATGGGACTTCGCTGAGCTTCTACACCATTTCTGATTTATCTACGCCAGGTATTCCAACACACTCCTTATGACGTTCAACAATCGGATAGCACTGCGGAATATGCAGAAGCAGCACGCCACAATTGATGGCACTGGCCGTATACGCCAGCACACTGACGTCAACATTACCGTTGACACCTTCCGCGCTTTTGATACATTTCCCGACCCTCAGCTGGAATCAGAGTCCTATGAAATTGATGTGAGTGCCGGGTGTGATGATATCGACGCAAATCTGGGAACTGATCAACGTGCATACTTTCCACGATAACAGGCAAGAAAAGATAAAGTACACGAACTGACTGCGGTTGTCACTGCGGTCTGAGAATACACTGGCATATAACGGCAGCAGAAGGAATGTGGGACGAGTGTACTTACTTCGACGGCAGTTGAGTTTCACAGCAGTAACATCCACTATCACCTGAGGGCACAGACGGCGAGCCAAAGTGTATTATTCGTGCGGCTGATCCCGCGGAAGTGGCTGGTCTACTTAAGTATTTTCATACAGGTTGAGCACAAGATTTGACCATGATTTGACTCGCTTAGATAGCCTCCGGGTCGGTGAAGTCTCAATCTATATATAGTTTCTTGCCTCGCGAACGGCGCACTAGTATACCGAATGATCCTGAGATATTCGTACTGGCGGCCCACGAAGCGGTAACGCAGCCAAATCTCACTGCCGTCAGTGATGTCTTGCATGATTCCTAAAATGTATACCTCTGCAATTGTTGAAGCCCAGAATATTTTGCAGATATGTAGCAACTCGTAAGCCGCTGACTCAAGCTTCCTCGAGGCTGAGGTGGTAATTTTTATTTTTGGTACATGTAGGAAAACAAGGCAGTGCCGGGCTTGAATATGAGCGTACTTCATTGATCGCGTGCAACAGATCATACTTACTATGAGATTATTTCTCGCCGGCGACTTGCGTGCCATTTCAATGCTTTATGTAAATACTCTGCCCCCGGCGCACACCCTCGTACACCTTGTCCCCTCGGAGAGCTAGTTTACCGCCTAACTCAATTGATGGCCATATGAATTGTAGGCCATTGTAGGCAGTGTATGATGTGCCCATCTCACGAGTTTCACTGACGCGCCAATCACTGACAGAATTCATTTACACCTTTCATGAAAAATCTTGGCGTCGCAGCGCTTATGGTGTATTCTATTGTCATATGATGCTTTCGCTCAGGTTGGAGTGCGTGTGCAAGATGGGCAGCGGGGTATTTCCACTGACGCGATCTGATGTCCAGGACGGGTGCTACATACCTAAAAACTAGACTTTCTGTAGGTGTAATATTTTGATGTGACGTTATCGAGAGAAAATCGACCGGCGACTTGTTCTCGACATACCACAGCCTCCTCACTCAATCAATTATGTGAGTGTGCACAAAAAAATTATCCAGTACCATCTGTACGAGAAAAGGTGTGTAGATATAATTCACATCCTCGGGAATGTTTCTGAAGCCTGTCAGAATTGCTCAAAGTTTAACTCATCCAGCCTGAGAGATTGCGTCAATGACACGTCTCCAATGAGCAACGCTAACGTTTTCTCGGGACTATCCCCCTTAGATAATTTACGGTCGATTCTGTAGCTTAGTGGCCGCACTGACTGCACGTAAACAACCGCCCCGAGTCGCTTGATTTTTTGTATAGAACACTGATTGTTCATCAATGTCAACTAATTCCGGAGTACATGTTCCCATGAAATGGCAGTTCGTATGTTAAAAATATCGAGGTTTCACCCTACCTCAACAGTATAAGACTGCTCCGTTGTACTTCGTTGATATTCGAAGTTCTTAGGCCGAATCGCGCTCGCGCTAGCCGCATATCCTGTGGCCCACAAACGCAATGGCCAACTCAACCGCGGTGCAACCGATTCCTCTAAATATTACTTCCATGTAAGAAGGCGCCCATTGGAGGTACCGCTATCAAGGCTAGCTGACACTGACCGAAATCACTAGCACGGGGCCGCTTGTCAGTTCTTCGCCACCTTACCCGAAGGGTTTTCTTATGCACCTGCACAAACACAGATATTCGGGACGCTGATAAACTGGACTTTATACGGCGTACTATCACTGCAGATATGTACGTCACTCACTCTTAGACTTGAAGTTATTCGTGCCACTTATCGACGCCTTGGATCATAAGACGTATATTACCAGAATTTCCCTGATGACAGTCTGCGAAACAAGCTCCTAGGTAAGCTCCCTGATGTCAGCGGCTTGCTACGGTACTCACAGAAGATTTCGTGAGGACAGTATACGGGTGTTATGTCATTGAAATGGCACAGACAGCCATGAACGGCGCGGATTTCTTTTTCTGGTAATATTTCATCCCTCCCCTCGATACTGGTTCTCAGCTCAACGGTGTATGTAGGTTTGGAAGCGGATTCGGTAACGTGGCTGGGCTAGGAGAAGTACATATCTCCCCGCTGGACGTTCCGATTTTCTGCGGAATTATAGCCGCAATCGTTCAACTCTTCTTCGCGTACCGGATATTTACGCTCAGACGATCGTACCTGTGGATCTGCATCCTAATTATCCTGGTCAGAGTTATTCAGACGCATTGAAGGAAGAGATGGTGCCTAACAGACATCATGGCCAAGACTTCCACCCTCCAGATCACCGCTGCCATCGCTACGGGATATCGAGTAAGTTTGTCCCATTTTCTACACGCTAGATATTGCACTCACCGCTTGTCATTTTACAGTCATTCAAGCTGCATTCCTTCACCCATTTTCACGAAAATAATTTATTTCCTCAGGCTTTTGACGTAGGTTTTCTCTGCTTGCCGTCAATGTGACGGAGATATCGACGATCCGAGTCTGACTTCGCTCACTGCTAACGCAATAGGTCTGGTCCGTCGGAAACACGGCATGCGATACCCTGATCTCTGGGACGATGCTATGGCTTGTAAGGTTTTTTCTTTAAATCAGACGTCAGCATCCCATGACACACGCCGGTTAGCTTTACAAATCAGAAGACAACGGGTGTGGCCACAGCAAGAAAATTATCGGGAAGCTCGTTCGCTTGGTTGTCGAGACGAACACCCTCACAGGTGAGTACTTGAGTACCTGTCGTTTGCGGGAATTTGCCACAACAGCTGATTATATCGTCCCTGATTTCATTCAGCGAGCGTTGCATTACTGTCGTTTGTGTTCTACGTGTCTGTTCCCGTTAGCCATTTTCCCCGTTATTTAATTGCTAATGCTCACTATTCGCTTTCTTGCAGCACCTGAATCTTTACGTGTTCACGTAAGTGAGCAAACTGTCGGTCGCTGAAGTTTGGTAGTTGACCATTTGATTATACAGGACACTTATAATGGGGAAACTGTACCGTTCATTCCCAAAGAAAATCTCCCTCGATTGAGTCTGATCCTATTGTCTTCAGGTATTCAAACACCCTTCTTGTCACATTCAACAATCGAATCGCATTGCGCAACATGAGCGAGGTGATCCACTTCGACGCGGAGGGAAGTAGGCAGCCATGCCGGCGACAGGGGCCCTCCGGGATCGAGGTCACCACTTTCCAGGCTACGCCAGAGGCCCGCAGCTGTTCCGGGCATTCCGAGGATCTGGAATTCCAACGAGTGAATATGGTGGGCGGCGCTGATGTCACCCTCCTTACCTCCTTCTGATACACTTGCTGCAGAGTCTGCCGGAACCTAAGTCACCCGGGGTGATTGATATCTTCTGAGGGCTCGGCGCTCGAAGCATGGAGGTTAGGGGCTACGAATGACATGTAAATTAATATTTGTCAAGTATTCGAAGCCCCTTTCTCCGTTGCTGTCGAATGACAGAAGACGCGAAATAATCACGACGACGTGTTCACTGTCGCCAGACGTCGATGGGGGGTACAGACAGACAATCGGAGAACTGCTGCCCCAAGCTGCTCAACGCGGAGAAAATGGAGCGAGGCAGCAGAGCGCATCGGGGGTCGGATACGCTTCGGACGTGGAAGTAGCCCATGCATATGTGCGAATATTGCTGACACTTGCTGCTCATTTCTGCACCTCAGGAGTCCGACAGCGTGCTGTCTTCGAGCGAGAGAGGCGACAATGAGGGCGAGCCGCTGGTCACGACCTCGCTGGACCCGCAGGCCACGCACGCTGCTGGCGCTCCTTGACGACCACGGCGCAGGGAGCAGCGACAGAAGATACGCTCCGCCGCACCAGACCCGAGCCAGCCGAACGCGTCAGAGGCTGGAAAATCGGCAGCAGAGTGCGCTGGCGGCCTCGCGGCGGACCCCCGCCGGGCACCGTCGAAGACCGGCCCTTCCCTTCCCTTCCTCCATCACGGGTAAGTACGCAGGGGGGGATTTTCGGACGAAAGACCGCCCGCCGAAACGCGTGCGGGCACACCGCTGCAGGTCGCAAGGGCGGCGACGCGTGGCGGGGCGGCTGGCGGTGTGCGGCGGAGGACATACACCGAAGACGCGTGGGGCGGCTTCGCGTAAGGTCCCAGAATGGTGTATTCCGCATGTCCACGTATCGTGTTCGAGGCCTTGACGAAGGGACTTCGAGACGGGGCCCGCGGCGGACTCGCATGCGACAATAATGTAAGTGGGCTAGGGACAGAACGCGTCGAGTCCGAAAAAGGCGCATCGCATGATAAGATACGGCGCCCGCAGCGCGTACACCACCAGCCTGCCGCCCCTTTGTTCGCGCCTGGTCGACACACGAGCGCACTCGGCCGACCGAGCATCGTTCCGACGCGGGCACGCACGGACGCGTTCTGTGATACCGAAACATGGTGCCCGTAGGGGCGCCGGCGCCGTGGAGGGCGTCGTAGCAGGGAGAGCGATATGGCGTTGGAAAAGAGCGATATACGAATACTGCATCGTTCGATCAGTACAGGAAATATGTGATATACGGCCATCGACGGACCTTGAAGAAAGTAGCACGCGTATAACTCGTGCAGCGCCCGCGCGACGATGCGGGATGCAAGTTCAAATATCCACCCTACGTTGGCGCGAGCATTTTGTCGAGCGGTACAATTCTCCTCGACCGCGGGCGCATCTAACGCACAGCGCAATCAGCCTTCCTCGCGATCCTTGCGCATATACACGGCTAGAACGCACCTGTATGTATGCGCCCATTCCCACTTTCCAGATGGGCAGCACCGCAGCGCCGAGTCTCGCACTCTCGACGGGCGCCAGCCACTGGGAAACGTGGCGAGGGTGCACGGCGTACTGTCGCTCGCGATGTCCTGGCACAGCGCGCAGCTTCGGTTCAGCCCAATCCCCAAGACAAAACCGACTATACCACGCGCACCTTACATACCGTGTCCCGGGCCTTCGCCGGATGACCTTCAGCAGCCCATCGCGACCCACGGGCTCCTTCGCGTAGGTTCCTCGGATGAGAGGCAGGAGCGCTGTCGTCCATCGAGCTTGGCAGGACGCTTTACGCTCGATCGACTTCTTTGACGCAGAGGCGAGTCCGACAACAGTGGCCGAGGCGCTGGGTCCGGGACGAGGTGCGCTAGAATGGGTGGGCGGGGAGTGGTGCACGGTCGCGGCTGCGATAGAGGGGGTGGAAGGAGGAGGAGGCATCGCTGGGCGGAGTGGCTGCTTCGATGAGCAAAGACGGCCGCGGAATATAGCTGCCGGCACATGCACCGCGAGGCGTCTTGAGTGCAGACGCCGCGGTGGGCCAGCAGCGGTCTCGGGCGCAGGAACGCAGCAGCGACGTCAGCAGACGACAAGACGCGTTCGCTGGGCGGTCTTGGGCGTTAGCGTTGACGGCGGTGCTATGATTCGACGTGAGATGCATCTGCTCCGGGCAGGAAGATGCAGCCAGCAGTTAGAACAGGGGCACGTCGGTGGCGGAGAGATAGCGGCGGGTCGAGAGGTGTCACGGGCAGTGTCGTTGGGTGGTGTGCAGACGCAACGTCGCGGCGCCGACGCCGGGGTGTCTTGCGGGTAGAGTGGTGGCAGGTTACAAACACGAAACGAGGACTTGACGGGCTCGGCAAACTCCGTATCCGCCCAGCGCCCACGCTCCGGGCGCGCCACGAGCCGCCCGCGCCGCCCGCCTCAGACGCGTCTGCGTCTCCATTGACCACTGATGCATTGATGACCAAAGACGGCCGCCAACGCGTATGAGCACACGGCATCCGCCGCTGGCCCCGCGAGCAGCGCGTAAACGACGACGATGGCTCCCGCAGCCCCTTCCGCACCCCGCCCTGCGCCCACGCGACCGCGCCTCGGCAATCCCCGCGCAGCCCTCCACCGCCCTCGATGTATTCTCAGCTGGTGCCACCGCGGTGTTGACGCGTGCAGACAACGCGTCGCCGCAGGGATGAGCGCAGCGCTGTTCGGCGGGAAGGCGCTCCCTCGCGGCGCGAAACACAGCCAGCGCGGCGTGCACCCCATAGGCGCGTCACGCACGTCAGCGACGTATTGAAAAGCAAGGTCCGCACCCCAACGTCCCCAGCTCACACTGACCCCATCCCAGCAGCTCGCCGCGCACGCGCCGGTCCCGCGTCACTCTGGCACCCGGCCAAGGTCCTTGCCGCCCTCGCCGCCCTGCACGAAGCCACCGCAGCTTGCGGTCCTCGTCGCGCCGCGCCCTCCGCTCCTTCCCCCTTCCAAGTTCCACGCTCCACCCTACGCTTGCACACACTCGCATACGTCGATCGCCCCACGAACGCGCTGCACGCCGCGCTGCTCGTAAGTCAGTGGCTGCGGAGCGGCGCCTCGTCTGAAGCTCGATTCGTGTTCGCATATTTCGTATGCCCATGGGTCGTGGGTTTTGGGCGACGGTACTCGAGGCAGCCACCTGCGGGCGCTTGTATGCGGCGACAACGTTTTGGTTGAGTACAGATTGCATCGCGAACAAAGCGCGTCCCTGGGTACGGCACCCGCGGTCCAATTTTGACCGACCCTCCGCCGCATACCAAGCAGACAAGTATTTACAAGATACACATTCGCATCCTTACGCAGAAATGCATACACGTTACTTCCCTTCTACCAGAAATGAGTCGCTCATTTAATTTCCTGCGTCAGAAATGGGCGTCAGAACGTCAAGTCCTAGCCATTGTCGACCGAGCTCACCCGCCGCCGCATGCCGCCTGGTCCATCTTTGCCCTGGATGCAGACGGCGCCAACGTCGTCCCTCCCAGGTATTCCTGAAGAGCGCAGAACCGCATGCGCTTCGGCACCCCGCCGCGACCGCGTGCGCAAACGAAGAGCCCGCCTCCGACGTCTGTCGTTCGAGCATGCCTCTGGTGTCCGGGTCAGAACCCGGTGCCAATAAAAAATAACCACAGTGCCACTGGGCGCCTGCCTAACGGTGATTACATCCGCCTCGTCACTTTGAACGGATAAGTAATGCCCAGTAGAAAACGGGCGTGCCGGACGATTAGGTGCGTAGTATATGTTTCCCCCATTACCCGGAAGTGCAATCGTCTTACCTGCTCTATTCAACTAGACGAGGGAGATCTGCTCCGCCAGAAGTCTATCGCACCGCAAGCCTGTTCGGGATCCCACCTTTAAAATTTTGTTGGTCGATCCATGAGCCGCGCGCACGAATCGCACCACTGGTTGTGCATTTTCCTCACAGACATGACCCCCCAACGCACCGGATGCTCTGGTAAATGAAGTAATTCATCGCGGATACGAGCACCGGCAAGTGGGTTTCACCCGCGTGGATCTCTGGCGGTAACTCGGAAGACCTGCATTGTGTAAGGAAACGTATCCGAGCCCGTAAGTATTCTCTTTAGGCTCAGCTGGATATATGATTGGGCCTCATCAACGCGACATCTCGAATCAAATTTAGGATTTCGTGCACAGAACGTAATTGACGTTCACTGCCTCCCAGCGCTCCAGCACTGTACATAGCCACGCGCAGGGGATCAGGCGGCACTTCCCCGCCACCATGTATATCACAGCAGCACGGACTTCTTGATTATAATCTGAACTTGGAATCGGAACGCTAAACTGAACTTCCCTCCCGAGTTCACTCTTCAACAGAGTTCCGATTATGAGATATTTCTGACGCAGTGGCATATGTCAGAGTGGCATTTTGGCCAAAACGTCGAGCCACACTGCCCGCTGGCGCCGCCGCGCGTTGACAACGCGTCTCCGTCGTTATGCCGCGTAGCTGTACGCAAATAAGTGAAGCGGAAAGCTGTTTGAACTACAACACGGGCCCACGAGCAGCGGAAGGCGTCGTGCGCGCCTCAAGCGCGTGTACGACGCGAGGGTTTGGAAATCTCAGTCCAATGGTGAGCGCTTGAAAATGACGCGTGCAGGAACGCGGCGTGATAACAAACCATATGGTGCGACGGCTTGCAATGTCCTCAACGGCCAGCAGGAGGCTGGAGCGCGTGCCGACCGACGACGGCAGACGCGCGGCGCGCCTCACTCAGAATGATGGCTGTATATTGAACAAATGTTTGAACTAAATCTAAACTTCCTATAAAATCTGAACTTCCCAAGTGAGTTCAGATTTGCGGCAAGTTCACATTTGGAGTTCCGATTATGAGTTCAGATAAAAATATGAACCAAAAATTCTTACTGTCGAAGCTTTGGACTTCTTAGTCTACAACGTGCTGCATGTGGCGCGGTGCAGGAGACCACCCGAACCTTTGTCGGTATCTGCCTTACCATTGAGCATAGATGATGCAGTGGCACATTGATACGGTGGAGCACAGCGCCAGTGGCTGGCGGTGGGGGAATGGTCAACAAGCCCTTCTCTCGTGATGGATTACTTCGGTAAAAAAACAACATATATCAAACCAACTAATCAGATACAAACTGCTTGAATGCAAGCATGCTCTGGATCACAGACCGACGAAGGTTGACATTCCTCATATTATCCGTTACGGGATCGAAGTCGTCGGGAGTAGGGCTGTAGGTTTCGACGATAGTATCTTTAGCTGGACGCATGCCTTGGCCGATGTTGCCAATGAGCTTGGTGGCAACCGGGATTTTGAAAAAATGGGGGAACCCATCGACAATTAGGATACCTGGCATGACCTGGTGTGTTCTGTTAGTACCGATGAATGGACAGCAGACCTGTACTCACCGTGTCTTTCTTCACCGACTCGATTTGATTTGCCCGGGTGGCTATGGCCTGAGCGATGATCTCCGGGGTGCCTATCTCCAACGACGGGGCCCACCAGACGGGCAGGACGATTTTTCTGAAACGATAGACGACTAGAGGATAATCGACATCCATGAACACTCCGCAGCTGAGCCACTGCGCTTTCCGCCTCCGACCAATGTGGCGAGGGCCTGCAGTATAGCCGGTGAATGAGAGAAGAGCCGCAGCGTAATCGAGGGCTTTCTCCTCCTCAAGGTTGTTGTCTAGAGCGTACGCCAGGAATTGTAGCGTTTCAGGTTGATATTGATTCCAATTGGTTTCATCGGGCCTCCCGACCTCGGAGGCGGTCGCGTAGATGCCTTCTAGTAACCCTGAGGCTCGCCGTCCGAAAAACGCTTGAAAGGTCTTCGGAACAACCTTTATCTTGTACTTCTCTAAGTCGTCCTGGTCCCACTCCTTTGCATGTTTGGCGCTGAAGTGGTAGTCTTTTTCAGTCATGTCTGTGGTTTAGGGTTACCAGAGGCTACCAGCTGCGTGTCATCTTACTTATATACAATCGGTGGCCATGACATAGGCTGATGCAATCGGGTGGCATAGTTTACATTTGTTTCCAAGTCGTCGGCCACGAGTCTCGGCCGTGCCGCATAAATACGGCGCATATCCATATCTGTGCTAATAGCACCAGGCCATAATGCTTCGCAAGGCAGCTGGGCGGCAGCGCCCACTACGTCGCCAGCGGAGTTGCATGTTAAAATACAACTTTACAAGACAGCTGCACTATGATCGCGCGGATGTTCTCTCTGATTAAAATGCGAGGTGCGGGCTCGGTCGGGTGCCCGCCTTGAAGTCTTGCAAACGACGGCTGGGACTTGGTGTACCATGCGCGGTCTGATTGGACATTGGGTATCCTTACCATAGCGTTGAAGCGTTGTCGGAGAACGCGGCGCTTCTCTTCGACGGCGGAGTGATCGGCATGACGGCATCACTGATAATGCCGTTCCAGGACAGGTAATACTTACCTCATGGAGAGGAAGTTTTAGGTTTTGCCCAAGTTTTACCAACGAGCACCGCGTCTTTCTCTGGCCAAAATCTGTCGAACGCGGATGACCATTCTGAGCGATTCGCGGTCCTGTATTGGCAGGCGTTGAAGTAGTTGTATAGCCGAGGGCTCTGATCAGTGATCGGTGGACGGTGTATAAGCGGGGTTGAACATGCAGATTGAGGTGAACGGCAGGCCTTACCAGTCTTCGTAGCCTCAGATCACTGATGTTTGACCTTAGATAGTAGCGCTCGAGTCGCGAAGCTTTAGCCAAGGAACTTGCTTGAAGATTGAATGACGAAGGCCAAGATCGCGCTAAAGTCATACAGTAATTTAGTATCCTCCGGTGTATACTTGTACGATAAAGAAGTTGTCACTTATGATACGGTGCTTCCAAACACTATAAAGAAGAAGAATGTGCGGCGAGATCGTAGTATTCAAATATCAGAGCTGCATACGAGCGCCTATCGAGCAGTCCAACCCACATTTGTTATGACTGCGCTGCTGCGTCTGATCGATAGCATACAATCTGGATAGCAAATTGATGTAGTACTTGCAACCATTGTAAAGATGCGCATTACATGCGGTATAATATCTACAGAGAAAAACGACAGCACGACAGCGACAGCAAAGCCCACCAACTAATCCCCAAGATAAAAGTCGCCTGTCTGCTGACCGGAGTGGGTGCTGCCCTTCGGCGGCTTCACGATGAGATCTGCCTGTTGCCTGTACATCGAAAAAGACCGCGTCAGCATCAGCACAAAGTAGGCAAGAAACAACGTACAACCGCATGCGTAGCAGCAGCTTCTGGTTCGTCTCCTGGATGTCCATCCCGGCCTTGATCGCGCGCGCGAACAGCTCGTCCCGGTAGTTCGTCTTCTTCGCGTACAGAATCTAGTTGACAAAAGAAAAGTCAGCCTGCGCCGATAGGGCCCGCACGGACGGATCAAGCACCTTGTTCTGGCTGTCGACACGCCCCTGGATGTCGCCGGCCTGGATCAGGCTCACGACGTGCTGCTCGACCTCGTCGATCGTCCACCCGAACGCGGCGCTCATGCGGTCGAGCTTGATCGACGCGAACGGCTGGAAGTACAGCACCACCGCGCTGTTCCGGATCAGCTGCGTCAGGTCGCGCACATGCGGCGCCAGGTGGATGTCTGCGTAGTGCCGTGTCTGTACACATATATCAGCCAATAAGGCATGCAGTAATTGGAGATGGACACGCACCGAGTACCGCGAGAGGATTTCGAGCACGGTCTTGAAGTTGCTGTTCGTGTACGCCTCGACGAGCTCGCGGATGTACGGCTCCTGCTCGGTGTACGCGCTGAACACGGAGTTGTCGGAGATCTTCGCCTTGATCGCGGCACGCGGGAACGTTGCGAGCGCACACAGCGTGCCGTAGATCGCGATGTCCCCTGGCGCGATGAGCTGCTTCGCCTTAGCGTATATTCCCGAATTGCATTGACTGCACCGCACATACCTTGCCGATCCAGTCCCCGAGGTCCTTCGCCGGGCCGACCTTCAGCAGGCCCGTCGCTGCCTTTTCGTAGTTCCCCTGGCCGAGATGCGAGAGCGCCGTCGCTAGATCGAGCTTGGCCTGGACGTTGTCCCGCTCGACCGACTTCTTCTTTGACGCAGTTGCTGAGGCAGTCACGGCAGGCGTGGTACTGGAGCCCGAGGCAGATGCTCCTGCTGCCGCCGTCGTGGCGTCGACCGCGGCATCGGCCTTGAACACGTAGGTCGTGAGATGCGAGTAGTTTCGTTGTTCGATCAACAGCTGGGATAAATGAGATATATATCACGATATTATCAAAGGACCACAACACACCTCGAGGATCGACATGCACATCTCAAGAACGTGCTGGCTCGTCGTGCAGAACTCGCGCGACTTCGTATAGTGCTTCAAAGCCGTGCCCGAGTCGCCCGTAGATCGATAGAAGTCCCCCAAATCGCGGTGCGCCATCTACACCCGCATCCCCATCAGTACCCACTCTCGCCGACGAATGCAGCCCAACACTCACCCGGATGCTCTCCTTGATCATGTTATTGCTGTACGTCTTCAGCTCGACCTCGAGCTTCACGCGGTCCGCCTGGTTCCTCTGTATCGTCTCGTCCGCCCACTTCACGTCGAGCTCCGCGATGTCCATCGCGTTCGGCAGCGACACGCCCGCCGGCGCCGCGAGCTGCTCGTACGCCTGCAGCAGGTTCTGGTACAGCGCGGGGTCGCGCGACTGGTGGATGTGCTGCACGCAGAGCTGGAACGCCTCGGCCGCTATTGCCGGCGCGATCGTGAGGATGTGGATGAGCCGGTCGATGGCGGTGCGCCCTGCGAGGCGGGCGGCGAGTCAGCGGGGGGCGGGGGTGGGTGTGTGTGGTGGGTTGGCTTTACCTGAGTAGTTGGAGATGTAGCTCTCGAGATCGAACGGGTGCGCATCGTCCACTGGGACGATGAGTGTTTTGCGGGTGTTTGAGGG
Organism: Hypholoma sublateritium FD-334 SS-4; assembly: GCA_000827495.1. Lineage (NCBI taxonomy): Eukaryota > Fungi > Basidiomycota > Agaricomycetes > Agaricales > Strophariaceae > Hypholoma > Hypholoma sublateritium. The sequence continues at coordinate 214,031 of KN817541.1, forward strand.
TTTACTTGGCCCTTGCTGGGACTCCTCTATGTGATCTACTTCCATCTTGGTTCTGTGTAGTATAGTTTCGAGAGCGAATGGTGAGTGCAAGATTCCAGGGATGGTGGTGGTGGGAGATCGAACAGCGTTGCCGCAACGCGCTCAATGACGTTGCCCGATTAGGATATTCGTGTGGTGCGACTCAGAAATTCACTCAAAGGCAACTACCATCCGATAAAAAGTACACATAACGAAAGTAATCGCATAACACGAGCGCAGAGTGCTACATAGTAGGAGTAGGAATAACCAAAAGGTGCAGAAATCTAATCGCGATCGAAGTTCTTCCATGCGTGCTTTTCGTATTCCACAATGCGGCGTCTCCGTTTAGTGGGACTGCAAAATCAAAAGAAATGAGCAAAAATATCAACGAAATGAACCAGGGACGTACATGACAGGAACTCTAGGCTCAATGAGCGCTCGCTGCTGGAGACTTTGGAACCGATCGCGGAAGAGATTGCCTTCAGGCTATGAAACAGATATCAGCATCGGCAGGACAACTTTGAAGGAAAATACACACCTTCAATCCTCTCAAATTCTCGCTTAGATCCTCGCCGATCTGCACGATAACATTGCCCTCGGGTACCTTGTGCTTCCCGAGCTTCTGCCCCGCAAGACCGTGGTTTTTCAGCTTGTCCGCCAACGCGTCAACGCGCTCCTGGCGCGCCAGCTCCTGCGCCGACGTTACTCGTGAATTCGACTTCCGCATGGCCTTCGCATCGTTGATCGACGCCAACAGCCTTTTCCGGTCTGCCTTCGCCGCCAGAGCCCTTTTCTGTGAAGGCTGTCAATATTTTCCCCTCAGCTTCACGAAACGCACAAACCTCTTTCAGCACCCGCGCAGCTTTATTTTTCTGCGACGTGGTCCTGCGCTCGGGCAGCTTTTTCGACGCCGTCCCAGCCGCCGCCGCCTCGTCGTCGCTCTCTTCGGGCCCGTCGACGTCGTCGCCGAGCTCCTGCACGGCCATGCCCGGCGCCACAGAGATATCGTACACGGCCTCCTCGACTTTGGCTAACTCCATCTTCTGCTTCGTCAGCGCGAGCCTCGCGGCCTGCTCAAGATGCCTCTGCTCGATGGCCGCAGCGTGCTCCAGCAGCGCCTGGTGCGCATCGGCAGGGGGGTTGTACGATGTGCCCTGGTGAGGTTCGGTGATCGCTGGCACGGAGATGAGGTCGCGGGTCCTCGTTGTGACCGGCGCCTACAAAAGGTCAGCTGGTCGTCTACGCATGGCCGGTGAGGGACCGCACCTTCGCCTTCTTTTTCTGCACGGTCTCAAGCCCGTCCTTCACCTCCTCCGGCGCAGGCTCGGGCGCCCAGGCGTCGTACGAGCCGCTCTCCTTCACGGCCGCGCTGAGCTCGACGACCCCGCTGCCCGCAGCGCACTCGGCCGGGTCCATGATGCTGTTGAAAGGGCCCTTCCGCGGGCGCTTCGCGATGCGCAGCATGCGTTCCTTGTCCTCGCGGCTGACGAGAGCCTTGCGCTTCCCCGCGGCCGCGGTGACCCGCGAGAACACCGCAGGCACCGCCGAGCGCTGCGCGAGGATCTTCGTCGCCGTCAGCTGTGAAACCGAGAAGCGCGTGCGCGCACGAACTGCATAGGCGGGTCAGTAATCAGTAACGATATGGAGTGCGGGGGGACGCACTCTGGGCGTCGCCGGTGGTGTCGATCTGGAAGAGCTGCCCGTCCTGCATCGCCTGGAGCGTCGTTCTATGTGCAGCGCATCAGCGCCCTGAGCCGGGATGGGGGGATATATGCGCACCCGGTGACCCGCTCCTCAGCGCGCTGGCCCTCCAAGACCTCCTCGACGTCGTCGATGTTCACATTTTTGCGCCACGCCTTCTTGCCCTTGCGGGTCGTCTGCGAGCGCTGCGACGGGGCGCCGATGGCGGAGCGCGAGGGCTTCTTGCCCGTCGCTTTGGCGGTCGGGGCACTGGCGGTTTTTGTGGAGGCCATCGGTGGACGTCAAATTTCTGAAATAGTCGCCGATGGCGCAGTGCAGAAGAAGAGAGACGGGTCGCCAAATAGCGACAAGCAGCGCCGGGTGGGCCGGCCCAGGAGGCCCGCGTCGAAAAGGCTCCTGCAGTACGGGCACTTGGCACAGGGGTAGCGCGCTTGCTTTGCATGTCTCTTGATTCTGCTTGCACGAGGTCGTGGGTTCAAATCCCACAGTGTCCAGTCATTTGAGGTTCAGTTTTTTTCGCCGACCAAGTCAATACTTCCAAGGCGCATCGATCATCCCTTGAACTTTTCACTTTCATCTTCCATTTTTTTGAAAGTTGAGTGTGAACTTTGAAGGTACCGAAAAGTAGCCGCCGCTGGTGGAATGACCTTGTAATTTTGATGAAACTCTGGAGCTGCTCTTCAACTTGTCGTTTGTGGTGTTTATAATAAAAATCCTATCCTATCAGTTGGAAAAAATCATCCCACAACTGTTCACCTGTTTCTTTACTAGATATGGCGTCCTAGATCGAGACTTGACCAAGGTTGGAATTGCCGCCTAGCTCGCTGCGGTGTTAACCTTCGAGCTGCAATGCGGTCTATTTTTAGTATTTGCCCATATTTCTTGAGCATTCCCCTCAGCTCCCTTCGCTGATAGCATACATGGGCGCCTATCTATATTTCCTCGTAGTACCGTCGTCTGCACCTCCAGAAACATATTTGTTGCGTGTCTGCGATCTAAGCGCGGCCGCAATCGAGTTGTGGGAAAATCCATCGGCTTATAGCACGGGAAAAATGGAATTGTGACCATCCATTCATCCTGTCTTGTCTGTTCCGCGCGAGCATACAAGCTCGCCCAATCCCCGTCGCATGCAACGGCGCTCCGCTAGAGGACAGGCACACATATCTCTGTCCGCCCAGAACCTCTCCCCCGACATGGCCTCCGACCTGGAAAAGCCGTCGCGCCTCAGCCAGCGCAGCCTCGGCGTCACCAACCGCATCTGGGTCCTGCTCGGCCTCCTCGTCTTCATCCTCACCTGCACGCACTTCGTCTGGCCCACCATCGGCACCGCGTCCGCCGTGCGCAACTACTCCAACGCCGACGTCAAGGCGAAGAACTACTTCAACGCGACCGAGGTCGGCCCCAACCCGTTCGCCTTCTGCCCGATCTACGGCCCTGGCGACGAGCTCGGCAGCAGGTACGGCGCGCTGACGCTCTCGAAGAGCCGGCTGCACCTCGGGAGCGGCGCGCGCGTGCAGCGGGTGCTCAACCAGGCGCTGGCGGGGCAGCCCGTTACTATCAGTGTCCTCGGCGGGTCCAGTGCGTCTTTCGCTGCTTTCTGCCTCTCTCTCTGCGTCGCTGACGACGATTCCCCATGCAGTCTCGGCGTGCCACGGCGCAGGCGACGACCCCATCTCGCCCAAGTGCTACCCGTCCAAGTTCTTCCAGTGGTGGAACTCGGTCTTCCCACACCCCGCATCCGAGCTCACGAACGGCGCCATGCGCCGCACGAACGCGGGCTACTTTGGATTCTGCAACTCGCACCACCTTCCGGACGTCACCGACCTGGTCATCATTGAGTTGGACACTGAGGATCCTCCGTGAGTCGCTCATTCGCTTTTTCTGGTTTACATTTCTGTCTGTACCAGCCTTTCACTCCCCTTCATATCCTTTCGATTGACCGCCGTTGGACTGTCCACTTTTTTTGTTTTGGGGAAAATACTTTCTTTTCGTCCTCATGATCATGTTTCCTGCAATACCACCTCTGTCGATGGCGCGAGCTGCTTCTTGTTTCCTGTTTCATCTTTCCATATAATCGCCTTCCTGGCAGCTCAGGGCCGTCCTCCCTGAACCAACGCTACTTCTTCATTTATCGGCCGTTTTCATGCAATCCGCTATTGTGCTTCTCCGGATTATGTCGTCTTGGGCGAATAATCGCCACTTTCGTCCTATGATTCCGGTTCCGGGACATATCATCTTCATTTCGCTTCTAGCTTTCTCAGTGTTGTGGTCCAGGAATATTTTCCTTGAACCTACGCCTCTCCGACAACTATCATTCGATCTACTTTCGTTCTGCTCCAGAATTTGTGCCATTGGACGATTAACACGACGCATTTCTCACTTTTGACCTATGCTTTTGGGTCAGGGCAATCCGCTTTCAACATTTATGCTGATATTTCGGGTCTGGGACCTATCATCATTATATCTTCTTTTCTGTTTTCTAACCATCTATATTTCTTGGCTGTGATCTACGAAAACTGTTCCTTTTTTATTCTCGCTTATCGCCGTCAAAGTGTCGGCCTGCTTTGTACTACGACGCACCATTTTTTGCATCATTTACAGCCCGGGAGTCGTGTACGAACAACCTGTTTTTCTCTTCGGCCTTGTCAGCCGTTTGATCTTGATTTTGCCCCCAGCCGTCATTGAATAGTACTGATCCTTTTCTCGTAGTGGCCAAGAGATGATGGAGAACTTCGAAATCCTCATCCGGTCGATCCTCCTTCGCCCCGACCAGCCCGCAGTACTTCTCCTCGGCCACTTCTCGCCACAAGTGCACAACGCGCACGGATTCGCAGGGCCGGACCACTGGCACAGCATCGTGGCGCAGTTCTATGATGTGCCCCACGTCAGCGTCAAATCGGCACTGTTCCCCCAGTACATGCAGAACCCGAACTCGATCAACAAGTACTACGTGGACCCGGTCCTCGCGAGCGTCAGCGGGCACGACCTCATCGCGGACGTGCTCATCGCGTACATGCAGTCCGAGATCTGCAAGGCGTGGAGCATCGCGCACGGGAACGCATTCGACGCCGTGCCTGCGCACACGCCCGGGAGCGGCGACAAGGGCGGGCTCTTCGGCGGGCTCGGGCAGCGGCCCGGTGTGCCGGAGGAGGAAGGCAAGAAGGCGAAGGACGCAGCGGGCGTGGACGCCGTGCGCAAGCCGAGCTTGAAGGAGATGTCGCAGCTGAACGTGCCCGCGGGGCGCATCAACACGCGGCCGAACTCGGGGCGCGCGTACGAGGAGATCGCGCCGTTCTGCGTGTCCGCGAACGACCTGATCAACCCGCTCCCGCCGTCGCTCTTCTACGGCTCCGGCTGGTTCGCGCACCACCCCGCGACGGCGGGCGGCGGCTCGCTGACGACCGCGGCGCACTACTGGTACTCGACGCTCCCGACGAGCAAGCTGCGCATCCCGATCCAGGTCGGCGCGGGCGACATCGGCGTGTACTTCCTGCGCGAGCCGGTCAGCGTCGTCGGCGAGGGCAGCAGCGTCGAGTGCTGGGTGGACGACAACTACGCGGGCGCGAAAATGATCGAGAACGCGGGGGATGTCGGCGCGCCGACGCCTACGTATGTGGTACCCTCTTCTGGCCGCTGCGGAATTCTGACGCGTTTGATTTAGGCTGCAGGTAATAGACCACTACGTCGGGCGCGGGTCGCACTTTGTCGAATGCCAGTTGCTCGGCGAGGAGGGGCAGGGCGTTGCGCCGTTCAAAATCGTCGGCATCTTCTCGACCTAGGCGCCCGCCATTCACTGTCTCTCGCGGACCACGCCGATCTGCTCCGGGGGCTATAATATAAGCAGCAGGCGCATACGCTCCCCCATAATTATTACAGTACATGTACATACCTCTCCTCCGTTTTGGGCCCTGTTCGCTGTATCTTCCCTTGCTGGCTGATGGGGCGGGGGGGCGAAGGGGTGGATCGCAGAGCAAAAGTTGTATAATTATTAATCACTACCTACAGCGTACTTCTCCATGGACATTCGGGCGGTCTGCGTGGTACGATCAGAAACAAGTAGCGTGAACGCGTTGACCAACTAAAAACTTCAGAATCGCTAGTAATTTGACTGGGAAATCTATTGTGGGTGCCGTTCTGCATTTTTTCGTTTGTAAAACTTGTACATAAAAAGGGGGCTGTTATTTCATTCCTCGCACGGCTTAGCTTACTGCTTCTGTTTGTGCAATTCAGAGTGACTGACTGCAGACACCCCATCATTTGTATATCCATTGCTGATCCCGTTGACCAGCTTGTGCGCGACGTTGACATGGAAAATCGGTACAGAAACTAAATCTACGCAACATTGATCCCAGTGAATCAATACTGTAAATAAACCTTCTCTGCGGACAAGTTCCAATTATTATTCGCCAAGTGTTTTTTGTATTTMCTAATCCATGCAACGAATAAGGCTAAATAGATACAGAGTGGTGCTGGATATACTCTTACATATTTGTGGGTGGGTATATAAAGAGTATGCGGGATATTGGATGCTGAGATGACGACAACGGTGGTAGAACAAGATGGGATACAAAGGCCTGGAACACATACATAGTACTCCGGGCTTGCAGCTGGAATTTTTATCAACAAAGATCGGAGAAGGTGCTTATCGTAGGTCCACGATTTCCAAAGCGGAGTCCTTCATCTGTACGTGCCCCTTGTCGGCATCCTGGATGAAACCATGAGGTAGAGATCACTGTTAAAGAATAGAACACATACGGTGTATATCGGTTTGTCCGGGTGAGGATGGAATGCTTCCTTCGCGTTACATTGAAGAATGGTGTACAGGCCAGGAGGGTCCGTCAAGCGAAATATGCCGAAACTGATGCAGATATTACGTCAACCACAATTTTTAGGTGGAAGAAGATAAGTATACTTTGGATTCGATTTTGGCGCACAGACGACGGCAAATGATTCTGGTAGCATGCGCTGGAATCCCGAATGTGTGTGCAAATCCACGGACGACATGAAACACGACTGCGATGGATGTGTGTGTATCTGTACGAGAGCGACGTTATCAGCGAGGGTCGCACAACACAGGCAGAATGGACGTACCCAGCCAAGCGTGATGAGGCTGCGCTCCTCTGTGAACTTGAGCACGAGCTCCTCCTCGTCCATCGTACAGGTGTCGCTCGTCGCGTGCTGCTTCGGTATGAGGAGTGTCGTGACGCTGTATTTATGCCCTTTGTCCTTCCCGAGTAGCAGCCCACATGTCTCGCGGTTCCTCTCCGTGTTCACTTTCGCGATCGCAAGGAAGCGCGGGAGGCACTCGCGTGGGAAGCTCACGCTCTTCAGCGGGATGTTCGGATCGAACACTGCGTCCGCCGGGATGGGAATGCGACCTGTCTGCACCTGCGTCGCGGGTATGGGTGGCGGTGGGCCGGGCACCGGGGGCTGCGGCCGCGAGTACGACGTACTTGCTTGCTGATTTCGTTGGCCGTATTGCGACGAGTCCGAATCTGAGGTCGCGGGGGCGAGCAAGCCGGGATACCCGTTCCCGTTCGAGCCGAAAAGTATGGAACCGGGGCCATGATGTCGATCGCCCGTGTCCATGAACATTGAATTCAGAGATGGAAAATATCCCTGTGTTTTTTGATGCTGGGACATGAGTGAAGGGTAGCGCACGGAACCCGCGCCAGGGGTAGGCGAGGTTGTTGTTACAGGGGGAGGATATGAAGGGCTATGAGTTGCAGATAAGGCATAGCTACTTGACATGCGTAGTACTGGCACTTACCTGCGGATGGTTCGGGTAGGGGTTCGGTATTCGGGTTTGTGGATGCGACGGAAATCGGTAGTAGAGCTGTGCAGTGATTCAGAGTCGGTCGATTCGCCTTCGTACTGTGTAGGATTCTCGAGAGGCATTACCATGGACGGATGTCGTACAACAGGATATTCGATCGGAGTGTGTTGATATGCTGGGGTGGTTGCCGCAGTGGAGGTGGAATAACTGGAGAACATGGGCGACGCAGATGACGACGAAGACGGTGTGCCGTTCGCGGCGTAAGAGGGTGGCGGTAATAGGTTTTGGCGGGCAGCTTGCGCGACCGCCTCCGCCTCTTGCTGTCGCCTAGCAATCCCTTCTTGCGCCTGCTTCTGCTTCTGCTCTGCCTGGCGTCTGGTAATCTCTTCTTCTCGAAGCCGCATCTGCTCTTGTTGCTGCTGCTGTTGCTGCTGCAGAAGGATGTCGTTCGACGGGCGTCCGTCAGCGAGCACGACGGTACTCTGCGAGCCATAGCCGTTAGGCGGTCGTGAAAATGTGTAATCCACGCCAGGAGCGGCCTTTCGAACTGCGGCAGCCATAGCCTCCTTTCGCCGTGCGCGCTCGGCCTCGTCCTGCGCTCTAGTCTCCCGCAGTTGCTTCCATTTCGCCGCTTCTTCCGCCGCGATCCGCTGCTGCGCCCGTGCCCGCTCCTCCTCCTGAAATCGCTCCCTTTGGGCCTGCGCACGAGACGCAGCGTCGTCGTTGGCTATTTTCTGGGTACGTGCATTGGGCGTGCGTTCTTGATCTACTCCGTCGGGATGTCGCTGCAGCCATTTGTCGTACCGGTCGACGATCGTGACCTTGAGGTCGGCGAGGTTATCGAGGATATCTTGCCCATTCTGCGCGACGGATAAGCCAAGAAAGCACTCCGAGAAACTATTCAGCGCACCAAAGCCAGATTATGTCGCTGGTTGCTGGTCAGCATATCGTTATAATCCCGGTGGTTTGGCAGCTTCTCGAGGACCAACGTCGCCGCTCGCGCTAGCTGGATAAAGGCGCCTTCTAGATCTCCTTTTCTCGCAAACTCCTTTCCATCCTTCCTGTATTTCTCTGCGACTCTGAGGTAATACTTGAAATCCTTCGTCTCGTCCCACAAATCGACCAGAGCCCGCTCTGCAAGCTCAGTTATTGATGATGGACGCTTGGCGGGTCCGCTTTTTGAGAAATTGGGGTCGTTATGGCTCATTGGGTGATGGAGAAGTGCGGCCCCGCACAAGTATAGCACAAACCGTTGACAAACCGAGTAAAGCGCCGTTGTAAGTTCTACTGCGGCCTCACGGCCCCGCCGGGAAACATCACGTGGTTTGTGGCATGAATATTCCATTCTGACGTCGCCGACCATTCAAAAAAGTAAAGGGGGCACGTAAAACAAGGATCCGGGCAACATGTAAGTAAACCGCTGAGAGGAAATGATTAGACATAATCGTAAGGCCAACCAGCGGCAATGCCCGTTACCCACTGCGTTTTCTCAGTCGGGGCTTGCTTGTACATCCAATTTATCTCCAATTGCACGACCCATACATCATACGCAAAGTTAAAGTTAAAGGAACAAAAACACGAAGAAAATTGTCCAGTAAAGCACATTGCCAATCAGGTACTACGTGCAAAGTCTTTCAAACACGAGTCAAAGTACTTGCAATACATGTGAGATAAAAGTACGATACGCYATGCAAGAGACTGGCAGTYACGCAGCTATATTCGTGAGGGAGACAACATCATACGCCTGGCGTCATTCCATTCAGTGKCCGCTCTAATCCGCCTCGAACAAGTTTGCCCGCCAGTCAGCGGCCCTCTTCGATGTCGCTGATAGGCGCCCTTGAAATCAATGGGAACGCACCGGCAAACACAGAGAAAGTGTTGCGTATGAATAGCCTATCAGGTAGTGTAGGAGCCCTGCCGTTGATGAAATGAGGAACCTGTGGCAATGCAGAGCTCAGCCTGAGAAAGCCTTGCGAATTGCAAGTGTTGGCTCAGTCACATTCGAGAACGACTCGGACATCATGCCGGAAGGGAGACATAGGAGAGTTGCAGTTGTCATCGCCAATGACGAACGACGCCGCCGTAGTTACTAGTAAAACAGACAGTAGGTACAGAAATCGTCAACGACGTATCAAGGGCTGATTATGGTCGATCAGCGCAAGAAACAATGAGGATATCCGCGAGACGATGAAAAATACRCAAGTGAAAGATGTTCGGCGAGAAGCAAGCTGAAGCAGGGATGGAATTTGCCAATAAGACGGACATCACGCCGGGGGGATCTGGGGGAGAGGTATAGCAGTGTAATTTCTCCCAAGCAAGTTCAAGCCTCGAGGTTATCATGATAGGTACGGACAAGGAATGGAGGAGTCTCATCAGCGAAACGGGGATATCCTGCTGAGCCCTTGTAGATCCTGAAATGTTTGGCTACATCGGTAGTATCAAATAATGCCAGGTATTGGTCATATGACCATATAAATCAAATGCAATACAGAAGTCGGAGTGTTGATGTATTGGCAAAGAAAGTAAAGATTTGTAAGTATTTTATATTTGTTGTGTTACATTGGGCAAGTCAGGTAAAGCAAAAATAAACCATGCACTGGTACCTATATGAAATGACCAGGGCATACACAACCACCACCAAGCTTCAGGAATATTAGCAAAGAAATGAAATAATTACAGGTGTTTTATATCTGTT
>KN817541.1:225525-237357 GCA_000827495.1 Hypholoma sublateritium FD-334 SS-4
CCGTCCCGTTCTCCGACGAATACACCGTGGTCCTATCAACATCGTGTGACCGCGACCAGTGAGCCAGCCACCGACACGGCAGGCTTCCACTTTTTTTTTGATATCGGCTACCTTTTTTTCCCCCATCCTGTCTTACTTCGACCCCGAAGAGCCCTACACTCGTTTCACCCGCCACAAAGCTCTGGAAGAAGACCTTCCTTTTCACAACCCTTTACCGGCTCCCACTCGACCTAGTAAACTTCCCACCCCGCTGCCCCCGCTTCCCCTTTCGGACGACGACGACGACGAACCCTTGATGGCATCAAAAGTTGTTAGCGCCTTCAACGGCCCCATCACGCCGACGGCACTCGAGGCTTGGCTTGGTCAATGTGAAGATGGATTTGCCATTTACACCTCCACGAAGTCCGACAAAACCCCCGACTTGGACATCCCGACCAAGATCTGGCTCACCGGCACGCACCTTCATGAACCATCGATGGCCGCCTGGTGGAATGCAAATAGGAAAGAATTCCTCAAGTTGGCATCGTGGGATGCCCTCGAGAAGCAAATCCGCAGCCGCTTCATGCCGAAGGGTTACAAGCTGATGGCCTTGCGGTCATTTTTCCTTTGCTCGCAGGGGAAGTCCACATTTTCCGACTACGCCGCCGCTCTGGCCGAAGCTCGAAATGGTGTTGGCCCCTCCGTAATATCGGCGAGTGTCTACAAATATCAACTGCTCTTTCATGCCCACCCTATCCTCGTTCTGCGCATCGTGGCTATCCCTGATTTCGACATCGACAGCATTGGGTTCGACGACCTCGTGGCGCTGATGAACATGCAGTTTGAAAGCCTTGCCGCGGAAGGAAACCTTGGGCGCTTATCGATCACGGCCCGTGCTTCTCCCGCCCCTCTCTCATCGCCCGCACGTCTCCCCTTTTTGGACGATACAGAACGCGACCGGCTGTCAGCGGCGAAAGGATGCTGGAGGTGCCGCAAGATCCCCACGGACGCCGGATGGGTCCCACATGTCGGTCGCACATGCCCTGGAGATGCCGCAAATGGTGTACAGCCTGGCCGCGATTTTATTCCTGGGATCAAGACGGAAATTGCAGCTGGCGTTTTCCTTGCCGCAGACGCTTCGGAAGATCAACCGGAGTATGGTGCCGACGAATATGCAGAGGCCTTCTGGGCAGCGGACGACAGTGATTCCGAGTGACGATGAGTTTAATTCATCAATTCTTTTTAATAATTTCATTTCTATTTTATGCCTATTTCTTATTGTTACAACGTTGCCGTTATCATTTTCTGTCACCGTTTTCGTGGTCTGCAGCAGGTTTACTCGCCTTTGCCGCTCAAAGCCCCATCATTGTCAGACAACGTCCACCAGGGTGGAATTTGGAGTGGTGGCAAAGTTTTGAAGTGGGGAGGAGTGTAAGCCTGGCGGCCCAGGCTTACGACGCGGCCCTTTAGAATCGTTATCTTATCTACTTACATTACATACACAAGCACGTGATCCGTACATACAGCCCGAGAAGTTTTCCTTTCCTCTCGTGCATCCTACGTTTTACTTTACATCGCTGTACTCCCGTCCCGTTCTCCGACGAATACACCGTGGTCCTATCAACATCGTGTGACCGCGACCAGTGAGCCAGCCACCGACACGGCAGGCTTCCACTTTTTCAGGTTGGGCCAAAAAAAAGATTGCCTCACCTGCCGCCTCAGCGCACCCTGCATCCACAAGTTCGAGTCATTGGTGCTGCACCCGAAGTTCACCGAGCCAATTGAGGGCAGCGAGCGCAACACCCAACCCACCTGCCTCATCCCATCATCGCCCCTTCCGTCCATCGCATTGCGGTACACACTCCGAAATCCTCCAGCGCCGTGGCATCTGGTCCCATCTGGTTCCAGCTGTGTCAGTGACAGCGGTCTACGGCGGAGCACGCTGCTTGTGCCAGCGCCTGCATTGGATAGTCACCTCATGTCACCTGCCGATTTCCTAAGACGAGCGCCTGTGCCCATCCCGCCCCTTCGACGCGAGTACCACAGTGCAGAATCTTGGCGTGGCGCCGTCATTGATGACGGGTGCAGTGGAAATGGTGACAGAGCATGTTGGACTGACAAACTTCGCGCTATATTTAATAAGCACCTTTACGTTGCGATTACGAATACAAGGTGCGCGAGCAATAGCGCGCGCACCATATGGACACCGCAGTCCGATCTTTTATTCTTTCAGTTCTTTTGTCACACGTAGTTTACCCCGAGTAACCGTCGTAGACAAAGAGTCTCGTATATATTCCTTCAGACGTCGATATACTCCCCTCAGTTCATTCTAACAGACTGACTGAGGTGAGAACCATTTTTACATATCTCAAACGTACATATTCTAACTCTACGTAGTATTACCTGTTCCTATAGGTACATACAACGAATATAGTTCATTCTAACAGACTGACTGAGTATTACCTGTTCCTATAGGTTATGGGCCCTGACCTCAGTCTCTAAAACCACGAATATAACTCAATTCGAACCTCCTAAACAATTTCTCTATTCACTCTATGTCTACCACAAAGCTTGGTGATGAATTCTTGCGGATTCCGAAGCTGGACGCTACGGGATCCAACTGGGTAGTCTACAAAGACCGCCTCATTATTTCTATCGAYGCTCGAGGGCTTGGTGATCATCTGGATGGGACATCTATCAAACCTGTAAATCCCAATCCTCCCCCAACCGATGGTGCGATCCCAACACCACCGTCCGCTGAGCTACAACTCAAGATCGATGAATACAACAAGAATTTAAAGACATGGAAACAAGATGAAGCAATCGTAAAGCAACAGTTAGCTGGTACGATTTCAGACGCTCTATTTTTGAAGCTCCGTTTGCTCCCAACGGCGGCTGAAATTTGGAGCGCATTGGAGGACACCTTCCAGGTGAAATCGCGCATGGTCTCGGTCGACCTCAGGCGCCGTTTACAGGAAGAACGCTGCGGCGAAAAGGGCGACATACGTGCACATTTTGCCAAGCTGCGACTGATGCGAGAGGAGCTTTCCTCRATGGGATACTTGCCCGACGACACTGAATTCTATGCAATAATTATGGGTTCACTTCCGTCGTCCTATGATTCYTTTGTGTCCATTATTGATGCCACCTTTCGCACCACTGTCAGTACTCACTTGGCTATTTCCCTTGCGACGGGGGATAGTTCATTTATTTCCCCATCGCCATCTCCYGACACCCTTATCCAAAGTGTGACCGAYGAGTACGAGCGCCGTCTTCTCCGCGGAAAGACAGGCAAGAAAGATGGCGAGAACGTCGCTTTCTACTCCAACGAATCAGAGAAAGGTTCAAAAGGAGGCTCCAGCTCGMGATCGGAAATCGAGTGCTTCAATTGCAAGAAGCGTGGTCACTACAAATCGGATTGTTGGGCTAAAGGTGGTGGCAAAGAAGGTCAACGTCCAAAGCGCGGCAAAACTGGGGACAAGAAAGGGAAAGCGAAGGCCAAGGAGGATCCGAAGGCCAAAGACAACAAGTCCAATGACAAGGGGAAGGAAAAGGAGTCTGCAAATACAGCGGACGACTCTCCTGATGAGGCATGGATGACTATGATTATTAGCGACAGTGACGACGCCGCTAGTGATTTCTCCAACCTTGAAATATCCTCCGAGTCAGATGTATCCGAGTCTAATCTATCCGATTTCGACGATTTCCCCCCCATGTTTGAAAACACCTATGCGCCGCGACGCTCATTTGATTGGACTGATCCCATCCACCTCCAACGCTTCCGCGCCCACGCCGCCACTTTGTTCGCAGAAAATCGGGAACCCTCCACYACCGAAAACGAGGATCCCGARGACGAATACGCCGACATGCCTGACCTCATGCCYGGCGAATGGTCATCTGATGAAGAATCTGACAACGACGACGACGATTCGGACGATGATGAAGCGCCTKCTAAGCGCAAGACCCCCGGGCCGGTGTTTGACATCCCGGCGCCTAACCGCCTACCGCGGGACAGAGATCCCGACGACGAGGGCAACGCTGGCTCATCTACCCTTGAAACCAGCCACGACAAATCTGATTCAGACTACGAATCGGACGACATGTTGGAGGACCTACTTGCGGATTTATTTGATCCGTACGACGAGGCCTTCATAGGCGAAAGCCCAGTTATTCCTGTAGACGACGTTGCGTACGTGACTACGTATACTGTCGAGGAATTAACGACGCCTTCCGCGGAYGCGGATATCGACCTCTATGACTCGGGAGCTACCCGGCATATGTCTGGCGCACGACACCGTCTTGTCAATTTTGTCGAGACAGAACCTAGACCCATATCTGCTGCCGACAATAGATCTTTCAGCGCAACCGGCCGTGGAGACATGTATATCAACCTRCCGAATGGAAGTGATGGCGTCTCACGCGTCCTTCTAAARGATGTCCTTTTTGCGCCAGCTATGTCCGTCACCCTCGTGTCCATCAGCCGCATCGTYGAGTCAGGCGCATCTGTTYTATTTTCTGGACCTACGTGCCGRATTTACAACAAGGATCGTCAGTGCATCGGCAGAATTCCCGTTAAGGGAGGACTGTACCGTGTATACGTCAAGCGCCCAAGTTCCAACGATTTTGCAGGAAAATCGAAGGTTCTATTGACAATCGATGAGTTACATCGTCGTCTCGGCCACGTTTCGCACGACAGAGCCAAGCGCCTTGTGACCAAAGGCCTGGTTACCGGCATTGAGCTCGACATGGACAGTAAACCGTCTGTCTGCGAGTCTTGYGAATGGGCAAAGGGTCAGCGCAAAGCAATACGCAAGGAGCGAGAGGGCGAGCGCACGGGTGCCGTAGGGGACGAAACTCATTCCGACCTCTGGGGACCGGCACCTGTGGAGAGCATYAACCGGAAGAAATACTACATCAGCTTCACRGACGATCACAGCCGCTTCACGCACCTGTATTTCCTTTCRTCAAAGGACCAGGCTTTCGACGCATACCTTGAATACGAGGCGTGGTACTTCACGCAGCTGGGGATTAAGCTGAAATGCTTACACACGGATCGCGGGGGCGAATATTTAAGCGCTGAGTTCACGAGTCATTTAAAGCTCGCAGGAACAATTCGAAAGCTTACCGTGCATGATACGCCAGAGTATAATGGTGTCGCGGAGCGTCTAAACCGCACCATCCTCGCCAAAGTCCGCGCCATGCTCCACTCGAGCGCACTGCCRAATTTTCTATGGGCTGAGGCAGCACGYCACGCAGTGTATCTCAAGAATTGTACGTGGACRCGCACACTCGAGAACACTACGCCATAYGAGATTCTCCATGGCAAGAAGCCCGATCTCGCCAATCTACATCCCTGGGGCTGCCGCGTCCGCGTTCACGACACGAGTGGCAACAAGTTATCYGCGCGATCTAAAGTTGGCCACTGGATGGGTTTCGACGAGGAGAGCAACGCGCACCGCATTTATTGGCCGGARAAACGGTCCATYACGGTCGAGCGCAGCGTGAAATTCAACTTCGACGAAGAGATCATCGTCGAGGCCGCACCGCTCGAGGGGAAGTCAGATGTCCCTGCCGTAAACGACCCTGAACCCGGCGCTATCACACCCGAAATGGGAAATTCATCACCCAAATCGAGACGCACCACCGTTGAAGACGTCCCTGACGAGGACGTCGATACCCCAAATCCCACTGACCACCTCGACAATCGGTTCGAAAATCCTGAGCCGGTTGAACCCAGGCGAGGATCGCGCATACGCAAAGAGTCCGATTACGTCCGCAGGCTGCGTGACGGCGTTGGTCACACAAGCGCGCGCCCTTCAGATCCGTTGCTACCAGCCGGGATACAGGAGGGGTCGGAGACGGGAGGCATGGCGGACGAGGATGCATGGGAGATGGTGGAAGTGGGAGAGTACGCGATGGCGGCGGTGATGGATGGGGCAGAGGGTTTAACACCCACGTTCGAGGAAGCACGGAAGCGCACGGACTGGCCAAAATGGGAAGAGGCGATCAAGAAGGAGCTCGCCTCGCTCAAAGTTAACAACACGTACGAAGTTGTTGAGCGCCCCATCAAGACCAACGTCGTGAAATGCCGCTGGGTACTGCGAATCAAGAAGAATTCCGCAGGCGAGATCGACAAATACAAGGCGCGCTTGGTCGCGAAAGGTTTTACTCAAATCTAYGGCATTGATTACTATGAAACGTACTCACCTGTCGCCAAGATAGCCTCATTCCGTCTACTTCTCGCCATGGCCGCTCGCAACGATTGGACGGCCGATATCTTCGACTTCGACACTGCCTACTTGAATAGCAAGCTCGGGGATCACGAAGAAACTTTTCTTGAGCAGCCGCCCAGCTACGCGACCCACGACCGACGCACCCACGTTTGGCGCCTTCGAAAGACGCTCTACGGCCTGAAGCAAGGYGCGAARAATTGGTACGACGCACTCCATAAAGCACTACGCGAGATGGATTTTGTKCGCACTGAGGCGGATCACGGCGTCTTCGTGAAGAAGACAGGCAAGGACACGCTGATTYTAGCGSTCCACGTCGACGACTGCCTTATCACAGGTACCTCAGCGAAGCTCATCGCTGAATTCAAGGTCGAGATGAACAAAAAATACAAGCTCACCGATCTTGGCCCCGTCGAATGGTTGCTAGGCATTAAGGTCACCCGAAATCGCAAGGAACGCACCATTTCCCTGTCRCAACACGCATACATAGACTCTATCATCACCCGCTTCAATTTTAACGACCTCAAACCGTCCTCTGTACCCATGAATCCCCACGCGACACTCTCTGAATCGCAATGCCCCACCAAACTCGCTGACATCATGAAGATGAAGCAGGTGCCGTACCGCGAAGCAGTCGGCTCCTTGAACTACGCTGCAACTGGYACTCGAGTAGATATTGTCTTTGCCGTTTCTACCGTCGCGCGWTTCTGCGAGAACCCGGGCTGGGAGCACTGGGAGGCCGTAAAACTGATCTTTCGCTATCTGAAGGGAACGCAGAAGCTCGAGCTCAGTTACGGAGGTGAACAGCGAGGTTTAGAGGGCTACGTGGATGCGGATGGAGCGTCGCAGGAGCATAGGCGCGCAATTTCGGGGTACGTCTTCCTCATTGACGGAGGCGCTATTTCTTGGTCCTCTAAGAAGCAGGAGCTTGTTACGCTCTCGACTACTGAGGCGGAATACGTCGCTCAAACTCACGCCGCAAAGGAAGCAATTTGGCTTCGCCGTCTCATGGGCGAACTYTTCACYCCCCTCGACGAGCCCACCACGTTGTTTTCCGATTCGAAATCAGCCATTGCACTTGCAAGCGACGGTCACTACCATGCCCGCACCAAGCACATCGACATTCGATACCATTTCATTCGCTACATYATCGAGGCCGGCGCCATCAAACTGATCTACTGCCCGACAGACAGCATGACAGCCGACACTCTCACTAAGGCTTTACCCAGCCTCAAATCGAAACACTTCGCCACCGCACTCGGACTGAGCTCAGTTTGAGGGGAAGTGTTGGACTGACAAACTTCGCGCCTATATTTAATAAGCGCCTTTACGTTGCGATTACGAATACAAGGTGCGCGAGCAATAGCGCGCGCACCATATGGACACCGCAGTCCGATCTTTTATTCTTTCAGTTCTTTTGTCACACGTAGTTTACCCCGAGTAACCGTCGTAGACAAAGAGTCTCGTATATATTCCTTCAGACGTCGATATACTCCCCTCAGTTCATTCTAACAGACTGACTGAGGTGAGAACCATTTTTACATATCTCAAACGTACATATTCTAACTCTACGTAGTATTACCTGTTCCTATAGGTACATACAACGAATATAGTTCATTCTAACAGACTGACTGAGTATTACCTGTTCCTATAGAGCACGGCGCGCAGCTAGGCGCAGCGCATATTCTACGGTGGACCGTGGAGCGCGCTGACGGCGCCAGCGCCTGTGTTGGATGGTGCATACCTACTAAAGCGAGGTGTTAGCTGGCGCTGTGCATAAGAGGCCCGGGCGTACTTTTCATGGTGCGGTCGTCAAGCGCTCAGAGAGCCTGCTGCGCACACCACAACGTTGCTCAGTGCTCAGTTAGCTCAAGGAGATTTTGGGCACGACAACAGTGAGAAAGTTCGTGATGAAGGAACGGGCGGCATTCGTGAGGCGCTGCTCGGAGGCAGGTGAGATCGTGGGCGCTGAATGCAGAGGAGTACGGGCAGAAGAGCAGCGCGTCATTGGTGTACCTCAGGCTGGCTCCTGGGCTAGTATTGAGAAGGAGGGACACCAGACGCCTCTGTAGATGTACGCCGCATCGGTGGATGGAATTCAGCACCTGTGCTCTGACTTTTGAGTTCATTTAGGAAGGGAACACTACTAGTCTACAACATTGGAGATGCTGGACTGTTGGACAGGTCGTAAATCTCCATCTCTTCGTTCCAAACAAGCACTTTTGTTCGCCGCGTCAGTTTGAGGGGACCTAATAGGATGAATAATGAGAGTCATAATACGCACCCTCATCCTGAATAAAATAAATGGCATACAGCATGCTTTAGAGATTGCGCGATATTCCAAGCTTGACCCTTCATGATAGCCAGTGAACAATTGGTAAATGAAGATGATTGCGGCTTGATTGCGGCAAATCCTGGTAGTTCGTTTGAAGTTAGTGAAATCAGGAGGCACTTACATAAGCAGGTTTAAAGCTCCTTCGATTGCAACGGTGGCTCGCCCACGCCATCATTCGTCATGGACCAAGAAGTCCAGTATATTGGATCCTACACTCCATATAAAGAATTCACACTCAAAACTCAGCCGCGCAAAACTACACGCATCTACATCTCAACCCAACTGCCAACTTCCGACATCAGTGACTCGGAGGTTGGCGACCTCTGCATTCGTCGCGTCAAGCACGGCTGTGATCCAGCAGCAGTTGAACTGTTTTGGAAAGGGTTTCGAAAGGACGGTATCCAAATGGTGTGGCGAGAAGTTCAACAGAACAAGCCATTGGAGATCCAGCACCCATTACATCCCACATTGTATCTTCAGGGCTTCCCTGCCTGCCCTCTGAGGCCAGAGTGGCGCGAAAAGAGCTCTCGACAACATGGACAAGGAGATCTAAAGCTATCTGCTGTACTTTACCTCAGAACCTATGAAGCAGGGAGCTGGTTAAATCCAATAGAACTGTCGAATTCAAACTTATCTGTGGACTTTTATGGCAATGGTACTTCTTCCAGTCCGATAGATTTATCGTAAATTCTATTTATTCAACAACCCTCAGGACAAAGGCAAATGCTAGATATATTACTTTACATGATAGGTGGAGATACTTATAACATTTCAGTCTAATGATTTATGTTCATTTTGTCTCCATTAAAATCAGCAGTGTACAGTTTGGTTTGGTGTGCTAAAGGTATTATTTACATGCCAGGTATTGCTTGACTATTGTGCAGAACTAAGCTAAAGATAAGTTCAGATTGTCATTCAAGTGAGACAATCCAAAGACAAAACATTGAAGATCTCCAGACAGCTGTTCGACTCAGAATATGTCCCCTTGAAGTTGAAGCAGTTGATGCACACAACCGGCTTTAAATTGTTGCCATCTGTCTCCAACACCCACTCTTTCTCCTGGTCAGTGTGGATGGACCGTCTGTGGCAATGGTCGTCTTGTTCTGCTCCAGATGACGAATATATCGGTCTTGAAGCTCTCCGGAATCCACCCTGCGATGTAGTGCATTGTGAACTTGCGGTTGATTGTCTTCGCTCGGTTGAGGTTGAGACACAGAAGCCACGCCGACTGCAAGTGCAGCTTCAACTCGATTTCTTCATCAGGAATAGCGAAGAAAGACTCGACAAACAACGAATCCTCCTTGATGACGGTCAAGCTCGGGTGGGGATCGTACCAGATCTCAACCGCGGCTGTGATGGTGCTCAGAGAGGTATACGCAACTCGGAGCTCCTGCTGCACATTCTTTGCCAGCTCCAACAGCCAGGCGACCAGGGCTCCAGATAAACGGACATGGTAGGTGTCTTAATGTTTGTTGCAACATTGATGATCTCCTTCAAATGCAGCACACCAAGTGTGACGTTCTTACTGGAAACACCGGCATAATGGAACGTGTTGAGCGTCATCTGCGTGGCGGGCTCTCCGATGGACTGCACCGCGAGCGTTCTGCATATCTGGCCCGGATGCACAAGCGACTGGTTGAACTTCGTCTCGACTGCACCCAGTAACAGTCGAAGGCTCGCGATGCAAGGCTGGCGCGCAGGTGCACCCTGAACGTCAGGGTCGAGTTCTCCTGCACCTCTTTGCTGAGTCGGTCCTCGCCGCGGACAACAATCAGACGCTTTCCCGGCTCCTGCACGGCTTCGACAATATACATGGGATCAAGATCGCTTGGCTTACGGCGGTCAATGCGGAAGATCTGGATGGAGTTTTGCACAATGCGTGATAGATTGACGCGGTGGAGACATGGAGGAAAACAAGGTTACGCAGGAGCCGGCGGTCCTCGACGAGCTGCGCGCACTCTTCGTCAAGCTTGGCCTGCAGTTCTAGTGAGTTATTGTCGATGCCCACCTGCAGCACACCGGGGAGGAAGCTGCCAGAGGGATCCGTGACGTCGACGCGGTAGTTGTGCTTGAGAGTCGAAGTCGCGGTCGCTCAGGCTGAACGTCTCAATGTTCTGCTTCTCGATGAATGCACCGTCCATGCCGTCCTCACCGTACACGAATTGCATCAGATCGCCCAGCAAAATACGGACAGTGCCATAGTAGCAGACCATGACATCCTCCAGCACCTTGACAAGACGGCGCTGGATATAACCGGTCTCGGCTGTCTTAACTGCGATATCAATGAGACCTTCGTGACCAGCCATGGCGTGGAAGATGCAGTCCTGGGGAATCAGCCCGCCGAGGTACGAGTTCTCTACGAAACCGCATGACTCCGGACTAAGATCATCCTTTGTAAAATGAGGGAGAGTGCGATGACGGAAACCGAATAGCATGCGGCAACCTTCAACCAACTACTATTCGATGCAGACTGACATCTGCAATATGTTGATAAAGGAACCCTTGGATCCAGCGACAACCATCTGCTTGACGTTGATGTCCTCCTTCCAATGCCTCCGAGTCTGTGCGCATACTGACCCGACGTATCACGCGCCAAATTCAGCTGGCGCTCGACCAAGCTCTCGAATGACTTGCGAATGGTCATGCCAGGAGAGGCCTTCAGACAATCGTGGGTGGCGTCGTCGATGATCTTCGCCACATCAACTTTCCGCTGAGCGAGAGTCAGCGTAATGAATGTCATGGTAAGCCATCGTCGTGGAATCAGCAACGGTGTCGCCAATACCCTTAGTGAAACCACAGAGTATCCTGTACAATGCCCATGTCAGGTTTGCTGAACCAGGTAGGAGGACTGGACATGAGCAATAACATGGCAGAATGGGGTTCAAGGGGGTGTCGAGGTCAGGTGGGAACGAGGCCAGGACATGACAAGATGTAGGGGAAGACCGAAGCCTTTTCCACAGGGTACAGAACGAGCGCGGATGGCACTAGTACCTACCATCTTTTATCATAAACCTTAAGCAATTGCCTGCACAACTATTTTATTATTGCCAAGTGAAGTTATGAAATGAGATGCTGCAACTATCTCATAACACCATATTATAACTATTTCATAACTTTCAGGCTATCTCATAACTATTTCATTCTCTTTTGAGCTAAGAATTTCATAACTTTTAATAATAACTATTTCATAACTCTCTGATAACTTTGGTATTTCATAACTGTTGGAGTACTATATCAGGCAATTGATGGAGCTTATATAATGTTACTGATGGCTACTATTTGCCTATT
>KN817541.1:237718-273279 GCA_000827495.1 Hypholoma sublateritium FD-334 SS-4
AGCTCCATCAATTGCCTGATATAGTACTCCAACAGTTATGAAATACCAAAGTTATCAGAGAGTTATGAAATAGTTATTATTAAAAGTTATGAAATTCTTAGCTCAAAAGAGAATGAAATAGTTATGAGATAGCCTGAAAGTTATGAAATAGTTATAATATGGTGTTATGAGATAGTTGCAGCATCTCATTTCATAACTTCACTTGGCAATAATAAAATAGTTGTGCAGGCAATTGCTTAAGGTTTATGATAAAAGTGGTAGGTACCACTCCGGATGGCAGGAACTGGTTTGAGGACACTGATAAGACCGGAGCCGTCAGGTTGTAAGGAAGCGAGATGTGGAAGCAGGGAGGAAGCGAATTTGGAGAGACGGCCGGAGCGAGGCGGGGGGAGGCAAGAGGACAGTGGGCGAGTAGCAGTTAGGCGAGTGACCAAGAAATGGCGGGGGTAACAGGGCGGGCGAGGACCAGGTTTAGTTCGACGGCTTGTGGGGACAAGAAGTAACGAAGTGGTTAGCTTGACCACAGTAGAGGCAGAGCCGCTCATTATGACAACATTCCTTCTCCTGGGTGGTGAGAGGACCACAGCGAAGTGAATCAATCTCCATGGGTACGATGTCGGGGTTGTGGGGGTCAAGAGGAGCTGCGGTGCTGGTGTTGTTGAGGTCGTTTAAAGGGGTGCTGAAAATGGATGGCGTTGGTGCAGCAGAGTGGTGGATAAAGGGATTGTCAGTTGAATAATCCGTCATTGGGGAACTTGGAGTGGTAACATTAACAAAACGCGAGGCAACGGTATCGAGAGAGAGGGAATGGAGTTCATTGTCGATTTAAATGCACACTTTGGAGAACTCGTCAAAATCCTGCAAGAAATAACAGCCCTTTCGACTGCAAAGTGTAGCCTTCACATTGTCTTTGAGGCGATCATAATATTCCTGGATCTTGGTTTGCTCGGTCCAGTCAAGCTTGGCAAGGATTTCAATGAACTGGTTGGTGTATACGGCGCAGGATGAAGACTGTCTGAGTTTGCGGATCTTGCGCAGAGCGGAGGCGTATTGATCAGAATCTCGGAAATGATGCTTGAACACGTCAACAAAGGAAGAGAAATCATCCAAGAGGCGAGTCCTGGAGGCGTCCAGTTCGATCGTACGGTACCAGGAAGAGGGAGCACCATCGGCAAGATAGAAGGTGAAATATATGATCTTGTCGCGATCGGAAGTTAAGGAGCGACGCTGGAGGTAGACAGCGTTGTTGATTTCGCGGAGGAAAGGGTCTACTTGATCCGCGCGTCCATTGAAGATTCGTGGCTTGCGATGTTTGAATGTGCCGCTGGAGGATGGGCGCTCGGCGAGGCGGTCGATGAGGCGGGTGATGTTGGCGCGATGATCATGAGCGTTAGTGGCGAGGTTGTCATAGGCGCGTCCGAAGGTGCGCCAGAGCGTGAGACGTTCTTGATCCAATTCGGCATGTGCCTGGGGGCCTGAGTTTGCATTTGCGCTGGAGTGAACTGAGAAAAACCACCAGGGAGGGGGATTGGTCGAAGTTGGCCATGGTGCTAGTTGTCGACAGCTTGGGGCGAGACATTCTAAACAATGTTCAGTGGACATTTAGAGAAGATGATGCAAAGATCTGACTTGTCTTGGAACACAGGTAATTGGACTCAGCTCCGCGTGAGTCTCTTCAATTTGCGGCACACTGGGTGGCGATGTGAGTTGAGAGTCAAGAGCGTAGCGCAGAATACACGTACTGCATGTTCATTTCGTCTCCATCGAAATCAGCATTGTATGGCGGCGTGCTAAAAATTATTATTAACATGCCAGGAGTTGCTGTTGCACAGTTAACTTACACCGAAAGGTTCAGGCGGAAGGCTGATACCAAACATTAGGCTCAACATCAGTCGCGGTTGAAAATTAGACTCACTAGAATATGGTATCAATGTTACTGGATGATTCATCATATTCATTTTATGCAGCGATGGCTGACGATTGAACAGAACGAAGCTAAGGACATGTTCAGATTGACATTCAGGCAAGACAATGAAAGCTGACTTATTCTCCATCCTTCAAGTGGCGTTCTACGATCCAGCCTTATTGCAAGAGCGCATCTGCTTGCATGTTGTACCGGAGATCAATGCGCTCTCCCGTATTACGAAGAACATATCGAGCACCAGGATATGTCGTAGGGCCATTTAGGACCAGCTCCTGTAGGTATGCGATGTTGTATGGCGTAACTGCGATGGCCTAGGTGAAGCAGCGCGAGGCAGCAAAAAATGATTTTGCTTTCCTCATTCTGGGAACTTCATGGCGATGCTCTTCGGCGTGCCGACTTGGTCCAGGTATCGCCAGTAATAACAGTTCGCGCAGAGAAATCGACACGCTTTCAAATTTCCACGCAGACTTCATTCTTTGCCCTTTAGACGGGCCTGTACAAGGATCGTATGGCTGTCACAGGCCTGCCCAACTTCTGCAGGGCCTGTGGGATACCGGCAATGTCGTTATTGATGTATATAGCGACACGGAACTGTAATACACCGGAAGAGTCTAGCAGAATAGGAGTATGCAAGAACCTAATTACCTGGAGCAACTACTCGAACTCCGTGACAACATGGGCTGGCGCTCCTTCCTATTCACAATGACGGACTTTTGCGGAGGCCTTGATAAAGTCACCCAGCTTGTACGTCAAATCGTTCTCGCTATGCATGGCACCACCATCTACAGCAATGTGACTGGGGTGGACAGGAGGAGGCGGAATTGGCACAACAGTCAGGATCGTCCACTCTGGTCGGGCATAGTTGTCAAGGCGTTAAGGCGACACTTTTTTGCTCCCGGTGACGGAGTTCTTGCGTGTTTTTGGTATTTTGGATTGTAGAATTTCATGTTTCGAGTCTGACTAGTATCTTCTTGGAGATACTCATTTTCCTCCTCTTCAGCGGTATGAAGCCCTTGGAATGATACATTCGCTAACAAGCAGATATTAGCTTGATACTAGAAGCATAAAGAATATAATCCATACGTCGCTTCCTTGGCTTTGCTTCTTTGGTAAAAGGGGGGAATGGGGATGTGAGATCAAATCATTGGTGGGGCCTTCGTGGAGACTGTCTTCGTGTAGGACGCGTTTTTGGTTTAGGGAGATACGGATGGAGTTGGATCATGGTCGATGATCATGGGGTCTGGTCCGTCGTTGTACACGGGAGTGGGATAATCCTCAGATTCTGACTGTGAACTTGAAACTGCACGTGGTGGATATGGATTATCCTTCATGGAGATCTCTGTCAGCACAGGAGAGTATATCTAGGATCAAGTTTATACATCCCATTGGTCTTGCGAACAGTATACGTATTGTATACGTAGCGACTTTAATGCCACCACAGGTAAGTCATCGAAGTACCAGTTTGCGAAGTTGGGACACATACCCGCATATGTCTATCACTCTAGGGAACACGCCTTCGTCTTCTTACGCGCGCTTGGGACCCAATGCCAGAAGGAACCATGGCCGGGGATTGCTTTGATGAGAATCCGCTTCGGTCGACAGGACTCACCATGCAAGTTGAGGTTTTGAAAGCCTGTCTCATGTAGGGATCAAATGACGCGAACAAGCATGGAGGTCGAGGTTCTAAGCAAACGAGACGGTTAGGTGTCGTCAAGGACACCTGGTTTGGTACCGCTGATCTCAAATACGGGAGGACTGGTGGATTTAGGCTTTTCGTAGGACGCTGTAAGAACCATGTGAGAAGGTGAAGAGAAAAAAAGGTGGTCGGTTACTCACTTTCTGCATTCACATGTAAGTAGAGGATCTTGAGAGCCACCGACGAACCGTCACGAGCCACCTTGTATTTTACTTGTTGAAGATAGAAATGAAGTAGGTGTTGTTTGAAGTTGAAGAACTTACGGAGGAGTAGAGCGTTGAGAACTGTGGGGAAGTCATGGTGCCCACTGGAATTCCGTCTATGCAGGAGGAGATCTCAAGAACAGGCCATGTCACCCTTGACGGGGGAGCAGCGAATGGCCGGCGAGGTTAAAACAGAGTTCTCATGGGGTCTCGGTTGGGTCTCGGGCACGCGGAGCTTGCGCGGAGCGATGAACGAGATATCCGAGTCAATTGCTATGTAGAATTTGTGTACAAGACGAAGTATGTACTATATTAAGGATGCGCTGCATGCAGCATGTAGCTCGCTGCGCCATCCTAGTTTGTAAGCGCAATTTATCATCAGTAAATATCTAGAATGAAAAATACAATAAATTTATGATCCAAATATTGGGGACAACCCGTCCACTTCGTGGACGGGGGGTTGTAGAAGAGTTGAAAAGAATTATATCCAAATCATATCATTCAAGCGACATTTTGAGGCCATTGCTCTTGCCCGTTGTTGAGCATCTGCTTGGCATCTGCTTCGTCGCGATTTGCACCACATAGGCGGCACATACGAAGGCCTGTATTCCAACGAGGCCGTTTGAGAGGGACTACAGAAACACTGCCAAATGCGGTGCAGACGCGTACGCGCGTCGCGCCAACGTCGCGCCGTCTGGCTAAGCTTGACTCAATATGGAAAAACTGGACCAAATTTCACAAATATTTCATGAAAATGTACAAGTAACGACATAGTAGGTACAACCTGAGCAACTTCCGAGAGAAGAAACCGCATAATCGCCGAGAAATTAGCCCTCGAAGCCAGGTCGCCGATTTGCGAAAAGTAGAATTTGGTCTTGTTTGGACGCGCGGGGCAGCCCCAAGAGAATGATTGCTCGCTTCGCTCGCAATTAGTAATCAAGTCACGTGGCTATTCCAATGACACAGAAAAGAAAGAAAAGAATTATCAGTATCTTACTGCCTATGTAGACAGCGTCCTCCCGTCACAGAGCCCCCCCCCCCCGTCGGGAGTGTCTATTTTCTCCTTTTCTGCACGGTTGTTACGACGGCGGCGGCCAGACTTGGAAAGACTTTTGATCAGAGGAATCTCCGGAGGGTTTTCCATGTGCATAGTAAGGCGAGAGAGCAGGGAAGGTAATGCTTGGGTGGGACGACAGTATTGATCCGTATAGCCTTCCAGCAGGGATCTGTTGAACGAAAGTCCTTTGGCTGTCCAGCGATCGAAAGAGCGTCCATTGGCACCATTGTATTCATTGAGTTCAACAAAGTCACAATTGACTCGTGTTTCGTCGTTTCCCAGTAGAAGGCCCTGAACAATGCCACGAAAACGCTGTGCCCCTTCTTCAGTGCGGAATTTCATCCAGAAGATTTGAAACCCCGATTCGTTCGTCCGAACGATACGTTCTAGATATGGGTCGCCTATGCGGGGAAGGATGGAACAGACCCAGTTTACCACATGCTGCCAAATGTAGTACGCAGGCAGGTTCCACAGCAGTAGGTACCTGCTGAGTGTCCTGGCTTCTACACCTTCCGCGATGGCGACGGGAGCGGCAGTCGCTGCTGGGAACATTTCTCTGAGCGAGGCGACAGTCTCGGGATCTTGAGCAGGGAAGACAAAAGGCACGGGTAGCGTTGACGTGGAGGCGGATGGCATCTCTGAAGACGGGGGCGTTGTAACGCTGGGTCTGTTCTCTCCCTGGTCGACGTGAATTGAACCTACTGGGGAAGGACTGCGTGGAGGAACAATGTTTGGGGTAGGAGAGTTTTCCATTGGCTGTGGCGTCGGAGCTCTACTGGACTCGTAGCTGGACAATGATCTATTGCGTCTGGCGGTTGGGGAACGAGAGCGAGAGCAAGGGGAACGGGCAAAGCGTTGCTCCAAGACGGGTCTATCCGAAGGACGCTCCCTCTCTTTGCTTCTCCGCGGACGGTTCTTCTGCACCGGTCGTTCTCTGGTTCGTCCTCGCTCTCTCAATGGGGATCTCGAAACCCGACGCTCTGCACTCCATCGAGGGGAGTCATGATACCCTCGTCGTGGCGGAGATCTGAAGATGTCTTCAGCGGGTCTATAAAAATCACCACGCGCCCTCCGGGAATATCGAGAGGGACGTTGAAAGGGGCTTCTGGAGCGACGTTGTCCATCTGCTCCTTCGGCCGCTCGTACAGGACTACGTGTTCTTGTATACTCGCGACCTTCGTCGAAGCGTTCTGGCCTCTCCGTTCGGTACATCCACACTGTCCTGTCGCAATGATCAGAGACGATGCGCCCATTTGTCGGAATGAAGTGTCGTATGCCCACAGGTTGGCCCCAGACCTCAGGGTTCGCTTTGTAGTTCGAAGGTATCACTGGCTCGTCGTCGAAATACAGGAAACGGCGATGACTACGGTCGAAGTAGCACGTTCCACTGACGGTACATATTCTTCTAGATCCAATCTGTTCAAAGCACGGAGTGTGATGATCTTCAAGGGTAGCCTCTATCCAATGCGACCAACTGCCGACTCCGGGGGCTACAATTGTTGGGGGAATGAGCTCGTCTTTGCTGCTTAAGACAGGTTCGTTCGGAGCCGGGGCGTCCGCTTCCACTGCTCGTTCTCGCAGAGCTTGTACCGTAGGTGACGCACGAAGATAATCGGAAAGGGGATATTCGGGTATTGAAGTCGCAATGCCCACATCCATCTCGGAATTCAGCAATTTGAACTGTGCTTTTTCCGGCACTTTATGGTACAAATTGAGATCTGACGCCATCCATTCTACGGACGTCCTGTCCACGAAGTTCTCGAGGATGGGGCTGTTTTGCGCTCGTTTGCGATCTTCTTCCGAAGAAACTTCGTTGAGTATGAAGCAAGGGACTTTATGATGCAGGAGACGAAGCCCGTCCATTTCAGAGGTACCGTTCAGCCAAACTCCCATTAATGAATCGTCCGCGCGAAGGATCTTGACATCGTAGGGCTCTATTGGATGATCCAAATCGCGCAATAAGGCTGCTGCCATCCGATTCCAAGCATCTTGGTGCTTCAGACTTCTATGAGCCTTTGCCATCCAATCGACCGCTTGCTCGTACATCAGGTAAGTCGTATTCAAGTCGTCCAGGACATCATCGTCGCGTGTAGGGCGACGCTCCCACAGGGTTTGATGCACTTGCTCCATCCGAGCCAGGGAATTCATGGTGTTGGTGATTTCTTGCTGCCGTTGGTGCAGCCGATGTAGGTAGTCTGTTCGCATGTACCCCTTCAGCACATTCTGTGCCGAAGGTTCCCACTCGTTGGGCGCTATGCTGAATTCGACTAAGCCAGGTTGCATGAAATTCTTGATGAATCCGAGCCACGGGGTTTCAGGCGAGAAGAACTGAGGGCACGAAGTAGGGTCAAAGCGCCCTAAATGCCCATCGCATCGCACATAATCCTCTTCTTCGAGAAGGCCGACTCGATGGTCTGGATCGCGCAAGCCCGGATAGAAAGGTCTCTGCATGGAGTTAGGCGACCAGATTTCGAATAATCGATATTGCGCGCGAACGAAACGAGAAGCCATCAAAGAGAACTTAGGGAGTAGGAAGAGCATGGCAGCTATGAGGGCCGGGAATGCCATGTATCCAGAGCCCGCGCGGTGTCGAGGGAATGAGAACACGCCGCTTCGATGAGGAAAATCCATGGCTTACTCTCTAACGTCGATTTACGACAGCTAGATTGTTGGCCAGTATATCGAACTCTTATCTAACGCCTACGTAGGCAGCCAGACACGGAGTGGATAGGATGAAGTGAATCCAATTTCCTGCACGGTGCGGGACTCTTCATCAATTTCAACTGATCATGTGATTGCTCAGTTCGAAGTCCGCTTTCAAGGAATTAAATATAGATAATAATACTAACTAAGGATCCGAGGCACAAGTGAGCCATCGATTTGTACTTCGTATTCAAGCAAGTCTATGCATTCGAAGATATTCTCTCTTCACTTCCGGGGCGTTTCATAAGTCGTATTCGGATATCCACGAGTAGTCTTCCGGCCCATAGCCGGCCCATCTAACCAAGAATTGTCGTCGATTCCCTGATTTTCTACTGAGCAGCCGATGTCCGAGTATAGCTTCCACTTCATATTCCTGAGAGGCTAGAAGTTCTCGCGTTGTCGGCAAGGTGGTACGGTCTCCGAATCTTGAGGGAGATTTGCGATACTTCTTTAGATGAGCGATATTGAATACCAGGTGCATTGGGTAGCTGTCTGGGAGCCGGATGCGGTACACGACGGGGTTGATTTTCTCCAATACCTCGAACAGACTGATTGTACGCTGGACTAACTTTTTGCCTGTACCTTTGGTCTCCACTAACTTCAGGGTGTGCGGATTGATTAGAACTTGGTCACCCACTTCGATGCGGTCTCCCATTCGCCGGCCCTTGTTGTAAGCTCGAGCTTGCTTCTCTTGGGCCAAGGCGAGTTGA
The DNA here is from genome assembly GCA_000827495.1 of Hypholoma sublateritium FD-334 SS-4. Taxonomy (NCBI): domain Eukaryota; kingdom Fungi; phylum Basidiomycota; class Agaricomycetes; order Agaricales; family Strophariaceae; genus Hypholoma; species Hypholoma sublateritium. Next base: position 246,012 of record KN817541.1, read on the forward strand.
TCTCTAGCTATCTTCTTACGTTCCTCCATGGTAGCAATGAATTCTTCCGCATTCTGGCTGGGCAGGAAAGGGCAAGCGGAGGGGTCGAATTTATTCGTAATGGAGTTAGTAGATAACCGTGGATTATAATCCAAAAGTAGTAGATTCGGCGAGTGCGAAGTGGATGAGTGGGTGGCTGAATTGTAAGCATAAGCTAGGATGCTCAACCACTTCGACCACGAAGATTGATCTTTCGCAACATAGGCCCACAACATCTGTTCTATGGTAGCATTGAGAATTTCTGTCTGTCCGTTGGTTTGAGGGTGGTGTGACGAAGAAAGAGCCATTGCACAGCCATAATGAGCGGCTACCGACTTCCAGAAATCTGTGACCCATCGCTTATCCCTGTCTACAATTATGCGATTAGGCAGGCTAAAAATGTTGACGACTCGTTCGACGAATAATTTAGCAAAGCCTTCTCGAGTTCATTGTGCGTAGGAATTATTATAGCGAACTTATGACTAATACCGCCGGGTATTTCTCGTCTCCCGAGGGGGCAATCCAGTGATCAAGTCCAGAGAAACAGTTGAAATGGTCGAGAGGGAATGTGCGCCGGGCGTAGGGCTCCAAATTTCTTTAATAGGACATTCTTGATTTTCTGACAGACGTCACAGCTCTCGCAGAATTCCTTTGCATCGTGGGTCATCGTTGGCCAAAAGAAAAGCTCAAGCAGTCTGCTTCGAAACCTAGTGCAACCCGTGTGAGCACTTTCCGAAGCTGAATCGTGGACCCATTGGAAGACAAAGTTGATCTTTGACTTCGGTACGCAGAGACGGGAAGCCCAGTCAGTATGAGCTTCGCCTCTGCAAAATGATATACGCTGCCGGCATTTTCTTGTGATTGTCTTCTCGGGCTAAAGTTCTCAACATTTCGAAATTCTTGTCGATGACAAACTGTTGCGATTGCCCATTAAAAAAGTATTCGGCAAAGGCGTCCAGGATCTGTGTAAGAGGTAGTATGACTCTGGCTAGTCCTTCGAGACGCGCGTGTAGGGAATACATCTTCTTGCCATGGTAGTCGAATTGGAGCATGTCGTCTACTGTGAGATGTGTTTGACAAACATTATCCATGGCTTCTTGCAGAGAATTCCAGTGGCACTCCTTTTCGGGATACGACCATCGAATTACGACGTCCTTTATGACCAAGGCTTCCTCGGTCGTCCCGGTAGGGTTCCGTTCTTCGCACCGAAGAGTGTGAGAAGATCTTCGTCTAGCCATTGGTCCCACGAAACATGGTATCTTTCCACTGAGGCATGTAGCGTTTCATCGTAAATCGCAAACTGGTTCATGATCGGTATTCCTCTGAAGATGGAAAGCGCGACGTTTCTTGGGGGATGATCGCCCTTGGTCTCCGCTGGGGTAAAACTCATGCGAGGGGGCTGATGCACAATGACAGACGTGGGTCCTTCCACATCCACTTCTTCGCTATCCAGGGTCTGTAAGTTCCTAGGCACGAAGGCACGACTGGTCGCCTTTAAGGGGGTCCCAGTGGCCGGTTCGTTAACCTCAGACTTGATAGACCCGGAAGCGTTCAGCGGAATGCTTCGCGGTTTCAACGTCGATTCATAGGAAGCTTGACGAATCCCGGCTGCGGCCCCGGATTACTCGAATCGGGCACGAAAGCATAATTGCTTTGAAGGGGAGAATTTACTAGGGTAGGGGTTTGGGTTGATCGAGGCGGCGCAGGGACTTGCGTAGACTCGGCGTAGTTAGCCGCACCCCTGGAGTTGCTGGTGCTACGGGCTTTCGACGCTTTATTTGGCGGCGGCACTGGAGAATCATTGACTGCGGCTACTTTGGGGGGCATGAGAACGACAATGGGAGGGGGGTCGAGTCAGTTAGCGTCGAAACTAGAGGGACACTCGTCAAGAGATGGAAAGAAACGTTGAGGGCAAAGCTCGGTCTTGCTGTTCTGAAATGGTAGAGAGTAGAAGTCTTTTGTTCTTCGTTTCGTCCGCATATATCTCGTTCAAGGGGTTTGTTATCGATATCTGTATATAGTTCCGTTCAGCGGGACGATTATCAGGACACTCCGCGAAGCGGGTGACGGTTCGAGACTCGTCTTCCTGCTAGCAGAGATCTCACATACCGCAGTAGAGATTGATTTAATCAATCATCCACTCATCGGTTGGCGAGTCGGTCTTCGTCGCCATTTTTGCTAGAACTTCGGTCTTAAGACTGGGACGTCCATGGAGTAACCAAGCCTATACTCTCAGAAGGGCTGTATTCAGCGGCCCGCTTTGAGTAAGCCCTGGTCACCGGATTATCGAGAGTTATCGGATGGTGCGCGCGAGAATTTGGCGTTCATGAAAACATTCGAGAGTATCTGGGGAATTCCTAGCCTTAGAGGGGAATGTTTGCGCATTCGACCCGCTTTGGCTGTGAAAATCGATGAAAGTCGGCGTAAACGTGGAAGGGCTATAAGAGCTCCTTAGAGGGGATCAGAGGATCAACCTTCTGTGGAGTTCTCGTCCTCCAACCTCTGCAAGGACCTCTTTCGAGCTCACTCGCATTGGTCGGAGGCAAGTTGAAGCTTCTTCCATCTATGATTCTATTCACGCTGAACTTGCCATCGTTCCACGTGACTTCGAAGTTCCTTCGGCGGTGCCCCCAGGGGCCAGGGCCCACCACTGTGACGCGGGGTTGCTTGAGGGACCGGGTAGCCGAAGAGAGGGGAGGAAAGGAGGGCCGCTCAGGGCGTCAACTTCCTAGCATTACCTTGTGACTCTGGTAGAGGCCATGTCACTCTTGATCAGACGGGGGAGCAGCAAATGGGTGAGGCTCAGCCGGCGATGTTAGAACAAAGTTCTTATGGGGTCTCGGGCGCGCGGAGCGATGAACCAGTATGTAGAATAGCTGCGACTACAAGACGAAGTATGTAAATATAGTCTATTCCAATAACAAGAAAAGAAAGAAAAGAATTATAGTACTGCCGACGTAGATAGCTTCCTCCCGTCACATCTACTAAGAAACACAAATGTGAAAACATGTATATAAAATAGTGTAAAATCTGCTTGAATATTGATAGATACATAGTAAAAGAGTAGGATATAAGGACTATATAGGAGAGACGTTCATGTAGTTTGAATTCCTCCAATTGTTTCTATCTTTGACCCAAGATTGAGAACCAAGGTCGGTGTGCAATACAACTGATGCCCATATGCCCTTAAAATGCATATTGTAATGAGTAAGCTCAGAAGATCGAAACAAAACTATGTCACCACTCCTCAATTCTAATCGAATTCCGGGTTCAATGAAGCACAAGTCACCACCTTGACAATCTTCAGATAATACCAATACAAGGCAGAATCCAAAATCTTTGTTGTCTCGATGAATTTTTGTGGCGCAATTAAGGTTGATAACAATGCTGGTGAAAGGATGACCAGGGGCAAGTCCACCAGCAGGTAGAACCCTAGCAAACTGAGCTAAAACTTCATAGTCGGCTGGTAAGACTTGCTTGACCTATACTTTGGTTTGAATAGAGTCTCTTAAGTCTCAAAAAAGCATATCATGACATACCGCATTTTCTGTCCACTCAAATATATCCTCAAAGCATTTTGTTAATGCCAGGTACTCATCTATATGCTCTTGGAGCTCTTCCGAAGTTCTGGGTATACAATCAGAGGTTTTGAATATTCTTCTCCCCTCAGTCTGGTTGATTGAGGGCTCAACGTCAGGTGAAAATCCAGTCCCCTAGTAAAATCTATATGAAAATTTATATGGTGAGATATGATAGGAACGTACATGCTTGGAATATCTATTGTACCAGCTGAAATGGTAGCTTGGATATTCATGTTCTGCTTTGAGCTCCTCAGTATTGGTATCCTCCAGTAGATGTTCATATAAGGTAGTTATACAGTTCAGTGCTCTTTCTTTTATGTCTTTTGGCAAGTCAGGAAGAACAATTATCATTGGCTTGCCATTGACGTCATTGATAGACAGTCGGGTACTGAAACAGCTGTTAGATTGAAGAACCTAGGTAATAATCAAACTACATACTTATTCAATATGGGAGAAGTAATAGAAACATATGTCTTTGGATTTTGACGGTGTCCAGACTTAAGAAGTAATTGAAGCTAATGAATAAACTACTAGTCAGAGGAAGAAAAATTCCAAATCAAAAAATACATACCTTTTTTTTAAGATCCTCTAAAGAAGTAGCAACTTGTGATTTTTCTGCTAAATATCGTTCCTTCTGTGTGTCAAAGTATATATCTTGACTATTTGCAGTCCTTGGGCACTTCGAGACAACATTGATATTTGATTTTGGATTATATTTTGTCTCGATGACGTATATGGTTGGGGGTGGGTCTAGTCCTAGCCCTTCCATGATATCCATGTCATCCGACTCGTCATCCAAATCAGTCAGAGGAGACATGGGTGGTAGATCATCAAGAGGAATAGAGCCAATGGTGGTAGGTATAGCAGCGAGTGAAAGAGCCATATGATTCATAACATGATATTGAATGGGTTCCACACTCTGAGGAAATGGATAATAGCAGCTGGACCACGTTGTTTTGCATCGAGGCTTTACAATAAAGCTGAATTGTTCACTGGTAAGAATATTATACTATAATCAATTTATCAACACTTACTCAAATAACAGTGAATCAAAAAAGGTATCTGATTGTTGAATATCGCCTAGCTCCAAACTTGGCAAGGAGCTATATCCAGTAAAACTATATCCAGTAGTTAAATTTGAAGAAAGCATTGTCGAAAATTTGATTCTGAATTTTTCTCTTATATATGAGATGGCAGGAATTATCTGATTTATAACGAGTTTTCCCTGAACACTTTCTATATAAAAGAGTAAGCAAAAAACTAGGAAAAGTCTTAGTATCTTGCTCACCTGGTTCAGGACAACGCAAGGTGTGATTAATCTTAATGAGAACATCTTCCATTGTTTCTCTTATATGAAAACCCGTTTTGATCTTTGAAATTGCCAGAACAGCAAGCAGGAGCATGGTACCTAGATTTTCCAAATAAGCTACAATATCTGATATTATAGATGATCAATAATACATACCTCCACCAGCCAGAAGAGCAAATCTGCCCCCGTCATTATAGTATCTACGCAAAGTGGTTTTGCTAAACCCTGGCCGTTCGACAGAAGCCAAAATAGCCTCTACAGATTGTTTCGTGGTATTTCTTATGCTGGAAATTCCGTTTATTCCATATTTGTGTAGAAATAGAAATACTACTCACCTAACTACCTTAGCTCGAAGTTGAATGGTATCCAGCATATAAATGAAATTGAAACCTGACAAATTCCTTTCAATCTGGCCAAGACGAGATACAAGGTTTTCCAGAGAATCAGTGGCCATAGCAGATGAAATGGCAGTCGAATTGATTTCTGTAGATGCAGTAGGTTGCAATATTTGGAACATGCCTTCAAGAAGTGGCCATAACTCTCCTGTCGTTGCTCTTGCACAGCAATCTGCAACCATAAGAAAAAAGACAGATGCGACATGGTTCAAGGCCTGATGTTCAACCACAGGGATCTCCGTTCCAATGTAGCCATGACTGCTTCCATTCACATGCCGTTGCTTTCGGAGGAGACGAAGAGCAAGAGTTTGCTTGGTGGGTTTGACTGATACGTCGCCACGTTTTTTAAATTTCTTCTCAGGTATTTTGTCTTTTCCTTTTCTACGACAACGTCCATTTCCTTGAAGTCCCCTTTGTGGGCCAAGAATGAGACTTGAATTTTGGTCACAATCTGGTGGTTCTCGGTCGACATCTTGTTGATTCTCTTTGTAATGTCCTTGGTCTTCCATGCCCAGTTCTACTGGGTGATCCTCATCTAAGGATCCTCCTACGAAGGTGTTCAACCTGGGAGAACTCTGTAGATGGGTTCAAATTGAATAATATGTTTTTGTATGTAGATAAAGACTACACACTTGGCGAGAATGATCTGGAGCAGTCATTTCAAAATTGGACTGAGATTCATCAGTATTCTGTTAGAAGTTAATATTAATAGGAGGTAAGCCTGTACCATACCTGATGAGGGACCAACTTTTCTATCAAGGTTTCTTCAGGAGACCGCAGAGATTCATCATGGTTTAATGCAGTCACCGGACTATTGTTTATCTGGAATGAAGGATAGATCAGTTCAGAGTAAGTTTATGGGCGCTTAGAATGTCATCTCACAGGGGAAAGCAAGCCAAAGTCTGCAAGCGATAGCATTTCAGCATTTGCCTCCAAAGATGTTGCAAGCTTCGACGGTAGGTCCGCAAGGCAGTTGGGTAGGATAGACGCATGTCCTCTCAGGAATGCCAGTAGACCAAGTGTTTCGAGGGGAGTAAAGGTTATTTCCATGGTATTCGCAGGTTTGAGAAAACAAATAGACCAGTGGAAGAGAGCAAGTTAGACTCAGATATCGCGCCTTGGTTGCGCCGGTCACAAACCGGCCTAATTATGTTGATCTCATGACGGTGAGAATTCCCATTCACCATGAATCCAAAATGAAAGTGCCAAGATCCCGCCGAATTGTATTCCAAACAGAATTTAATACAAAAGAACTAACAGTAATACTGGGGTGCTTTCTTCAACTATAAACCTTGCAGTCGAATATCCTTGTGTGCCTCCTGCCACATGAAGCCGGCACCTTGGCTGAGGGACATGTCGCTCTGGTTATATGGTACCAACACTTCGTCATTGTTGTTGACTGCCATGAGCAGGCCGGGCACCGAGGTATTGCACACGAGTCAAGGCGTTCTGTGTACCCCATAAATGCGTAGTTGATATTGCCAATTATTCTGTTGGCAGCATGCGTACGGTTGCCATCATCTTCGGGTCGATGAATAAAGCGCCTACTCGCTGGGCGGTCTCCGAAGAACGTGCCCTCAATTCCACTCTTGGGACGGTCGACGAACGGCGAGACCGAGCGGCCGATGGCGGACGGCGGCTCGAGGACAAAGGGAGATTTGGGCCTGTCGGCTTGCGAGGGCGCGTACGGAGATCTGGGCCGGCTCTGGCTGGCATCGTCGTAGACCGATGCGGGCTTTCCGTACGCCGAATGCAGATGGGGGTTGACTGTGCACAGGTTCTGCTGCAGCAGGAGGAGCGGGTGAGTAGTGCTTGTCCACGAAGGGCGATCTCGGGCGATCTTCTGCAGCGGGGGGTTGCGTCGCTGCAGACCGGCTATCCCATAGATGACTCTGACAGTGGTCACTGACGGCCGACGGCGGAATCACAGAAAATTCTTGAGGGGGCGTTTGTTGGACAGCAGCGACACTGTGAATTGATGGGGATCTTGACTGAGGAAGCTTAACCGAGGGAGAACGTGACGGGACGGAACCAGCAGGAGGAACCCAGTTTGAGGACAGCATCTAGCCCTGCGCAGCGTCATTGCTATTGGTGCTGGGAACCTCGACTACTGCGATAGCGGGTGTTCCGTAGGCGGTTGAGACACTGCGAGCCTGCTCGACCGGCGTAGCTGCACCCCCAGATGGTCCAAACCCTCGCTCTCTATCCTCGGGTATGATATCGCGACTTCTGTCCTTGTCTTTCCTCCTGTCGGAGTCACTTGTAACGTGTTCGCCGTCGCTCCCTCTAGCAGCATCGTTGCGTGAAGATGAGTGTGCTGTGGAGAGACGGCGCGACAACTGATGGAGAGTATCCTTTGGAAGAGGTGCGTTTCATGCGCGGAGAGCGATAATAAGATTCCACAGGCACACGAGAGCGAGATGAAGGGTAGGAACGTGCACGATCGCGATCGCACCCAGTGTTGATAGTAGCTGAATCGTCTTCCGGATAAATGACAGCGTCATCATCGTCCAGACAGCCACCACGCTCGTTGTACATGATAACAGCTGGACCACTGGCAAAGCGCATGTAATTGTAGAAATCTCAGGCACAATGAAATTGCTCACTATTTGACTTGACCCTGAAAATAGAAAGAGCAAGATGGTCAATATAATGTGGGAAGAGCAAGGTTCGAAACTCACATTGTCCATCCACTTGATTCTGGCCTTGAATCTGTCAATCCAAAGTGAATCTTGACGGAGAATACAATGGTCCAATATTTCTTTCCATTCTTCCCGACTTTCGGCTTGGCGCTTCCATTCAGCGGCGAAAGGTCGGCCTGGACAACGTAAAGTGTAGAAAATTTGTCTGATACATGAGAATTGTTAGAATTTATCTCCAATGCCTAAAAGACACTGGGCCATGTCACCTTCATATCAATTGATCCACTTTGGGACCACATTTCCTCCTCTATAGCACCAAATCTGGACTTCAAATACAGATAGCATCGATAAATTGAAAAGCTCGGTGCAATATTTCCTCGTGAACACAGTTGACTCTTTCACTTTGACGGACTGCAAGCACATGGTCAGGTTCTTCGAGTCAGATGAGAGCGACAACTGACATACCCTCGCAAGGATGCAGTCGAATGCATCAGGTAGCAATTTCGGCCCGAAGGGCAGCTCGCACAATTTCTCTTTGCGCACGAGATGCTCCACGTCATTGGGATCGAACTCACGCAAAAACTCAACGCCGTACATGAATTTCGACATGCGCGGCAATACATGATGGTGGCAATGAAACGTCGGCAACAGCCTTGGATCTATACATTAAATGGGTGACTTAAAAGGACGCCTACATAGATAAAAAGATAAAAGTACACGCACGTTTGGGTGTTAGGCCTGCTGACATTGATATTGTAAAGCACAAGACGTTCTTGCAATTGTCTATGCACGGAGATTAATAGATGCTGGGAGAATTGGAGTCAGAAGGAAACATACCCGAACAGCCATGGCGATGCAGCATATCCTCCAACCAGGAATACCGACTTGAAGAAACAGAATTCGTAAGCCGGTATGAAAAATTGGTTGCAAAAGAATCTAACTCACTCATTCCACCCGAGGCGTCAATTTGATTTTTGATATAATTAACAGCAGCTGGGGACAATACGGGCTTCAGCGATCATCCCACAATAGCCAAGTGTGCTCACCATCGACAGCAGGTTCAAATAGGTCGGCAACAACGTTGAAAAAGAGGGTTTGCATAACCACGCATAAAGATAGGGTCTAGATATCGCACCTTCGTTACTATAAGTTATGTCAGAACAGGTACAGATATCAGATAATAATGATTGCTCATCCAGTCAGGCGCAATTGCCCACTCCTAATCCCAACAGCAGAGTCCTACATAACCAATGGATAAAAATTAGTGAACTGCACCTTTGCTGCGACGTACTCTACCTAAAGGGGATCCGAACAAAATAAATTGTAAATCATTCCGATTACGGAATAGGCGCTTGGTTGTCTCATCGAACTTGCGAGTGATATGGTCCAGGGAGTCTGCAGTTCTGTACTTGGAATGCTTGAGTTTCTCTACCAACAAGATATTGAGTTAGATGCTGAGATTGTCAGGGAACACAAAACGAACAAGGAACTCTCTAGCGCATCTGCTGACGAACACAGTCCCGCAAATATGCAATCGGGCGGGGCGATTTCTTCTATGAAAAGCGGCGGCGTCCCCTTGATAACATACGAGCTGATATCAAGCATGCCTCCACCGGCATCTGCGATCAGGAAGCCATGCTTGGACGGGTTCTGTGAAAGGCTTTAGGCGAAGATGGCGAGCACAAAATCTACGACGCACCGAGAGAACATCTCCAGCGAGCCCACTAAGGACACACGCATGTAGGCTGGCCTCTCCCTCTGTCACGAAGTGGATGCGCGTGCGACCCTCATCCGAGTCGCGCACGAGCCTGCCGGATACAGCGACCTTGCGCATGCGTGTCTGCTATGGGCCTTCCCATCCGTTCGGATCGCTTAGGACGAAGTGAATGTCTGATTCCACGGCGTTTCACAGAGCGGCACTATTTGCATGTGTGTCGGAGATAAACGAGCGGGTGCAACTATACAGGTAGTTGAGGTAGTCGCCGAAAACGTGGACGTGCGATTTGTCGCGTGGTAGCGGACTGTGGCGCATCCCGTTCATATTGAGCTGCATCTGGCGCGGACGAAGGCGTAGCTTGAACCTACATAGAGCGGTCAGCGAGTAGTGGGTAGAACAGGGGCGACGCACAGTTCCATTTTTCCGCCTTGATCCACCCATTGTCTTCTGCCTGGGCCACGATGGAGTGGCTGTCGGCCTCCGCACCTGCAGCCATGATGGCGCCATGCTTGTCGTAGTATATCACAGAGAGTATCTTGACATGCTCTTGTCCGGGGAATCTGCAACAAACTCAATCATCTACCCAACAATAGCAGAGTGGATGTGTCGTACCGGGTGGCGCCATGAATTTTGGGTATCTCTCCAGGTTCGAGAATCGCATAGGATACCTTTTCCAGGGCCAATCTACGTGAACGTGGCACGCAACATAGATGGGCAGGGTACTTAGTACGCCGCTAAAGGTAGTCCCGACATCGATCGCAATGACCAGTGATCGAGACAGACCACCGTATGGTTTCCGGGTGTTGCCTGCTTCATGTGCACCATGGCCTAGCACATAGAGGTCGCCGCGAAAGAGAGACAGATTATAAGTACAGAGACAACAATTTTCTACACGAGGCTGCCCGGGTTGAACACGAAAATCCCACGGACAAAATTCAGGGCTTCTAAATCTGGCGCTCCGGAGTACGAATGGCAATGCTGCAATGCCTGAAAAGGGGGGCACGGTAAGTCAGCAGTCTATAAAAATAAATAAGAAAAGGGAACTTGCAGATATCCCCCGTGTCTGGTCCTCCGGAAAGTCATTATCAATCAGCATCACAATCCGCTCAACATGGGGGAGCTTCGCAGCGAGCGTGTCAAACTGCTGTATCGCCAGCCGACAAGTGTTAAAGCCCAGCGCCTGTAAATTGTAGCAGTGCGAAAGCGTGTTGAGGATAAGGCAGGTTTCGTGCGGGGAGAAGAAGCGACCCCATCTCCCGCAGGCTGTTCAACGCGCGCCGGATGCACGCGAGGAGAATGTCCTGCCCCTTTTGGTGTAATAAATTTCGAGACACTGCAGTTTACGAGCCACACCCTGAGCGCCTCATGATGCTCCATGTCTGGCGAGAAGCGCTGGAGAGAAATCATAGGCAGGCCTAGATCCCGCAGCGTGTGAGAGTGATTCACGATGAAAGTGATCTACGGAAAGAAAAAGAATCAAACAGCCACCTTCATGTACCAGAATAGCTCCGTGCAACTCACCTTGGCCACGACAAAGAATTTGGAAAACTTGGCAAAGCCGACCACTGACTCGAATAGTCTGCTTCTGCGCACAGAAATTCAGCCCGACCACGAGGTCAAGGCTCAGGGGATTTCATGCCACCCAGTCGCCTCCACCGCAGCGCGTGCTAAGTGCTTGTCGCGATAAGCCTCGTACGCGATCTCTTATGGGTCCGAATCAGGTTGGCTGTCCCTTGTGAACGCGCAGTTGCGCATAAAGTCGTCGACAAAGGTCTAGCAACACCCGTTGTCAATTGTGTAGTGCGCCTCGGCCCGGCAATTCGTGACACCGTACACTACGTACCAGTTACCCCTGTATTTGTAGGGTAGTACTCATTGGTCGCGGTGATGAGGAACATCTGATTGTTGAAGTACATTGCTTGAGAGCCAGATGGTTTAATCATGCAGACAAATAATGATAGTCTGCGTAATTATGAGCGCCAATCTCAGAGTAGAGTAGGATCAACTTACGGTGGAATTTCTGAAATACGCATATTGGGCGGTGGGGGATCCGAAAGCACGTAAGCAACGGCAGCAGGGCCGCAACCTTGGTAGTGGCTCGGATACTGAGACTAAGACTGCTCCATGCGAGGGATTCACGGACAGGTGGCGTTTTTTTTTGACGTGGCGGGCAATGAGCTGGGCTGGGGCCTGGAATCATACGAGCCGTAGGAACAGTCGCTGCTGCTAGAGCCTATGCTATTGTGCACGCGCTTCACTTGTAGTCTGCGGAACTGTTGGTAGACGTATGACTGCTCCTCGATTCACTTCAAATTGGGGCTGTCGAAAGGTTGTTGAAGACAGGCGGATTTTCATTAGCGGTTTGCGCTTTCTGCCCAGACGCTCCCACTCGATGCCACCCAAACCTTCGCGAATTCGAAAGCGATCGTTCAGGTCTGCCAGGCATTCGGGTATAGCAAAGGAGAATTTCAAGCGAGCGGTCTTCTAAGCATATGTCGACAGCCAATGAATGAGTTTCATTCGCTTGCATCGTTCATGATAGATGTACAGGGTGATGTAATGTGGCTGCCCGAAAATCTGCACGGGGGTGTCAACAAGAGAATGGCGGATGGGAGCACAGCCTACCTCTATTCATGTCTATCAATATCTCATGCATGCCCGCGAGCTTCTTGCGAACACCTTGGAATTTCTGGGAGAGGATTGTGTGTCCCACTTGAAGACTCGAGAACTTCTCGTTTCGTCCATCGCGACTTTTCTTCGTTGAAAGGAGCCTCCGTGGTACTATCCTGAGCTGTTAAGGCTTCCAGGCTGATAGTACTCAATGCTTACAGAACCAGCCCACTTGCTATGCTAGGCCCGAAAGTAAGTCCGTCATTACGAGAGAGCTTACTCTGGTTAGTTCTTTGCGGCACAAATTTTCGACAGTCGAAAAAAATATGGTTTCCGATATGGTTTCATTGTCGCAACTTTGTCCGCCCAACCGAGTGCGGCGAAGCGCTCCGTGATCCTAGAGGCGGCTTGCCATTAAATAGAAGTTTCAATGCGTGACTGTACTTACAGGGCCCTTCAACCGTCACCGAGCTGAACGGCAAGTATTTTCTGTATATCGATAGCCGACGAATGAGTTTCATTCGCGAGGCTTGCAACGTTCGTGATAAATGTACAAGGTCATATGAATGTGGTTGCATGAAAATCTGCACGGGGGTGTCAATGAGCAAATGGTGGATGGGAGCACAGGCAGCGGCATACCTCTATGCATATGTCCATCAACATCCCATCGCGAGCTTCCTGCGAATCTCTCAGAATTTCTTGGAAGAGGCTTGTGCGTCCTATTTGGAGATTCGAGAGCTTTTCGTTTCGTCCATCGTGGCTTTTCTTCGTCGAGAGGAGCGTCCGTGGTGCTATCCTCAGTTGTTAAGAAGACTGTCAAGCTGATAGTATTTCATACTACGGAACCAGCCCCCTTGCTAGCTCCGAAAGTAAGTCCCTCTGTTCTTTCTCAAGACGCTCGTGCTTGATGCCTTTCGTATATTTGTCAATTTCATGGTCTAGATCCGCGAGAACTGCAAGAAATTGGTGTCAATACACACAAAGGGATGGTGAAAAGGCTTACTCTGGTCAGCTGGTTGTTGCGGTACAACTTCCCGAAAGCTGAAAGAGTTTGAAAATAGGGATTCCGACGTCTTCACTTTCGTACTTTCGGCGGCCTATTCCAGTGCGGCGATGCGCTCTGCGATCCTACACGGAGGCGGGATGTTACTAAACAGGAGATTCAAAGTGTGAATGTACTTACAGGGCACTTCTGGGAAGTGTTCTCTGATGGTATAAGAACTGCGCAGCGTAAGACTCGCAAAGACGACTGCGCTACAAGTGAAAACAGAAGTTAATATCGCGTAATTGAGCATGAAAATATGTAACGTACTGTCTTGCTGGTGTTTGTGTGCCATCTAACCAGACCTCGCGCTTATCTTTAGTAGCCATGGCTTCTGCAGTTTTCTTCAACACTGCAAAAAATCCGACGTAATGAAAAGTTTGTTCCTTCTCTGAGTTCAAAGTCGGCATCGCAATTCTGGCAGATCGAAGGGCACTGACTATTCATCCTGGATTTCGGGTCCGTGTTAATAGTGAGCAGTAGAACGCTTTCGAGCGAAGCTTCCAAATAATTTATAGATGGATGGAGGTGCAGCGTAACACTATCTGCACCCGGACTAATGATGCTCTTGGTCTACAACGAGGAAAACGAGTAAACTTACTCATCATAATTAAATTTGCGTCTCCGCGCATACCAAACGAGATTGACAGCGACAACCCCTCGCTAGGAGTACTGTTCAATGGCAACATGAGAATTTATAGAACAGTTTTTAGATCGCGCGGGACTATACCCTTTCTCGAAAGCGAGATTTGCATATGCTGGTTCAGACCAGTTATCGGGACATTCCAGCATAGCAGGAATAATAGAGGAAGGAGATCTTTCCAGACCGTTGTCGATAACCGTGACATTGGCATTTTCGTAAGTCTTCCTTGGTTCGCGAAAGATGGAGTAGGCCAATCGATTGGAGGTGCATAAAAATCTGCACGCGGCCCCTGTCTAAGCTCAGACGAGAGCCTCTCGAAGGGATTTCTCGGCATCAGGTGGATAGCAGCACCCCAATGTATAGACGCGAAGTCGAGCGCCACTCACGCCTGCCGATACGGATGCCCTGGAAAGCAGCTCCACCAATAAATATGATCACCAACAACAATTTCTGTAGATCAAAAATCAGCTAAAACCTCTAGAGGCACAACATTGACGCACCAAGCAGAGTGATGGTACTGTAAACTTTCAGTGCTGAAGATACCTTGAGGTGGCCATCAAGGTGACTGCAATTGACCAAGTTGAATATTTTGCAAACACGAACGTGGCGAGGACGAACGTCTTGACGATGAGCTCGTTTTGCATAGTATGCTCGGACTCAAGGATGTCAATGCCGCAGAAGTGGAACATGAAGATGGCAATAATTTGATAGATCGACTGCATCAATATCTTGTAGACAGAGAATAGCAGCACATTTTTCTCATTTGGCTTGCATTCAAGCGGCTCCTCGGATACCGGGTTTGTAGCGAGAGCCAGCGCAGCGAACGTGTCCGTGATGATTTTGATCCAGAGCAGCTGTACGGCAGACAGGACGGATGCCTCCTCATCGAACGACCGCAGACACGTTGAACATAATAGCGACAGCCGTGCCGTTAGTGGAGGTCTGGGACAGCAAAAACTTGGCGGACCGCATGGACGCGGCATCGTTTACGCAGCAGCCCCACGTGGCAGCTTTGACGATAATATCCGAGACCTCTTTCCGATTCGCGACTTCAGTTCCCGCAATGCCCATCGAAAAGCCGATGTTAGCGGTCCTGAGAGCGGGGACATCATCAGTGCTGTTGCCAGTGACGCGGACAACCTTAATGATGCTCTTGAGGGTTTCAGCCAGAACTTTCTTGTCCTCCAACTATGAACGAGTGAGGACTTGCAACCGAGGCACAACTTTAACATGATTGACCTGTGTGAGCTGCCCAAAAACGGGGCCGGCCGCAAACAGGATGTGAAAACATCACAACCCGACTATCTGAAAGATGTCGGCAGCGTCGATTCGTGGTGGTGCCCGCGCAGGCGTCGCTGAAAGCAGAGGCGGTGCGGGCTCGAGTAGAACGTACAACTCGCACATTCTGGCCTGCTCTGCAGCGTCGATCTTGTCGAGGAGTGGAGCACCCATGTCGAGGAATGTGAGGTGGGCCACTCTTAACGGGCCCTGCGGTGCTGATGGCGTCGAGAGACGGAGACAGTGCAGGACATTCAGTAGGACATGCCACATCGTACGTCCTGCCTATCCACGCGGCTGCGTACCGTCAAATGTCACAATCAGTGGCTGCGGCTGTTACACGCGTATGAGCAAGGGCAAGTAAAGCGCAGGGAAGTACTGCACTTGAATGCGGCGGCAGCAGCGGCTGGGGAGGGCGCTCGCTCACGCCCGCGGCCGGGAACTCTTGTGAGCGATGGGGATGGCTATAATGAAGGTGGACGGGTGTGTGGTCTGCACCCGTGCGAGTGCGCGCTGCTCGTTGTACTCCTTGTCAGTGTAGGTGGGGGGGAAAGCGTGTCGGTGGCGTGGTATGGACTAAGAAACACCGGCAGGCTGTGGAAGCCGGAGACGGTGGCTAGCCTTGCGCTGAAGGGGTAGGACCATGAGAAATGGTACGAGCACGAGCAGGAACGCTCGAGCAGGCGTGGTGGAGAGGAGTAACTGAGAGCGGAAAGGGTCCCCTGAGAAGCGTCGGTGGTCGCACAGGAGTCAATGCATCATTTTTGGAGTGCATGAGCGAGGAAAAGCGCCCTCACAAGCATCGAATCTTGTGCGGGCACTCGTATGTTCAGACGTGCCCTCGCAGGGCGATTTGATGCCTGATAGCGTGTGCCCCGCTCATCCCGCGCAGGAGCGCGCCGCCAAATTGCGATACAGGGACCCGCAGGCTGTATGCTGCACTGGCGACGTCAGCGAGGGCCGCAGTCATGGAGATAGCGGCGATGAGGATGGAAACCTGCTAGGATGGGGTGGCAGACACGTCGGTGAAGACAACCAGGAGGGTGGTAGCGTCTTTGTTCGCAGACAGAGGGCATGGAGACGTCGGTATCGGCAGTGCGGGCGGGTTCAGTGGGACTGGCAAGGTGGGCGCGGAAGCGGGGCGCAGAACGGGTGGAGGTTTGGGATCATGACGGTCTCATTCTCCTGAATGGCGGGCGGCCCATCTTGGCCAACGATTTGATGAGCATCGGCGGCGGGCGCATGAAGGAGATGGGGTGTCGACGAATGTCTTTGTTTGCAAAGGACATAGGAACCGTGGGTGGCGAGATGAGGCGCGGAAGCATGGGCGCATCAAGCCGCACGCAGGCTATGCAGAAGCAGTGCAGCGAGGACATGACACAGAAGCAGTAATGAATTTGCGAGACACATTTCGCAAATTCATCGCTTGAGTGGCTGAGCTGAGCCGATACTCAGTACGACGTCCAGTACCCATGCTACTTGTTCAATCGATCATATTCAACAAGGCTAAGGACAGACACGTCGCGGGAGGTACTAATCAGCAAAACGGCATGTGACGGAGTGTAACACATGAATAAATAGTAAAGAAGGGCTATAGCAATAATAAGACAGCAAGAAGCAAGACGTGTAGTATATTCCTAAGGAAAAGGTGGTATTCAAGCATGCGAGAAACTGATAAATCGCGGAACCAATGACCATACTGGAAATGACTCGGAGCGCGGCTCCGGACCCGCCCATAGGAAGATTGGGATTCGGGGGTGGCACGAGAGCGCGGGGGAAGGGGGCATGGGAACCGCATGGTGGTCCGTGAGGTATCCATGGCCGGCACGCAGCGCGGCCCATCAGTCTGCCATACGGTTGTGAGGTTTCAGTATGTGTGAGGGCGGCAGTCGGCGTGAAATGGGATGTCGCGCAAGGAAGTTTTGAATATAAAGTGAAAAGGCATAGTAGGCGAACACAGAAAGGATATGGGACATGAAGGAGCTCTTGACAGCCCTGTGGTAAGTTGCTGGCTTGTGGGATGAGGGGGGCCTGATATGGTCCTGGGCGCATTCAATGATGTCACCCCATGAATCCAGATCCAAAGCGGAGACTGATGTAGACCAGACCCTTGCCTTTTGACCCAGCATCAAACTTCGGAAGAGAGGGCTTGTTCTTCTCCCAGAGTTCACGCCAGTCTTTAAGAACACTCAAGTTCCACTGCTCCGGATAGTGTCAAGCGTTCACTCAATCTAGGAGCAAAACCTGAAGTCAGATGATAATTTCTGAGGTACGCAATCAATACAATGTACTGCAGTTGTCGCGAGCGCAAGTGTACCGATGGGCTGCCTGGTTTCCAAGTCCTTCAGCTTTTTGACGATGACAGCCTGGCTGCATTACTCATTGACTGCGAACGCCGTGGTAATTAATTGAGACGTGAAGGTACCCGTCCATCGCTATCATCAATCAGCAAAGTTAGTATAATTGGTACAGCAAAAATACTCACTCGAGGATTCTCTGCCGCTGCATACAAAAAAAGCCATATTCCATCCTGCGTCGCCCACTCCACCCACTCTCTATGAAAATCCATGTCTTGGTAGTTTGTCGAGTACGGCTTCGATTGCGGTAGACGTAAAATTGCTGCACCATTCATCGGTGCACTGAACAATCTACAATGGAGTCAAATTTTCGACTCCTAAGCAAAAGAATAGGCCAAAAGATGGAAAGAACTCACAAGACAGATAACATCGCAGCGCTCCCCATAGGGCGAAAACTTGTATTGGGTACTTGGAAATAGTCCATCCCATATACGTTGGATGACTGTGGTGTACTTGTATGTCCCTTGAATAGGGCAACAGAAGTTCGATTGTCGGCCTCTTTGTCTGAAGGTTCGTACTCTTCCTCATCTTGAACAACTTTGGGTTTGGCCTGCTAGAGTCTCCGATTACTTCGTGACATTGGTGCCGCGTGCTTCATTTCATCACTGGAGGATAATGCGGTCGCCTCTGACCTCTTTGTTGGAAAGGGTTCGCAATGGCCTGTCGTACCACTGGCATGCTCAGCTGTACGAATGTTCGGTACCAGACCTGCATTAATGAAAAGGATATTGAAACTATCATGGGAGCCCTGGAAGAACGTAAAGTATGAATGCAAAAAAGGGAGAGCAACTCACCTGAATGACACTGAATTGCAAGATGTTCTGTCCACCGATCTTCAAGCACTCAGCTATTCTTCCACAGAGGCTGAAAATCCACTGGCCGAGTTTGATACTCAGTACAACCGCATGAAGGAACACCGGAAATTGGTACCTGTTTCTAAAAGGACGCTCCGATTCCTGATGGACATCCCGTCGCCGCCCGCCATCGCTGAGTGATGGGGATTCCTAACAACATCATATTAATATGATGTTGATGAAACAGAGACAGTTGAAGAGGAGCCTGAAGTAAGATCCGGCACTGGTGGTTCTATAATAACAGATCGACTGTCATCTGTTTATTTGGTCTGTGAAGGAGACTAGGTGGTTCTGCCACGAACTCACCAACACTTAAACACTTGAAAAAGGATGACGTGGCTCTGGATATGGATGCATGGGCACTGGGATGATGATACATGGGATGAGGAAGATGAACGAGCACGGGAGAGGTGGACAGCCAAGTTATTTTTAGTTGAAGGCACAGGCCTGATCGATAATCTCGAATTGTGCACATTATACTCATATACTCTTTTATAGTCTACGAAATTTTCAAACGATTTTGGTATATTCAATTTTAAGTGTTTTTTTCTACCTCAAGACCGTTTTTTGTCGAAGTATAGCTCCGTGCGACGAGTACGCCCAGCCGGTTTTGGCCGTGGTCACGCTTCTACATTATGAAATATGACATGTTTCGGGTCTCGACTCCGACTTTGACTTCGCTTTCTTTTGACTGCTTTGATCACAGGCTGCGTGGTTTTCAAATATGCTCGTTTAGTCTGCATTGGGTCGGCACTGGAGCTCTGGCCTTGCTTTATCCCACTATTTCTTCGATATCTTCATAATCTGATAGAACGCTGCCAAGGTGAGTATGTAGTATTCCCGGTTTAGGATTATATTTCTGACTGAATTTGGCAGGGAAGAATAAAGAGGGAATAGTATGTCATAAATAATTCGCAGAATAAGAAACGGAGCATGTAAAGGAAGGTATGTAGGTACGTGTAATCAAAATGATTCTGGATAAGCTCACTCTGAGCCCGTTCTTCGAGGGCAAACATGAGTTGGCATCATCCATTCAAAAAACATGTCCTTTGCCACCACGCCCCATTCCTATTTCCCAAACCTCCATGCACTCAAAAACACAAACTTCACTGGTGCGCCCCCTCAATATCCATACCCGTAGTGCCTCATCTGCTTTTCCAGTTCTCGGTCCTTCACTCTTTACATCTGCTGCCGCTCCTCTTCTCGCACACAAAATGCTCATCCTCCATTCTTATCTTCCTCTGCGCAACTTGCAAGTGGCCCCACCACGTCCCCTTTTAACCAGCGAACTCAGCCATGGGAGTTCACAAAGCCCTCACACACAATGTTCACAACCTCGTCGCGGAAGGAGTCTCAACATGCTCCGCACTCTGAACTGCAAAGGTGTTGCGAATATTTTTTATAGTTAAGAGTTTCGTTATTTACTCATTACCGCCTTTATAGGTTCCAATCAAGAGCCTTTGTTGCGAGCTAACCCTCTCTGGCGTTCCGGGCATTGAAGATTCTCTGTGCGAGATCGTGCCTCAGCTGCTGGCCTCCATGTGTTTGCCACCTGCGGACAAGAAAGTTGTAGCTGAATAGCGCAAGAACGTTAGCGAGATTATCGGCGTCACTGGCGACGGCACCAATGTACGTAGATCTCACTGTCATATCCTAAAGCAGATTACTGATTCTTGCTTCTCGCAGATATTCAGCTTCGAAGATGGCGCCAACGTTGATTATCGGCACTGCGGATGCTGCCTACTAAGCATATCTTCATCCGGGATTACTTTCACATCCAGCCCATAACAGCCCTCCTCGATCGTCAGCTGCTCTCCAGGAAGTCAAACTATAGATACACCTAGACACCTCAAATTTGAAAGACAGCCGTGTCTATGAGCAATTTGGCGCGATGGTGAAGAAATTGGATTCTGAGAAAGAGGGGCAAGAACTTTGCATCAAGTTCTCTACCTTGTGGGCCAATTCAGCTTGGTCTATCGCAGTGAGAATCATTGTTTTTAATGAATAAAGTGCTCTGATGCTTATCTATATTTCAAGTTGTAGAATTTTGGGTGCCTTTAAAGGCACAGATGAAGGTACTTACACCGTTTAGAGGGTCTTTATAATATTAACCTATTCTTACCTTTGCCGCACTACCACAGGTTTTACTTCCCGCGATCGCCTTCTACATTCCGTCCAAGATGGTCAAGGCTATTCAAGTATTCCTTGATTTCTTTAGCATTGCCAGGAAACACGTTCATGATGAAACTACTCTTTCTCATTACCGCGCCACCATACATTGATGTACTACTTTTCACTTATTTATTTAGCATCCCTGCCCAATAGCGCCAACGCTGTCTCAGGCCAACCTCCTCGTACTCCAACTCACTTTTGAAGAGAGTCACTGACGAACAACTTCTGATGTTGTCGATTGAGAGCGCCGCGTTCAAGGTAAGGTATGCTTTTGACCCCATGGACCTCACAGTTGCTCGATTGATCTTGTAGGAGTCCCGAAACCTATCACCAACCATGATATCTTGGTTGAAGACATCAGAGGTTCGTTAATACCATTGATATGGATAGCGTTCTCACATTGTTCTTCCAAGTTTCTGACAATCCGCAAGCAGGCTCTTCTCTTGATCGACAATTTGGTCCGTGCAGCGCAAATTTCTGTCTTGTTCAATGTCATGCCCATATTCACATTCATGGGTTCTACAGCCTCTTGCCCTTGTCCTGTCCGTTCCCATGCAAAGGAAGACCAGAAATACATGCCCTCAAGAATCTTGTATCCCAAGCCTGGAGCTCATGTTACGGTCTTCAGTCACATGACAGTGAGAATTCCCATTCACCGTGAATCTTGTTCTACATTGCACGCTGAAAATCCTTCAGAGCTATAATTTTGATCCGTCAAAAACAGGAATGGCTATCCTTGAGTTAGTTTTTCTCTTGGTACTTGTTTCTTCATTTAAATCAGCTCATCGCATCTATATGTCAAAGCAGTATCCACAACTGTATTTAAAATGCACCCGCCCCCTCAACATGCTTTCCGAAGTTCACAGAGCAATTCTCTCATCACTTCTATAAGTGCAAGCCTATTTTCCCGTGTTTCAATAACAAGCTTTTCAATGCTTTCTGTGATAGCAACGAAGCCCTCGATGTAATATGATTCCTTGCTATCTGTGAGGCGCGTCTTTTTGGATTCCTGGCCAATTGCAACAGCGGAAGACGGTGATCTAGTACGCTATGTGTTTCATATTAGTATCATGTATTATTGGGAAAAGAACAACTTTTACCTTCTTACTGCCTTGTTTCTTAGAAGGTTGTATTTTTTGATCATTGCGAACCATTATAGAATTTTCTTTCGGGGGGTCGGTAAAAGTGGCCTCCTCGTCACTTTCCTCCGCAATTCTAGCTTCAGGGAAATGCCAGATATCTTCGACTGTCGATTCCGGTTGAGGTTTGGTGAATAGTGGAATGCCTCTGTTAGACACCTTTTTGGCCATTTTGGATTGCTCAAAGTCGTCAGATGGATTGACCGCTCTTTATGCCTTGTACAGTTACGGCTTACAGCTTGACTCCGATGATCCATCCTATTTTGAGAGCCACTGACTCATGACTCGGAGCAAACTTCCCAGTCATTGAATACAGCATCCAGTGGTCGGAACGGGCCCGTCATTGTCAAAAATCAGTTCAAGAGTCATCATTGAGTCAAGTCGTTGTATACTAGTGGACTTCTTTTTCCCTTGGCTAGAAGATATTTCTGACTCGAACATAAGTAGGCTTTAAATAAGAATTTCAACTATTTGTGTCGAACTCAGAGTCCCCCCCTTTGTTGACGGACATACCTTTCTCTAACATGTACAAAAACCTCTGCAACGACTTCTATCCACTCATTCACAATTGCACCAGGTATATGTCCAATGAGGAAAAAGCTGCGCATCGCACAAAGCATGGTATCCCAGGCACCATCGACGAGTGGATTGAAGGCGGAAAGACTTATAATAGGGAACCAACTGCCAATCCACACAGTAGCACATTGCATAAATACTTATCCCTGCAAGATACCGTTAAATGTATTTTTAACATTGTATGCAAGGAGGTAAGTGTTTTTTTATAGTGCTTGACCTCGTTATTGAATACTAATTTTATCATTGCCAGGGATCTAATGGAATTCAATCACCCAACGTATTCACACTTACACTCCGTGTTCGTATCCCTCAGACCACCGGCTTCTTGATGCACTACTGGCATAGTCCTACGATTATTATTGACCAATATACCGAAGAGTATTGTGTCAAACCTCTTTTACCTGGCTGGCTCAAAAGTGTACAAACCGAACTTCATTTCTGGCAGAATCGTGTCCTCATGTTGGAAATGATGCTTTACTTTGTTCGAAACATACCTGATAATTCCTTCGTATTAAAGCATGTCACATCCTGGTGCTATGCTATGTCGGTAAGCTGCACCCTCTACCAAATCTAGTACTACTACTTACGAAGTATTTGTAGATACCTGTATCAGACGGTCTGTTGACTCACTTTCCCTCCTCAGCCTTACTTCGGTCCCACCTTGCTGTGCAGTACATGTTATGAGAAGTGGAAAAAGTCATTACAGAATAGACCCTACTAGTAGTAATATAAATACCTTTACCTAATTTTGACTTTATGAAAGGCTTCTACTGCCGGCAGGCCACATTTGAAGAAAATCGAACTGGACCCAACGATTTATAATGCACAAAATCAATTATCTTTTAGTAACAGCTATTGGCAAAGCTTGAATCAAGGCAAAACACTATTTTGAAAAATCACTTGAGTGTTAGAAGCAGTCTTTCGGCCGCTCGTTTTATCAAGTCGTGATCATTGCGTGATCATAAGATTCAATGTTCAAACTTGGTTCAAACATTCATCTTCGACTTCAATCCTCCTGCCTCACACTGTCTCCGAGGGGCGTCATTCTCTACGAGCTAGTGCCATTGTAGCGCCACATTTCATATGCATATCTCTTGCCCAAAAGAGTGTCCGGTTTCTTGTACTCGCTGTTGCGGAAATCTCTAAATTATGGTGCTTACAAGGGCGGCCCCGTGTATCATATGTCTTCTGACGCGCTCTTTCTAAAGGTCACAGACACGATCGATCTACCGAACATCACTCCGGGGGCACGCTGCCGCCGATCTGGGTCTTCCCCTACCGCAGGACTTGCACTCACTCCAACCAAGTAACCCCACTACGACTCCAAGCTTCAACGTCAACGCATCACCTGTAGCCTCTGGCGGTCGTAGTGCACTGCCCAACCGCAACGACCCGTAGGTGTCAGTTCACCACCGTTCACGGCGTTGGCTAGCGTGAAGGGTGAAGGTGAGCCCGTTCATGTTTGCTCGCCATCCCCACCACCATCTGTCTAACGCTATGCGTACTGGGATTCCTCCCATAATCAGAATCAATTCTGGCAGCCGTTCATGACAGCGCTGGTTAGAAGGTTGGACGCCTTTGACCACGACTCAGCCGTTGAGGCGCGCCTGCTGCACCGTAGGCATTGCAAACACGTTACCGGTAAGTCCTGTGATGTCGACAAGCTACTCACCAATTCTCTCTGAACTACAACATCAGGAGGTATGGGCCGCCCTTCCTTACTCCCTCCAGCCGTAAACATGCCAACATTTCCTTCATCTGTGTTACAACCTACACCATCGCAAAAACGCGCGGGCTGGAACCCTGGGTGCACAAGAATGTCTGGTGTTACCGCGGCCATCACCAGCTCATATTTCGTACAGCCAGGACCATCTTGACCAGCTTTTTGACCGTTACTTACCCCCCAATCAAGCAGAACATCACGAACAGCATCCTTCAACTTTGCGTCTTGCGCCGTTCATGGAGTTGGTTGTGCAAGAAATCCGCATACAGAACATGATAATCTTTCCGACCTGCTGTTAGAGTCTGCTTGGGTAACATGGATCAGGCTGATAGATCTAGAGTATGAAATATCAGATGGGGCTCCAGATGCAGGGCATCAGTGAAGGAGACAAAGTACACTTCATTGGTGCATTCACTCGGCCTCTATAATTCTTTAAAAAAATCTTTAACTTGTGCAGCTAACACGTTTTATGTACAACACTCTCGGACGCCCTTTTGTTTGCCAACACCAATATCCAGGACCTCACGTTCCATGGACTGTGTTGTATATGACCGGCATTTCAGTTGATATATTCGAACTTTCTTTGGCGCGTGCACGATCACCTACGACCAGGCGCAGATGCGGTAATCTAGCGCCTCGTCGACAGCGGCGGGCGATGGCGGTCCTAGTGGGCCTGTTTCATTCGAAATCTTCACCAAGCAATCCTTGAAGGGTCATCGTACGGCCATGAAGTCAATCGTCCACGAAATCCAGGTGCCCAACCAGCCCATCTCCATGGACCTGCTAATTGAGCATCAGCGGACGTCGTAGATCAGGCTGCCTTGGCATGGTGCGCCGGCCGCGGCTGATCGAAACGGTATGAAATTGGGCTGCAGATGCAGGGCAGGTTGGAGACATATCGCGTAGGGTGTGTGTTTTGACTCAATCATTCTGTGAAAACAATGATCCTGAGACTTGTACAGTTAAATGACTATGAACAAGTGAAACTTGAAAGGCACATACCAGTATGACATCCTCAACCGCATATGGCGGCGAGATGAAATAGACATGTGCCGCGGGTTTTAGGGAATGTGATGATCTCGAGCACCGCTCCATCGAGGGCCTCAACAGCAGTGGAGCGCCACGGTGGCCTTAGTGGGCCTCTTTGGCACAACTTGAATACCCTTCCGTCTGCATTCTCTTTTGATTGGTGATGCGGAGACGACAATTCAGGTGACGAAGTTTGGGGCATGCAGAGGGGAGATACAGGCTGGACCTCAGCTCGTCCAACTTCGTATTCCATCCTGGTGATTGAATCCTCGTTGGAAAGCTTTAGCCACACTACATACATATAGCTTAAGACGTACATGAATAAATTCGCATTGCCTGCATAAGCACAGCAAAAGCATAGTGGTCATGACGGGCTGGAGTTTTGCCGATAGCTGTTTCATATATTATAAGATCGACTGTCATCTATCATTTGGTCTGAGAAGGAGACTATAAGATTCCAAGTTTATGCCCTAGTAATACATATCCTTTTACAAAGTGCCCCAATACCGCTGCTTGTTTCCAGTTGAAGTCACAACACCACAACAGTCAGCTTTATTTTTATCGTCAGTGCCGTTCAGGCAGGATACAGTGCTCAAGGCTATTTACATTTACAATGCCAGTCGGATCCCAGGCCCTCTGACACTGACAGCGACTCACGAGGCCCTGGCAGAGCCACGGATTTCATCTGGATTCCATCGATCTGATTCTTAGAATTGCTAGTGGAGTCGACTCAGCCCCCACCTTCTAGCATCAGGATACTTCTGCCATTTCACCGTAAACTCTGATATCTAGGCTACAACCCCTCGCAATGGACCATTACAACTCGGATGAACTGAGCCTGAGAGTGCCTTTCCCGACATATGGGCCAAAGTTGACGAGGTCTCATAGTGCACCTGCTATGTTTACCCACATTCGCTCTGAGAAAACTGCCGCTGCGACTGATACCGCACAGTGGCATGGTTACTCCACTCCCCAGCCACAGCTCCACCATCAGTCTCCAGTATCTAAGCCTGCAGGATTAACTCCTCAACGACTTGCCTCTGAGCCGACAGACACCTCTCAGTCCCATCCGAGTCCATCCCCAAAGGTGCTAGACAAGGGTACCGTGTTCATGGTAAATTCCTCCAATCTTCTGATTATATGGTGAATGACGAACTTGTTTTGCTATCTAGATAAATAGTCTTCGCATGGCCAACGACCAAAATGCCATTACAATCGGCCAGCAGGCCACCACAATCAACAACCAGCAAGGACAACTACGCTATCAATCCAACCAACAAGATATAATCCTAGAGCAAATGATGTACTTTCGAAAGCAAATAGAAAGCAGGGACGCCGAACTGAGCGGATGGAAGTCCATTGGCCACCAACTGAACATATGGAACAATGAGCGAAATGGATTCCTAGCTCACCACAATGCTCTGCGCCACGAGTTCGATGAGTACCAAACGATCTCTGAAAAGATGATGGCGATCCAGCATGATGAGCATGCTTCAGATAATGCCAACAACAAAGCCGCCATCACTCGACTTTCTGAGACAATAACACGTCTGGAAACCAAAATACACGGTCTGGAAGCCAAAGCACATGGGCTGGGTGAAATGAACGAGGAACTGACAGCTGAGCTCAATGCCATCTATGACGAGCTGAAGACTCTTGAGAAATGGACAATGAATTTGGTATGTATCTCTACTTTTGGTTCTGATTCGAAATTTACTGAGTCAACGCCTCAGGACCCTGTCTCCTTCCTCAAGATTCGATTCCGGAGGCTCATTGACGAGGCCATAAGGTTTTTGTTTGAAACTTTGACAGGGAGAACGGCCGATGATCGACACCGAAATGTAAAAAACTGGTGGTTGTCTGCCCTCAATCCAAGTAACAGTCAAAACTTCAATCCTGAAATGCAATATACATCACAACAAATCGATGCCATCCGCTTCCAAATGTGTTTGACCCTTCTTTCGAACTCGGACAAGGACTTTAAATCGAATGCAACGTACAAGAATCTTGTCAATACCGGTGAGAGGCTTGCTGTCGGGCAAGACACGAATCACAAAMCACACAACCACTGCGGAGCGAGATTCTATCCCTAGATCGAGCGACGCTCTTCCTAGTACTATAAAATCTAATGTGTGCTCTGCCCCGTAGTAGCTAGCTAATGTAACTTTATGTCTTTCTCTTCA
>KN817541.1:274677-288331 GCA_000827495.1 Hypholoma sublateritium FD-334 SS-4
TATGTCTCTGTTATTTCACTGGAGCTAGCTAGGTCGGGTACCTCCTAGCTCCCCTTGTCTAAATAGTGGAGTACGGCTAAAATCGAAAATCTAGCGGATTTACACGCATAGACCGATTGCAGCCGTATCACCGGTACATTGAGGTACCTAACACAAACCTCAATTCCTCTTCGTAACCAGGGTAACTTCCATGCCCATGAACTCCTCGACGCATCTGGGTTCAGAAAGTCCCTTGCGAAAGCCAAATCAGATAACATTATCGAGAGTATTTGCACGGCCAATGACTATTCTAGCTTAGAAGGACTTATTAACTTCGTCGAAGCTAACCAGATCGCTTCCTAGTCTATGAATTCGGGATAGTTCACATTGTATTTCCATAGCTACTGCTTCACCTTAGCTTCCATCCCTTGACCACATTTTTATATAGACTATGCAGCTTGTTGCGCCACGGATCTCCTTCATTTTCCTTGTGATCTTTCAACTTGCAGAGTATATCTGAGTCGGAGTCAACGTAGAAGAAATTGTATCTTGTCACTCCTTGTAGATATACCAGTGTACTATGGACAATTTAGCCAGCTTAATATTTATTGGAATCTGTGGTTTACTAATATGTAGTATGCAAGTCTGACTGCGAGATGTAATTTTGACGGTTTTACCGGCTGGCGGGCCGGGGAAGTTTCGCTCTGCAAGCGAGTCCGTAGTTGTTTATTTAGCGTAGCATAGGCTTAGCACTCACTCTGTTTATGCAAATCTTTACTCCAGTCTTTTTCTACCTTGCGGCTCTGTACATGGTTTATGTCTGCAGTGGATGCGAGAGTAAATATGGAACCGTCCGAGGCTTGGAGTTTCATCAGAAGAACTGCGATAGTTTTCTTGACGTGGATACATCGTCCAACACAATTCTGAATGCCTTTGAATTATATGAGAAGAAGCAAGCACAGAAGAAGCGCAAAAGGGAAACTCAGATAGCAACTGCTACAGAGGTGCGTAGTATCATTAGTTAATGCCAGTGATTCAGGTTGCAACTAATACTATACTTTAGACTATTGCAGACTCTGTCGTGCCGCAGCCCTCGCATGAGCCAAGTCCTGCTCCAGAAGTTCCTGAGCTGCTTATACCAGAAGTCACTGAACTAAGCGCAGCTGGTCGAATTATTCGAAAGAAGCGCTTGACGTGGAAGTTGTTGCAACAGCTTCCTGCTGCGCCTACACCTCTGCCCGACGCACCTTTGGCAATTGCTATAGATGATGACAATGTGCCTCCTTCTATCCAAAAGGTTGTTTTGGAGACGGTCACCACAACAAGCAATTCCTTTGGAATGTACCGTCAATATCCCAATAATCCAACGCACAATCCGGATGATACTATTGGCTTGCAAGACCTGGCTGATGGCACCGCACCAAAGGCTATCAATGAGACTCAGTCCTCCAGTATTTCTCGTCTTTCTGTTATTCCTGATGATCAAACTTCAAATGCACAGTCATATTTTCCATTCCAAAATTCTACGATATTTGGTCTAATGAATTGGATGTGGACTGGGTCGGCAATGAAATCCATCTGCGAAATGAAGAATTTAATCAATTTCCTCAAGTCAGATAAGTTCAAGAAAGAAGATCTGGACAATTTTGACATTCGAGCGGAAACTGCAAAATTTGACAAGTTCCTGGATAGCTCCTCAAGCTCTCATCCGAATCAAAGTGCTCAATCGAAGGTCTCATCTCCCAAGGATGGTTGGCATGAGTCTGAAGTTCGTATTTTGGTTCCGGATCTAAGGCCTCACAAAAAAGAAGACATCCCAATGTTTACTGTGCCAGGCCTACTCCACCGTTCCATTGTCGAAATTATCAAGGCTACATTCTCTGATCCCGCTAGTCGATTCTTTCACTACACTCCATTCAAGAGCTTCTGGAAGTCAAACGTTGCAGGATCCGAATCACAGACTCAAAGAATCTACGACGAGCTCTATACATGTGATGCGATGTTCGATACTCATGAAGAGTTGCAAAAACAGCCTAGTGAGCCAGGTTGTACCCTTGAACGGGTTGTTGCGGGCATGATGCTCTGGTCCGATTCTACGCACCTTGCAAGTTTTGGGACTGCAAGTCTCTGGCCAATATACCTTTATTTCGGTAACCAGTCTAAATATGTTCGTGGAAAGCCAAAAGCGGGTGCATGTCACCATTTGGCGTATCTTCCAAAGGTGTGTACTCTATTGTTCAACATTGTAACATATTACCTATCTAATCAGAATTTAGTTGCCTTCGAACTTCTGGGATTTTTACTTTGCTCTCACAGGGGATGGACCTCCAGAGGAAGTTTTAACGCATTGCAGGCGTGAGTTGATGCATGCGGTGTGGACTTTGCTACTTGACAAGGAGTTCATGTATGCCTATGAACATGGTATTGTGATTGAATGCCCAGATGGTGTATCGCGTCGCTTTTATCCACGGATTTTTACATATTCGGCAGATTATCCGGAAAAGTAAGCTATTTTCTTTTCTGTAACGCTGGTCCTTACATTTTATATATAGAATATTACTAGCAACAATACGGAACTTTGGACTGTGTCCTTGTCCAAGATGCCTGGTCCCCAAAGATAAAATCCCAGATGTTGGGAAGGTTTATGATGATCGGCGACGCAACACCACCAGCCGAATTGATAGTACAGCTCGGAATTTTGATATCAATACTGCTCGCAAATTCATCTATGAAAATGGTGAGGGTGTCAAGTCGGCAGCAGTAGAAAGAGTTCTGCGTGATAAATCTCATGTGCCCACAGATGTAAGTTTATAAGTTCCTTGTTTACCATTTTTCCATTTGACTTACAAATTACCACTTGTCCTGATAATAGAATGCCTTTTCTTCACTTCTGCACTTTGGATTCAACTTCTTTCAAATGCTTGTTCCTGATTTCATGCACGAGTTTGAATTAGGCGTATGGAGAGCACTTTTCATCCATCTTGTCCGTATCATAGTTTCCGAAGGAAAGATTCAAGAATTCAACAAGAGATACCGCCAGGTCCCTACTTTTGGTCGTTCAACAATCCGGAAATTCTCTCAAAACGCATCGAGCATGAAAAAAATGGCTGCTCGAAACTACGAAGATCTTTTGCAGGTCAGTTTTTTTAATTTTTTTTGATTATATTGCCACCTCTTAGTTCAAATTACTTTCAGTGTGCAATCCCTGTTTTTGACGGTCTGCTTTCCCCAGAGCATGATAAAGCCGTATCATCTCTTCTTTTTACTGTTGCCGAATGGCATACCCTTGCGAAACTTAGAATGCATACCGATTCGACTCTTGGGTGGCTTCAAGAGTGCACAGCAAACCTTGGAACACAGTTAAGGAGGTTCCAAAGCTATACCTGCAGCTTCTTTGACACTCGAGAACTTCCCAGCGAGGAAGCTGCTCGTACCCGGAAGGCAAAAAAGGCTGGATCTTCCACTAAACCATCCGCAAAAGAGAAACTCCCAACTAGAAATGTGAACCAAGACCCTCCATCTAACAATGAGTTGAAAACCCCAAAAACACCTCCAAAGAAAAAGCTCTTCAATTTGGTTATGATCAAACTCCATGCACTTGGCGACTATGTGAACACTATTAAGCTATTTGGAACTTCGGATTCTTATTCAACGCAACCTGTGAGTTTTTTGACTCTATCTGATATGAAATAATATTCATTTGCACTACAAGGGCGAACTAGAGCATCGACGAGTCAAAAAATACTATGCGCGCACAAACAAAAATAGTGCTACCAGGCAGATAACACGTCTAGAACGACGAGAACATGTTTTACTTCATCGGACCCAGTTGAAAAAAAGCCAAGAAAAGCAAACAGATTTCAGCACTGAAAAGGCTGGTACGAAACGAAGAAAAGTCAAAGTGAAAGCATTGCCTTCGATGGACTTTATGCAGTCAGAATCTCTTCCTTATACGCCTCCAGAGTACCATCACCATATATCAACATCTCATAACTTCCCTATTCATATCCAAAATTTGCTTGACGCTACGGCAGATGATGATCCTGCAATCAAGGTACCCCTTCTCAAATGTTCTAATTCTTGCTGACTGAATTGACATCATAGGATTTTTACCCGAAGCTGCAAGAGCATAATATTCTAGCCCGTATCTTGCACCCAACTTGGTCTGGGGATGGTAATGAATATTCTAATGAGGAACGCAGCAAGGTCTTCTTTGTCAACGAGCGGCTTTATCGCCACAAAGTGATGTGAATCAATTACACAACTTACGATGTTCGTTTAGGACAAGATTCTGTCAATGCTCGTAACCATGCAGACATTATGGTTTTGTCGCGCACTGATGAGGATCATCCATTTGAATATGGACGCATTATCTCTATATTCCATATTGATGTCGTAATCAAGACTGAAGAAGCCAGGATTTCTCCGACCCCAATATCGAAAGAGGTTCTGTGGGTACGATGGTACAAATGAGACACTTCCTATCAAGCAGGATTCAAGAAAAAGCGACTTCATCGGCTCCACTTTTTGCCTTGCAATGATCCTGCTGCTTTTGGTTTCCTTGATCCAGATGAAGTTATCCGGGCTGTCCACCTTATACCTGCTTTCCGGTATGGAAAGTCAAGCAATCTCTTCTCTGGGGAGTCCTTGGGCCGAGCTCCAGGAGAATCAGACGACTGGAAGTACCTTTATGTCAATATGTGAGTATTCATTTGGTTGCATTAATGCTAGCATTGGTTCTACGCTCACAAATTTATAGCTTTGTAGACCGCGATATGTATATGCGGTTTGCAGGTGGAGGAATTGGGCATTATAAAGTTGATCTCAGCGATGCACGATTATCTGAACAATCTTCGGACAACCCATCACAAGAGGAGAACAATGGGCCTGAGGAAAATGACCATGGGCCAGGAGGTGCTGACAAGGAAAACGGCAATGGACCAGGAAAAGATGCCACCAATGAACACGACAACGAGCCAGGAAAAGATGCCGCCAATGAACATGACAACGAGCCAGGAAAAGATACTGACAAGGAATGCAGTGATAGTGAAGGAGAGGACCATGACAACGAAGGAGCAAGTGAAAGTGAAGAGTCTACAAGAGGGGAGATCGATGACGATGAACTTGGTGCAGAAGATGGTGAAGGTGGATTTGAAGACCACGAGGACGATGAGGGTTATGCGCCCCTTTGACGCTTATAATGGCATTCTAAACACCCACTGCAAATTAAGTGATTACTTCGCGAGATTTGAGGAATCTGATTATCTTTGTACTATATTATCTATACGTATATGGGCCACAAGTACGCTACATCTTTATTAACTTGTCATCAACTGGATATCCGAGTCAGTGCGGCATTTGCGACTTGCTTTGTGTGCCGCCACACCCAGTATTAATTCATATCGCATTCACTGCTTTGCATGCCTGAGATCCCCTGAGATTCACATCTACCCTCGCTAGCTGGATACCGTCAAGTGTTACACAATCTCTACACAAGAAAACCATTCCTAGGAGGTCGAGCTACGAGCACTCCCTCCTACCTATTTCGGCCCGAATGAAACGAATGTCACGTGGTTTGGCTCGACAATCTCAGGCTGCGCGCAGTGCGCACTGTGATGGCCCAGATGACTTGCCTCCGCCCAATGCAAGTGAACTCGCTAGAGATCCTTGCAGAGGATGGAAGGGTGTTCACTCTGAAGGAGGTTGATCTTAACGATCCCCCCTAAGGTTGTAGACAGCTGTCAACCTGCTAGCCCCACAGTTGCCGGTCGACCGTTCCCAGCCAAAGTAGGTTGAGCGTGTAAACGCTCCCTACTAAGGCCAGGAACTCCCGTGCGCGTAATTCCATTTCCAGTGGACGTCGCCCCCTTTGCTACCTCAAACTTCTTCGACGATCTGGTGTCTAGGGCTTCTCAAAGCGGGATGCTGTCTGTCAGCCCTTCTGAGAGTTGCTTTGAACCGTCTCACAAGCTACAGCGGATGACCGTTTACACGATCTCTGCTAAAGCTAGTGAGTACTCTGCTAGCCGGAAGATGGCCTTGAGCCGTTGCCTGCTTTGCAGAGTAAACAGGTGATTGTTATCGCCGAACGACACTCACGATACCGAATGATCGATATCCAAAAACACCCTGAACAAGATATCCGCCTGGTCGCGCTATCCATCTGCATTCAAATGCTGAGCTCTGCCTTTCTGATCACCTCCCATCTCTTCCACCGGATGCCACTATTACTCTAAGAGTTTATGCCTCTAAGCTACGTGGATTTATATGCCGCCGAAGACAGCCACGGTCAACGACTCTCCCATGCATCTGTCCTCCCAATCCTCGAAAGTTCGCAGCACGAGCAACTTGAGGAGCACTGCTAGCTATGTGGAATCTGCTCAAATGACATCATCCCCGAAACCAATGCAAGTACCCACTCCCATGGAATCCCCAGCTTCGATGCCCCCTAATCGCGGACGACCTACACCTCCAGAGGAGAGACGGTATAAGGAAGGAACTCAGGGGAGCTCCAGTCCACATGCTCATGTATGAACGCTTACCGTTTCCCCCTGACTTTGAAGGAGTCGGGCTCGACACGGCAAGAGCCACACCCTCAGCCTCTTGCTTCTGGGTTTGCTAAGACTGAGGTCAACGAACCGGTCACTGGAACCCCGTTATCGGCGACCAGTCGCACCTTCGTGCCAAAGAATCAACGGATTCAGGTTAGCGAGCAGGTAGAAGGCCCCTTGTCCACCGTCGAACGGTCTCCCAGGGCTGTGAGTGTACAGACACCTATGCAACCAAAGGAGCCTCCCCTTCTCATTGTCCGGCAATTCATTTCCCACAACTTCCCGATCATGAATCAGTATGTCGTTTACACCGAGCCGTTGCACGCCTCAGTAGAGAAATGCCATGCTCCATGGGATCAGTGGGTGGGACCCGTTAGCTGTCATCGGCACCACGAATTGAGTTCTTCCGGGGCGACCCGCTGGGGATTCAAGATATTACCATCAGATGTAATTGGGACTCACTGCTGGAAGCCGTAGACGCTGTATGCCAAATACACGAGGAAGAAACATCTGTCGCTTTCCAGTTGCCTGAGGGAACTTTTATTAACCATTGGCGATGTTCAAATCATTGTCACAGCCGAAGAAGTAGACCAGCGCTATCGAGGAAATTTTAGATGCCCAGGAGCTCTGTATCATACTTCGCAGGAGCCCTTGGAGTTTGAAGAGCATGGGCCATGTCATCGGAAAGTGGGAGGGTTGTATCTAACCACAGAGTTCATAGTTTGGGGAGAAGAGAAAGGGTTCTCACCGTCGACAACATGCTGTACTTGGACTACCATGGGAGGAAGAAATACTCGCTCCACGCCCACTTCTAGAACCCGCGCGCGTGATAATAACCCTACCGCAAATCATCGACGCGTTCGGATTTTTTTTCCAACGGCAAATTTCAATTGTTTCTCGTTGCTGAGAATTACGAGCTGCTACAAACGCTAGCTTGAGATGACAATCAAGAAAAAATGATTGTGGCCCAATATTAATAAGCTCAACCGAGTCCCGAAGGAAGGCAACAATCTGATATCAGTCGCTTCCTATAATTCGATGACAGCGTCGGAAAGGTCACGGAATCAAGTTGCTTCACCTCCTACCGTATTTTAAGGCTTACTTAATGCGAGAAGACTTCGCGAGCGCCTTCCAAGGCACTAACATGCCCTAATAACTAGAGTGATAAATTTCATTTTGACTTCTTCAAGGAGACACTGCATATCTACCATCCTAGAACGACTCCGCTGAGCGAGACGTAGAGCTTTCCCAAGAACGGAGAGATTTCCTATGGAGGTTATGAAGTCCCGGACTCTAAGCGCGCATTTTGTGGCCCAGAGAAGAGTGGAGTTCGCAGAGAATGTTGCCAAATGCATGCCCCTCAAGTACCTTATTACAAGCAGCCTACGACCTCGATCGTGCCGTCTCTGGCATCGGCGATCTCAGTAACGGTATTGCATCTTGCATCCTATTCCAAAGCTGCCCAGCGCAGGAACGATCCAGATAACTTTGCTGAATGACGACTATATTTCCTCTGGGGGCCATGGATAACGCCTAGAGGGGTGCTGCTGGTCGCTGCCGACATGACTCCCATCCCTATGCCGCGAAATTGGTTGAGCTACAAGTTCGCCAATGACTGGACGAACAATCAGTTTTATCCAGCATCTCAACAAGAGGAGCCGCGCAAATTGAGAGTAGGAGCTACTCTTCATCTGGGATACAGTTTCTCGGGATATTCAACCCCGCCAAATGAATTTCCGGTGAGAGGATTCCCGGGCAACGATGGTTCTGGAGGAGGATTTCCAGGACGCAGCCCGCTGGGACGGCCACCAGGAAGTGGACCGCCAGACGGTGCCTCCAAATGGCGAGAACTCCCATGGGCTACCTCCTTTGAGTAACCTTGCCTCCTGAATTCGGCGAAAGGACGAGCCTTCCCAAAGTCGAATCTATATTGGGCCATTGTCTTCTCAGGAGAAAATCAGGAAATGGTAGACAGTCTTACCAGATGTGTCAGCTAAGGTCCCAGAATACGACTTAAGCAATGCCAGAAGTAAAAGGGAATATCTTCGAATGCAGGGTGTTATTCTTCCGCTCTACCATCATCATCATGTCTATAATTAACTTGAGCCTGAATAAGACGATCACCTGACATGTTGAGATAAGTTGCAACCTGAACAATGCAAGCGTGATGCATGTTTCTCTGTCCTACCGACTCTCAGTCTGGCTGCCTAAGTTGGCGTTAGATAAAGGAGTTCGAGTATACTGGTTAGCGATCTGACTGTCGTTAATCGACGTTAGAAAGTGAATCATGGACATTACACATCGAGCCTGCGTCTTTCCCTTCCCGCGATATCGCTTGGCCGCGGGCTATAGCTTTCCCTGCCCTCCTATCATGTCGTCCCGCTTTGTGCTACCCTGGAGTACGCGATCCGGATCACAGAACTGGTTTGCTTGACGAAGACGACTTCATTCTTTGTGACGGGCACCTGGGAAGTTTCGACCCCAGGATGAGTCCTCAGCACTTCGCGGCAGATACCCCTTGGTTCGGATTCATCAAAAACCTGTACAATCCGTCCCTGGTCGAGTTCAGTCTAACCCCCGCTCGAATGGGAACCATCGGGACATCACTGTTTGAAGGGACACATGCGGCAAGACTACCTGTACCGACTCTTCCAGCGGCAAAAGGAGATCAGCTCAACCATGGAAGCCCTTTCGCATATACAAGACATTCATAGTGATCTGTGGGAACAGCACCCCCAATGCGACGAGGAAGCAATGCATGACTTGGAGTCATACATATCTTTGGCAAGGGCTCACAGGAACGTTAAACACCAAGACGCATGGAGCCGTTGGGCTGCGGCTCTGTTGAACGACCGAGACCATCCCGTCGCTCAAGCGGACATCGAGAGCGGACGCATCCCTGATGGGAGTATGGCTTAACGAAACAACTGAAACTGAAGGGTTGAGTCTGATCCATCATCGAGTGCCATGCTTCATAATCAACGAAGTCTCCTCCACCGAAGGCCACGAACGAGCCAGAAAAATCAGCGTCCTCGAGAGCTTTGTCCGCCGAACCCACATAGACTGGCTAGCAATGCAACTGAAGGCATCCTCAAGGGACGTAGGCATAGCGGTTACCGTCTCTGCATACCCGTCTGCGGACTATGTTTGCGCTTCACCATCTGTCCAGGCAGCGCTTCAACAGGGACACAATTCAGTTGCCCCTGCAGCAGATGAACCGACTCTGAGCGATTGGGAAGAACTCTTACCTCCCGTCATTGCGGCGCCTGGACCTGGAAGTTGGACTCACTGGATGGAGACCACGCTGGGACACACACACACATCATGTTTCGAGCAGATAGGATTGCGGAGAGTCAGGAATTTAGGGGGAACTTGCTACTTCGACCGATTGTGGCGTCGACTCCTTTACTTTGACGAAGAGCAGCCAATCCCTTCTAACCACCACCCTGATCCGGAGATCTGGGGACAACCTGTGGGGATCTGTCATTTCGTACATATGGAGGGGAAAATCGCACTCAATCAACACGAAATATCCACATGGATGTACAGAACGGACAGACCTGTCCGCAATGACGAGTGACGCATATATCGTAGGACTGCGTGGGGTCTGTTGCACAGTCAGGAAAGACCCACGTCTCCATCGGCCACACAGAATCGCGCCAGAGACCCGTTCAGCTGTCCTTCGAAGTATTCGCGCAGAGCACGTGGCAACTACAACAGGCCTGTTGAAGTTATCTTTGGATCTCCATCCAGAGGACGAGATCGCCGGGAGGGTTCACGTGCAAGCCAGGATCGCGGAAACGAGAGATCTCGATCGCGCGGCCGAAGTCAAGAGGTATCACCCCGAGCTGAATGTTCAAGGAGATGAAACGCTCAGAGCATGCGGCCCTACGACAGGCCTACAGACTAGCGCAATCTCGAGCGACGGTTTGCCAATTCCCCTCTTTCGCGGTCTCAATCTCCGGCGCCCTACAGGCCTCGTTCACTCTTTCCCAATTCCGGACGTTGAG
Source organism: Hypholoma sublateritium FD-334 SS-4 (assembly GCA_000827495.1). Lineage (NCBI taxonomy): Eukaryota > Fungi > Basidiomycota > Agaricomycetes > Agaricales > Strophariaceae > Hypholoma > Hypholoma sublateritium. The sequence goes on from KN817541.1 coordinate 285,218, forward strand.
ACGGTATCATCATTGCACAACTTGATCCCAGTGCCCACGAAAGCCTTGTAGGAGTGGAAGAAAAGGTCGAAGAGCGCTCGGCTAGTCGATGCTTGATGCTGTGGAACCAGCCCACCTATTATATTTGGCAGCAGGTCGTAACCTGGGCCTGTTCCATCCTCCCACTCATTGGTGATCCTATCCTTGGTCGCATAGTCCGCACAAACGAATCTGGCTTTCAAATATTATGGATGCAATTCCGTACAGAGGAAGGTGCCCAGCGTTTCCCTGGTGTCGTACAAGGTCTTCTCCTGGGCCCGGATGACACACTGACTTTGTCAAACAGGATGACTACAACGGCGCCAACGGACGATCCTCCGATCACTGGACGCACAAAGGCCTTTTGCACAATCGATCATCACTGGATGTCCTCTCTGACACGCTCTTCCGACCCACTGATGCTACACCATCCCTGCTCTCGCGCCTCACCATAAACCCCATCCCACCTGACATCCCACTAATTGCCCACCTTTCCAAGTCAGCTCACCGTCGACATAACAACCCCAAGCCAAAAGTCAAGAAAGCAGGCAAGAAAGCAGACGCTGCCAATGGGGGTAAGCACATCTGCAGCGTCTAAGTACCTTGTTATATAGGATTTCTATCATGTAGATACTTCTTCGTACTGTCGTCAAACTGCCATCAGACAACTGTCGTAGCTATTCTCCTAGTCTTAATTCATATCTTTGCATGCCCGAGATCCCTTGAGACTGACATCTAGTACTACCCTCACTAACCCATCGAGGGACACCTGACCTCTATCTAGAGACGCAAGGTCGCCACTACACGCGCGTCGCGCCGCTCCCTCTTACCTATTTCGGCTACTCAGTCCCTCCTGAGGTCCTTGTTTCATGCGGCGTCACACCTTCCCTATACTCACAAGCTCCTTTATTTCTTCAATGCGTCTTACATGAACCCCGGAATATGACTTTGGTGGCGATTGAGTGGCGACCTTTTCGCCAGTGTTTCTCGAAATAGAGATGTTTCTACCAAGCTAGTCTGTGAACTTTGTGCTGAACGGTCCCGATTCAGGTAGCATGGTGACAGCATATATTCAGTGAGTCAAAAATATTAACACGCGGTACTTGTTATGACTCGGTTTTTGTATTCTTAACAGGGCTTCTAAAATTCTATGTCGAAAATCATGTCCCAAGAACCTCCATCCACATCGTCTGCAGGCTTGGAAACTACTCAACCAGGGTTGAACGATGCTCTTGCATCGGTAGTAAAGATCTATGTCGAGTCGCTAATAAAAGATAAGAGCAGGTTAGTTGTCGATTTCACCCCTTGCTGTCCTTCCAGTGTTGATTTTCCTTCCTACAGTAATAAGCGTATCCGTGAGGAATCAGATTCACTACCTGAAAAAGATTTCCAGACTTTGGGATGTATATATGGCCGACAGGGGAATCCATTCTTAAAGGTTGATGCAATCGTCAATTTTGGACTCAAGCATGAGACGATAGAAGAGACTGATGAGAACTTGGAAGTTGAACAGCAGGAGCTTCAACCCCGGTAAGTTGTTTCTTGATCCTTCATGTTATTCATGCTGATGAGTCCAGTATTCAGGGATAAACGGCTCCTTCAAGGCTGGACACTGCTATGTGCAACAATCCCTGATTTCTGTGTACGGATGCTTGCGCTTGCTGGCCTTCGTGGCCTTCGGAAGACCACCTGCCAACACGTTAGCATGTTTCCATCATTATGAAACTGTCATAGCATACTCAATACCACAACTTTTATTAGATTCAAGATGGGGCTTCAACTGCTCGGTCCGATGACAGTAATAGCCTCAAAACTTCAATTCTCTCTTATATCCTCTTTGACACAACTCAGTCCCTCTCACCTCCAATCCTTCAACGAAACAAGCTTCGGAATGATCGTGGATTTCATCACTTAGCCACAGCCTCATTGCTCTGTCCTGTCAAGTATGAGGATGTTCCTGAGTAAGATTTTCCTTCACTTCTTGATAACATGGCGATCTTATATTTCACAATAGAACATACGCATCTATACAAGCGGGAAGGCTTCCTATCTCAGCTGTAATGCTCCCAAGATTTCTATTTCCCCATGACCATATTCACGATCCCGATGATATAGCAAATAACGTTTTTCGAGGACATATAATGTTGAGGGTACGTATCTCTTCTCTTCATTCAAGTTCATTGGTCTTTATGTGAGCTTAGTTGATAATATTTCATACGCAGGCCGCAAAACATATCTTACAAGGCCCCACATCGGCATTAGAAGGACCTGGATCACATCGTGGCAAGCAAGGAAATGCAGCAATCTGCGGCATAACTTCATTGACACCAAATCTTATTGCTTACGTTGCTACTCAAGTAAGTTTTGTTTTTATCATAGCCTTGTCGTAGCTGAAAAAAATCTCCAATGTTTTTAGGTACGGTTTGCCCTCAGCTCAACACCCTCTTGGGTTATCAAAGACGGTACTTTTAGTTACCAGGACTTTTACCATCATATAGTCGATTTACTTGATGAAGATGACGATGAGACTTCCCAAATTATCGATTTTTATAATCAGTAAGCCCTTTTTACACTACTTGATATCACTGTTGATCCCAAATTCTAATTTCCTTTAGCCATGTTTTTGGAGCAACGGATCCCGCTGCTAATCTTGATATCAATTCCGCAGTTGCAGAGGATGAATATTTATTAATTAAAAAACAGCGAGCCTTGAAACGAGCACGTATTAGTAATTCCACTTAATAGTATATCAATTTATATCTATAATTACATAATTTTTTTTGTTAGTAGTCAATGATTGATCAACATGGTCATCCTTTATAGAATGGAAATTTTGGTCACATGTGATCAAGTTCTAGCCAGGTTTGAGGTATAGCAGAACACGTAGAGAAATGAATTTCCAGCAGGAGCCTGCGGGGTCAAAAAATCTGATGGTATACAGGCCAAAGTCATAGAGAGATTGTAGATATAACCAAGCATGTAGACAAATAGAACTCTGATGGTAGCCTGCAAAAGTCAAGAAAGTAGGTGGTAATGCCCAAAGTCATAGAAAGACTGTAGATACACTCAAGCATATAGAAAGACAGATTTCTGGGG
>KN817541.1:288836-451412 GCA_000827495.1 Hypholoma sublateritium FD-334 SS-4
GTAGCCTGCAAAAGTCAAGAAAGTAGGTGGTAATGCCCAAAGTCATAGAAAGACTGTAGATACACTCAAGCATATAGAAAGACAGATTTCTGGGGGTGGCATGCAAGAGTCAAAAAATAAGATGATAATGGCTAAAGGTGCAGCAAAATTGTAGATATAACCAGGTATGTAGACCAGAAAAATTCTGGTAGCAGCATGCAAGATCTGAAAAAATAGAATGTCATGGCCAAAGTTATAGCCAGATTGCAGATATGATAAGACTAATTCTACTATCCATTCAACCATAAGTCTAATGCAAAATCATCAACTTGTGAACAATATGTAAAAGCTCCTTTTGTATCATGCCTTGCAAAGCATTGTGGCCTTATATAGCTGGTGCTGTATATATTGCTCTGTCAAGGGCATATATTGATGGATAATCCTCTCCTCCTTTCGCTGATGCTCACATAGAAAGCGCTTTGAGCTACTGTGACCATTTTTTCGTGGGAAATGTCACGGACAGTTATGGAGAACGTGACGAGTTAGTTGGATAAAACCCTTTTACCTAAAGGTAACGGGAATAAAATAAATAAAAAATTAGAAGGGGGAAGAAAGGACACAAATGCAGGCAAACAGCAGATCGTAATCGCTAGGGCCAATGGAACAACGAAGTCCAGATTCCAGACAAACCTGTTTCTCCGTGTTTCGTAGTAGAGAATAGTGATGAGCCTTCAAGCTTCAAGTTATATTCAATGATACTGCTTGCATAAATTAAAAGTGTAACGACGTTTGATAAATAATATTCTTCATATATTTAGATATTTGGGGAAAGGAAACGGAGTGCCGCATAAATATACTACGTCAGATTGGAACGTAGTTTGCTGCCTGGCGACGACAAATGCCTCAAGAAACGGTATAATGAACTACCCGACGCAAAACCTACTCTAATTGGTCAAATGTGGAAAGCTTATACTGTGTTCTAGTAGCCATTCACGGTCAGCAGTATGTTCTGGCTTTATACTTTGGTGGGCCGTATTACTGCCCATATTTTGCATCTGCATCAAGGCATCCCGTACGGGACGGCCGCCATCTGGGAACGCCGACCGGGGCTCAAGCGCTCAAGAATCACTAAAACCGTGTATATTATAAGATACGAAGATATTCCACCAGTATCTGCCTACAGCGTTGGTCTACTATGAGTCCGATTTTACTGAATTTGAAAAGAACAAATCCCTCTCTCGGAGTCTCCGGGCGTTCTCCTGCCTCTCCTGCAATTATCCTGCGGCGAGAACCAGTCTGGCTATTAATAGCTCTTCCGTACCTTCAATCGATTTATAATTAAAGACGAAAATATCCAGTTGCTGCATCTATCGCCTTGTCTTTAGAAAAGTTCAATACCACAATGATCAGCCATATTTATTTCCTCAGCGAGAACTTCTCGGAGTCGACCAAGAATCGATATCGACGTGGGAAAGAAAGTATGGCAGAAACAGCTAACAGTAAATTGAGTTGACATTGAGTGTGCACGAATACATAACCTCTTGGAAACCGGGCCCCAAGCTAACATATTGCACATCGTGGTCATTGGCATTCTATGTTCCACGTTAACAAGGAGACCATTCCAACAAATATTGCCTAACTACATTCTAAATATTAAATTACTACGAAACAAGGAGAGAAATAGAGCCAAACAAACGACGACGCGGCGTTAGTGGTTGAGTTTGGCAACATTCAACTTTCTCTCCTCCGTCACTGGCGGCGACAGCCAGCATGGGTCCCCGAAAACGAGTCTCCTTTGCCTTTCTCAGGAGGCACAGCGGCTACATCTTCATGTTCTGCGTCCTCTTCGCCTTCATGCAACTTGGATTTCGGAATGGGCGCCGGAAGCACCTTGCAATCGACGAACTCGCTCAGCAAACGGACGACAATTGGATAGACCCCGCGAAACTGATTGCCTTTGCGGACGAGAAGACCCCGCGCGTCCTCACTGAGCACCCAATCCCACAGCTCATGGAGGAAGCGGAAGAAAAATACCGGAAGAAGCTGGGAAGCCAAAGCAAAACCCTCAAGGCGGCAGTTGCAGAGTACAGGCGCCGCTATGGACGAGCTCCCCCGAAAGGCTTCGACGCATGGTGGCAGTTTGCTCAGAAATACGAGGTCAGGATGATTGACGAATACGACGGGCTCGTCAACGACCTAGCACCATTCTGGGACCTCTCTGGCGAAGAGATCAGAAGGCGGGCACTACAGGTCGGTGAACTGCCGTCAATCGACCTAGTGCGGATACGTAAAGGCGAAGCCACAGTCATCAACGTCAATCCCAATTTCCATGATACTGAAGTTAGCGCGCGTGCTCGCGGCTTCCGGAGTATGACTGGAAAATTCGTGCATCTGGTGCGCATGCCACTTTTTATGCTCCTTCTCATGAAACTGGCTGAACAACCTCATAGCTCCCAGATATGGACTTCCCTATAAACGCCAAGGCTGAGGGACGAGTATTGGTACCTTGGGAGCACCGAATGTATCCCAATATGACCTCACAGGATTCCTCAGGTATGTATGCAGTGTTTGTTTGTTAAGTACATTCTCTTATCGCATTTCTTTAGGGGGCATCCAGAAAATGCTGGGTGGTCCTTTCAAACCAGATTGGGGTGAAGATGGCAATATTTGGGAGGCCTGGCGGCGTACGTGCGACCCCGAAAGCTCTGCTCGACGGTTGTTCTCCTCCCTGCGCACGTCACACAACACCCAAATAAAGAACCATTTCGCCTCTAGCACTGTCAGTCCCGGTAGTGACTTTTCATTCGTCAAATCGACCTCTTCCGACGAGGACTATTGCTCATACCCCCACGCTCATTACCAGCAAGGCCACTTCTTCTCAGATTGGCGCTCAATTCCCGTGCTGTACCCTGTATTTAGCCCCGCCCGGGCGAAAGGTTTCATGGACATCAGGATCCCGAGTCACTACTACTACGGCAGTACCAAGCGGTATACCTATGGATGGGACTCCGTCAACCTCGAGCTGAAGGACGTCGACCCGATGGAGGTGCCGTGGGAGGACAAGATCGACATGATCTTCTGGCGCGGTGCGACGACGGGCGGTGGGAGTCACCCGCCAGGGTTCTCGGACCAGTACCATCGCCACCGCTTCTTGCGCATGGCATCAGACAAATCCAACGCGACGCGCGTGATTACCTTTGCGGATCCGCCGACCTCAGGCTCAAGTTTCGTCTCTGCGGCTGTGTCAGTGGGGCAGCTTAACGAGGAAATCATGGATGCGGCGTTCGTCAAGGCGGTTTCCGCGGGGAGTTACCCCGGGGGTATGGCTGCCCTCGAGCGCGACCATCGCTTCGCTGACTCCGTGCCCCTCGGGCGCCATTGGGCATACAAGTATCTGATCGATATGGATGGTATGAGTTACAGCGGTCGGTTCCTGTCGTTCCTAGCCAGCGACAGCGTTCCTCTCAAGTCCACTGTTTACGATGAATTTTTCACGGATTGGATACAGCCCTGGTAAGCTATCCTTTCGTCTACATTTACGCCATGTTGACTTTCTCGCTTTTTCTTCAAGGGTGCATTTCATTCCGCTCTCAGCATCATATGCAGAGATCTATAACATTCATGCCTATTTCTCGGGCGCAACGCAGTCTACAGTCGAAGCTGCTAACTCGACACAAAAAGATCTGTCACCAGAAGAGAGGAAACCAACGGAGGGAGACAAGAGGCTGCGGCGTATCGCCAGGGCTGGAAAACGGTGGAAGCGGACAGTGGGGCGTACCTTGGACATGGAAGGTGAGCAATGCAGTCGCTTTATGCTGCTCCTCAACTGAACGACTTGTCGGAAGCCTACGTTTATCGACTATGTTTGGAGTGGGCGCGCCTATGGGCAGACGACCGGGATTCGATGAACTTTTCTCTCTAACGTACCAAAGCGAGCAGCGAGCGTTGCATTTGCCTAGGCCTCTCATATCATTGCATATCATACCCACATATCTCCCAACAACCATCTCCAACCAGTGTATCGCGCCGCTGAGTAGAGGCTACAAGTTGGATACATTATTTCACCCCAGTAGCTATGTCCTCCGATGAGCCTTCCAAATTCTCTGTACCATAATCCTAATTAGTGTCGACGTCAGTATGCTATTAGTAAGTAGTCATAGATAATTATTTATGTCCAATGTGTCACCCTCCAGAATTCTATCGCTGACCACTTCGTTGTGGTCGACAAGGCGCGTTGTATCCCCCGCGCCGATGCTGAACGTTCCGCTCCATAGATGACCAACATCTAATGAATTTCTCCCGAGTATATTTAGCACCAACGATAGGTTTTCCAGTAGATTGGAAAGGATCTTTGATCGATATTTGATACAAATTTGACACTGACAAGCAGCGGGCAGTAAGTCGCGATTTATAGATCTCCATTTATCCATCATATTTTGACTTTGAGACGTATTTAGCTGATGCGATGAGCATTGTCGCTCTAGATGCTAAGATAGGCCAACAATCGAATCGATATCCATCGATTTCGCCTTGAACACGTTTCCAGGCGCGTGCCCGTGTCGGATTCTTAATACAATGGGCCCCCAATACTCCCCAATACAGATTCGCAATTCCTCCTACAATCCAACGTGTTCCTGTATACAAAAGACGCTTTCTAGCGTCCCCTGGGAGCCAAAACCTGCGCAAACCCTTGATATCGCTGATCGCCTCCCACCTCCGCGATGGCCTATAACACCCCCATACATATGCCCATCGGCAGAAGCGCGTCGCCCTCGCCTTACGGCTATCCCGCACCGATTGCCAGGCCAGTGAGCAGGGGTCCGTCGCCTGTCCCACCCCAGGGCTACGGCGTCCCAGCACCCTACGGAGCCCCAATCGGACGACCCGTCAGCAGAGGACCCTCGCCTTCGCCAGGATATGGCGGCTACGCCGCCCCGGTACCCACCAGGCAACCGATTAGCCGGGGTCCATCCCCAGCGCCAGGAATTATAGGTCGGGACGCAGAGGCTCACCGCAGGCAGGGCAGCACGACCGGCTTCCAGGTCGAGAAGCGGGCCAAGTCACCCAACCCGTATGGTCGGCCGCCGCCCGAGCAATCCGTCGAGTACCGCGACGAGACGATCTACCGCGAGCAAGTATCGACACTGATCGCGGCGAAGGACACCCAGTTCGCGGTCACGGGCCACATCCCCGTCGACCCTGCGCAGCTCGTCCTGTTCTTCCGCGTCAAGGTGAGCTGGGAATGGAGGGGTCTGGACGCAAGAGCTTACTGATCGTCCATCGATGTCCAGACTGGGATCACCCACTCGCTTGATTTCCCCATCGATATCAGCTACAGCGCCCCGCCGGCACTCGATGTGCTCATTGGCTCCTGCAGACCGAACCAGCGCTCCGATTACGACGCCTATGGGAACCGCGAGGGCCTCTTCTACCCCCCTAATCTCCCTTTGACCGCCTCGCTGGAGCTGGCCAACTCTCCGCTCCTCGACGCCATCCGCCATTCGCTTTACCCCCTCCTTCCGCCGGGCGAGTACCTCACGGCCATCCGCGATGGGCTCGACATCGTCCAGACCGGGAGCCACATCGCCCCGTTCTCCCCTGCGCACCTACGCAACGACCAGCGTGCGGGTACGATCATCGTGACGCTGCCGACCCGCTTCCGCGGCGGCGCGATGAACGTGCGCGACGCAGAGGGCCGCGCGGAGAAGTTCCAGACGACTGGCGGGCGCGCGGGCGACATCGAGTGGATCGCGTTCCGGTCGGACTGCGACTACGAGGTCGAGCCGGTGACGAAGGGCTGCCTCATCACGCTATCGTACGCGATCTACATCAAGTCGTTCGGGCCCGCGACGTCCGCGCTCGACACGCTCATCACGCCGAGCGACGCCTTCTTCGACCTGCTCTCGCCGATCTTGAACATGTCGCGCGGGCGAAGCGTCGGGTTCTACCTCACGCACGACTACAACGTGAATCCCGCCGAGGTGACCGCCAACAGCCTCGTACCCCAGGTACCGCTCGTCGTCGTCGTCGTGTGGATCGTCTAATTGCTGATGGTTTGTGTTTTCTAGCTCAAGGGGTCCGACGCCCTTTTGTTCAATGCGTTCAAGCTGCACAAGCTCGCGCCCGACCTGCACTGGACGGCTGGCGGGTATATTTGGGCCAAGGACCACACGCTTGAGTTCTTCGGCGACAACGATGAGCCGGCGCGGCCACCTTCCACGAATCCCTTGAAGAACTTCCAGGGCGGCCGCACACCGTTCGGGTCTCCAAACGTTGCAAGGGCAACGCCCCCCGTTCGCGGCGCGTTCCAGTACCCAGGCCAGCCCCCGCTCCAGGGCGACGCGGAGGACGAAAACCTGATTCTCTCGCGGGTGCGCGCGAGCGGCGCGATCTTGCTGGCGGACGCGAATATCACGCTCTTGACCGACTACCGCAACCTGACGCCTGCCGTTGGGAAGGAGCGCGTCTTCTTTGTCGCGAACGATGAGCTCCAGAAGTTGGTTCTCAATGCACTCCTGGTTGTGTACATCCCGTGAATAGTGTGACATTTGCCCGATTCGAATAAAGCTGTAAAACATTTAATAAACACTATGCCATCGACATATCGTTCCTATTCCGACTCGCCTTGTATATCTGTACTCTTGAATATATCCATGTGATGTTAGCGCCCATTGATACATTTATGATGTAGGTGATAACTCTACTCGCGACTGTCCATTCTCGGCCTTCGTTATCCTTGCCATCCCCCCGTCAACCCAACGTATGTCTTGTAGCATGGGGCAGACAGAAGCAATGAGATTGGCAATTGAATGAATTTCATCTGACATAACATCGTATCCCATTGGCCAGAGGAAACTTGCATCGAACTTGGTCAGCCGCGGCCAACGAGACAGCAATGGCAGAAAGTCGGCGCGAAAACTGTAGTGGGTCTAATGTAAGCGTTCAGCAAACTATTTCTTTCATGAAAAAGGAGCTTGACAAACCGGTATAGTTTGGCGCCCTCGGAATGTGATAACCTCCAAATGCGGAGTGAGAGATATCAGCTGATTCAGCTGGGTGATGGAATTCAGGCCTTCGACGGTAAGCTCGCGCAGATTCGGTAAGTCAATGAGGAGGTTGCGTAGATTCGGCCCAGCTCCTGGTTCGAGACCCTCGATAGTCGTGCCCCACACGTCTTCGAGGGAAGAAACGTAGTGCTCGTCACGATCAAGCTCTTCGGCAACATACCAATCTTGAGTCTGCACTACACGCAAGGTGTGTAGGGGTGATGGCCGGCGTATCGCCTTTAAAATTTGGCGCAGATCTCTTGCGGGCAAATTCAGCGATTCGATATTCGGTAGGATACCTTGTTGGAGGAAATCGCAAGTTTTGAGATTGAAAGGAGTTTCTGGAAGATCACTCTGCGACAGCGATAGAAAGGCAGAGATATTGCGGAGCTTGGGGTGGGTGTTGAGAAAGTTGACCATGATGTCCGCTCTCACAGTGACATCTCGTAGGGTGAGAGTGTGTAGATTGGAGAGATGAAGGCCAGCAATGACAAGACTCGCATCCGTGTAGGGATTCCCATCGCTCTGCCAATAAAAATCCCAGTCAAAGATTGACAGAGTCAAAGACTGATGATAGAATATGTTAGCAGAGTTACAGTCATGAAGCGAGTGTCTTACCTCAAGATCTGGGCAGTATCCCAGCATATCACGAAGGCGCTCTAATTTAACTCGAGGAGGGCGCAACTCCATATCGGGATCGTCATCATTTTCACCGTCATTTGGATTCTGCGGAGTATAGTACATCTTCAGATCCAAATGGGTCAACCTTCGTAAGGTGAATATCTTGAGACGAGTCAGACAGTATGCTCAAATATCAGAGAAAGAGTGCGCACCGAGCTAGAAAAAATAGAGCGGGCGTCGATGAAAGAGTGGTGCGCGGATCCGTAATCGACGACCTTTAGCTTCCTGAGCCCAGTGCTATTTCGTAGAGCTATCCATACGTCTTCGGTATAATGGTTCCCTGTCTCCCCAAATTCCTCGTCGCCTTTGTTGATTACAGGGGCCCAACGGTTCCAAGTGAAATCTTGGAGGTTGGACATATTACGAATAGCGCGTATGAGCATGGTTTCTGAATGTACGGTGCTTTCGCGGCTTATAGTTCCCTCTGTTGGAAATCTACCCGCGTCCAGCCCTTCCGGGATTTGTTCTTGGTTGTCCAAAGGCTCGCTGGACGACGGAATGTCTGGCATAAGCTCAAGCCTACGTACACGCGTTGCATGCGTAGGATAAGAAATGAGATGTTCCCAGACCGCATTGTTTCCTAACTTGCATCGAATAGACCGGTAGACGAGCTCCGGCTCTGCCAGCGCCAATAACTCCCTATTCGCAAGTCCAACTGCCAGAAGATCGCTTGGAGAATCTACGAAGGAGAGAAAGTGCGCGTAGACGTCGGAGTTGAGCTGGACGTTTGCCATATATCTCGAAATTGCGTGCGTCGGTGGAGTTGGGTGAACAAAGCAAGCCTTGATATCCCTGAATTTCGTACATGCTCAGGCGGGAATAGTGAATAAATCAAGAAATTTCTAGCACCCTGCCTGAGTATGAACTGCGGCAATCGCCGGGTAGCCATCGATCCACCGCCAGCGCCAGAAACTGACGTCAGCCTCAAACTTAACTTGCACTCTGTATACTACGTGATTGCTACGTGACTCTCTTTTTCTGACAACGCAACCTTCGATTTTGAAGACAAGAAAACGCCAAAAATTAATTTTGATGATGCCGTGGCCCAATCTCAGGAGTGCGACAACGAGGAATGACAACAATTATGGATGACAAGCCTACATTTTCTCCCCGAAACGAAGTATAGAGTCTGGGGCCACAGTCAAAGAACGGTGTCAGAGCCATGGCGGACATGCAAAGACATGTTCAAGCTTGGCTCAGGAAAAACTCGACAACTGTTCTCGCTACAACCTTTTCCCGTCGGCCGCGCCATCCGGTAAGTACTTAGTACAGCGACCGCGACGGCGCGATCATGTTCCACGTGAAGAAGCGCCCCAGCATTTTTATTTCTGTCCGCGGTCACGAAGCCTTGTTTTCTTCAGGCGCTTCTCCAAGTTTGTTATCTCAGCGTGCTCTGTCCTTATGACCTGATTACGACACTCCTACTACACCGAAAATTCCCGCCGGCACTTCCTCATACTAACCAACACACTCCAATGATGACCCCTGATGATAAGCCGCAAATTGCGCAAGATATGAAAAGCCAGACTGAAGGTAGTATGATCGAGATTAGCTCCCTGGATAATATTCTCCGCGACATCGACTCCGGGGAAATCAATGAACTGGCAGTGGTGGCAGAGGGCGAGGAGAAGACGACATGGTTCGTCTGGATCCTGGTGATGTGCTGCACGATATCTGGACTGCTGTTCGGTGAGTTGATTGGCTATCCCCGTCGACATGTTGCGAGTGGTTTCTTACATTTGTCATAGGCTATGATACCGGTGTGATTTCTGGGGCACTAGTAACGATAGGATCAGACCTTGGCCCTCTGGCCCTCTCCAACGGCCAAAAGGTACGTGTACTTCTTTATTTGCTGTACCCAATTAACCAGCGATACAGGAACTTATCACATCCTCAACTACGTTAGGTGCACTTCTCGGTGGCCTCGTTGCTGGGGTTCTGTCGGACTGGACTGGCAGACGACTCGTTCTAGGAGTTGCAGATGTCATCTTCATCGCAGGTGCCATTACTCAGGCTGTTTGTCACACTGTCTGGAGCATGGTCCGTCGTCTTGCGCCTTGCTTATGGTGGACCCATCATTTATACGTACACTAGATAGGAGGGCGATTTTTAATCGGCATCGGTGTGGGTCTAGCAGCGTGCATAGCACCGCTGTATATCCAAGAACTGTCGCCCACCCGCCTCCGCGGAAGAATGGTGGTGCTCAAGTCCGTGCTTTTCTCCCTTCAATGCATTGCTCGCCTTTTGACGTAGCTCTAGCGTCGTCATGATCACATTAGGCCAGGTCATTGCCTATGGCATAGGTGCAGGCTTTTCCAATGTTACTGGTGGTTGGCGATGGATGGTCGGGCTGGGAGCTGTCCCTGCGGCCCTGCAAATTGTTTTTCTTTTTTTTCTTCCCGAAAGCCGTACGTGTTTTTGTTTCCCATACGATTGCGAAAGGACTTCTAACTCCATAATTATCAGCCCGTATTCTTCTTCGCAGAGGTGACAAAGCTGCCGCACATGCGATCATGAAGAAGATATACGCCTTCGCCAAACCCGAAGAAGTCGATCTCAAGGTGAGAGCCGTGAAATAGTGGTCACAAGATCTACCTTCCAACAGAAATTCTAGATCAAAGTTCTCCACATCACAGTGAAAAGAAGCGTGGAGATCACGGAGTCCACGACATTCTTCCAGCGCTTTAAATCAATGGTGCTGGACCCCGTTAATCGCAGGGCTCTCAGTATGTTGCCATTGTTCGAAAATGATATTCCACGTTGACATTGCAATAGTCGTCGGCTGCGGGATGCAAGCGTTCCAGCAGCTTTGCGGTTTCAATACGCTCATGTATTACTCTGCTACCTTGTTCAAGGAAATCGGCTTCAATCAACCAACCGCCGTCGGCTTGATTGTTTCTGGGACAAATTTCATCTTCACACTTGTCGCATTGACGTGGATCGATAAGATCGGGCGCAGGAAGATTATGGTTTGGAGTGCGCCTGGGATGGTTTTCGGCCTGACATTCGCCAGTATCTCCTTTCACTGTGGGTAATATTACTAATTCTCTGGGAAGCCATATTTACCTGTCGTCATAGTCTTGACCAAGAAGACAGGCGGAGATCTCGTCGACGGAACTACTTATTCGACCACATGGTCGGCGCTGGTCCTGCTATCAATGATCCTCTTCGTCGCGTCGTACGCGGCGGGCCTCGGAAACGTACCCTGGCAGCAGGGCGAGTTATTTTCCCTCGAAGGTACGCATATCTCTCTGTGCATCCCAATAGTAGCTGCAGTCTCACCACCGCCTGCCTCGCCCGCAGTCCGCGGGATCGGTACATCTCTGGCGACCGCGACAAACTGGGCCGGCAACCTGCTCATCGGCGCGACCTATCTCTCGCTCATGGCGAAGATCACGCCCGCGGGTGCCTTCGGGTTCTACGCAGGCCTCTGCCTCCTCGGCTGGATCTTCGTCCTCGCGTGCTTCCCGGAAACCGCGGGGTTGAGCCTCGAAGAGGTCAAGCTGGTGTTTAGGGACGGGTTCGGGATCAAGAAGAGCTACGAACTGCGACAGCGGAAGAAAGAGATACGCGCGCGCGAAAAGGTCAGGAAGGAGGACAGCGTGGTCGCAGAGCAGGTCAAGGAGGCGAAGATGCTCGAGTAGATTGCCATTCTTCGAGTATCTACTTACGCGGCCTAACGGAAATATAGCAATATACCCTATTAATAATCGCGCTGCGCTATATGCGTCAGGGCCCTGGGTGGCGCTGGATCGCCAATCTTGGTAGCTGTCCAGAAAGAGGCATTGTATACATAACCCAGCATGCTTTGCGCGTTATTGGTGTACGTGGTGGGAATCGTTGCTTCGTTCTGTGAGGAGATGATAAGAATGCCGCGAGAATGATTAGAAAAGATCAATCTCACTGAAATCTCGAAGCCGATCGTTCGTGCCAGGGTTTTCACCTCTTCAAGATCCAGCTCCACTGACAGATCATTGGTGTTATTATTTTCCCAATGCCACAATAATGGACCTGTGATAATTTTTTAGTAAGCTTACTTTATGTACGCAAATTGTAAGCGAACCAATATTGATCCAGACACCTCCTGGAGCGAGGATACGGTGTAGGATACGCAAGTAGTTGACTATGTTTTTGGCCTTTTGAAAATCACTTAATGCAATAATACGGTGTTTAGCTATCAAAGCACATACGGTATCAATGAAGAAACACGTCATGATCGCGTCCCAGTCGCCATCTTCTGTGGCTTCAGGATCGCCGAATATTTCTTCGAAATCGCCTATGAAAATGGAACATTAGAATGACTCGACACCGTGAAGTGATAGTTCCTTTACTGACCCGCCACTAGCGAGAAGTCGGCGTCCGATGGCAGATCCGAAGGCGCAACGTCAGGGATGGAGACAGCCTGGAGTATCGATTGTCTGTTAGGGGCGTTCGAAAATGAATGCACATAAGGATAGAATGTGTGCTTCTTGATCTCTGTGGTTCTGATAGGATGGATCAGAAGACATTGGGAATAGTCAGAGATATGTCGCACTTGTTCAGCACAAAGTATGATGTGAGGAGCATGTAGTGAGAGAATTCATTTCCGCGGCAAGAATACCCTGCAAGCAAGTTGAAAGTGAGGAAATAAGCAGATAAGCAGCAATGTGACGTACCCATTTTCGCGATATCATAGGCGAGCCGACCGAGACCGGCGCCAGGCACAAGAACTTTTATAGTATGTCTGTTGGTGCACTCAGGATTGCCCAAAACATTATCGGATAGGCTGTAGAGAGACACCTTGCGTCTACGGGCACATGTGAAAAGTGTTGAACTAGTGCATCCTTCATAGGCTTATAAGCCGCTTCACGCTCTGGTTGACCCTACATGTATGTCGTTTAGCATCCTTATCTCAAGACGCAAATCGCAACGCACTTCTTCGCTCCAATCACGGACGAGCTGCTTCAGAGTACTCCGTAATTTGTCCATGTCGAATTCACTGGGACGATGTTTCGAATGTCGTTTCGACGGACCATCGGAATGAGAATGCGAATGGGGTAGGTCTGTATGAATCCTTCAACACAGGCTGTGCACACGAGGACCACAAATTCAGCTCGCCTTGGGAGTGCGAATGCGAGTGCGTTTGTCCATGCTCGGCACCCATCCCAAAATCTTCGGCTTCCTCTTGCGATTCAAGCCCAAATATTTTTGTATCGCTCACAATTTCGGATAAGAATTGCGCATTGACGAGGATGGCCTTATCCGCCTCGTCCAGCTTGTGCTTATAACCAAGTTTGTCTAGCAGATCTTGATCGCCTTTCGCGAGAAGATACACGTCTTTTCTGCGTCTGTTGTTTGCAGCTAGCTGTTTTAACGCTTTAGTCTGTGCATGGATCGCTTGCTGAGCTTCTGTCGTACGGAATAATGGGCATAGTTGTTGAACGTGCTGATAACAGCGGAAAATACACGATGTTCTGGATATCCTAAGATATAGATGTTATCAGAATGATAGTTGGACGTACCTTCCATCATATCTTCCTTAGTTGGTGCCATATTGTCTTATTCCCGACGTGGAATAGATAGCACTGGGTGCAGTTTGGGTACAGTGGCGGGAGGCGACCTGAATTCGAATCGCGTGACGCGTCGACGACGCGAGATGGTGTTTGGTGCTGTTGCTCGACGGCTTCTGCAGACTTGAGCACGCGTCGTCAGTTCTCTCCCGGGCCAGTTTAAGAATCTTGACACCCACTACCCAATTTGAAGCGCTTGAACACAGGTTTCAAGTTAATACTTCTCTCATAACATGGTATGTATTATCATTTAAAATCACATGTATATCCTGACGACATTTCTTTAGGCTCGTAATGAAGAGAAAGCACAATCGATGTTGTATCGTTTCCGAGAGGCGCAGGCAGCCGAGCTTGGCCTCGGAACGCGCGCTGATCGACGGCCACGTATGGCGAGCGCATGCAAAAGTCTTAGGGAGTGTGAGAGATGGAGAGGAGAGATCTTGCGAGAGATTAGCAGGAAAGTATCCAAGATTCAAGACGGTTCGTCAATGTCAACTGCTGTTGCTGCTTGAATCATGGGACTTATTCTCTTCATTATAGCCGGCTTGACCGATTACGAAGTTCGCGACCTAAATGACGAGATTAACAAAATCATGCGTGAAAAGCGTCACTGGGAAAATCAAATCGTGGCGTTGGGGGGTGCAAATTACAGACGGAATGTGGCAATGTTGGATGACGACGGAAAAGAGGTGCCGGGAACGAAGGGATATAAGTACGTATCAGCAATTTATCCGTGCAGCATTGTTTAATCCCCACCTCAGATACTTCGGACGCGCTAAAGACCTCCCCGGTGTCCGTGAACTGTTCCAAAGCCGGAAGAACGAAGAGGAGGAGGAAAACCAGGTCCTTGCGTACTACAAAAAGTTCATGAACCAGGGCCCGGCCTACTACGGCGATCTGGATGAAGATGACGGGAAACTGTTAGCATATGAGCATGAGGCGGAGGACGAAGGTGTGTATATATTCTGCGGAGTTCATGATGCGGGCCCTTATCCGATATTAAGATTGGGAAGAAGCATATATCAATGTGCGAGAAGCCCTCGGTTTACCATCCGACACCCCGACGCCAAAAGTTCCCCGTTCGAATGTAGTAGTCACTCAGACAGTCCCCAGCGACTCGTCAAACCCACCGCCTCCGTCGTCGAAACGGAAGGCTGAGAGCCAAGAAGACGTTGAAATGCACTCCGAGGGGGACGAACCTAAGAAGGCCAAGGCAGAGACGAAAAACACCACAGGACCGGAAGCACTACGATCTACTGTAGATGCAGATGCTTCTCGAATACACGCTCAAGCCGCTGCTGCTTACATACCTTTCCTTGATGTCGAGCATCTGCTACCTCCAAAACTTCCCTCACACGACGAGATGGAAGGTGTTCTATTAGCTCTCCGGAAAAAAGCCCTCGTGGAAGAATACTTCGGAGATGCGACATAACTCATGGTGGCTTCGCCATTTTTCTTCAGCATGTACTTTTTATTCCATTCCATATATGCCTTCACAATGACATCTCCGTTCGACTGAACCATCAGAACTTGGAGCCTATGGGGTTTCTCAGTCACGCATCACGACAAGCAAAACCAATATTGGTGCAGTTGGTGCGTCTTCCGGTGCTATCATTTTCTCAAACATATCGAGAATAAAGATTTGGGTCTTCCATGGACTGCTAGGTTCTTGATTTCATCTGTATCTAACCGTTTAAAATGCAAGGTGTTCGTAAATTATATTGTCCAATGACGCATCGGGGTTTATTAGGGCACATCCGCTCGCTAACAGATCGAACGCAAATTATCGAACGCCAGTACGAACACCACCCACCTTTCCGTAGAAAGAGACTCTGCAGTGCCCTCAGACCCGCCTCTTCCTGAAGGCTGAGTTTCATCCAAGGTATGCGATTGCACGCGACAACGGTCCGTTGTTTTCATGGGCTCTTGATCTTCCCCACGGGTATGAAGAAATAAAAAAAAGCTAGATGTGATCTAGGTAAATGCTTCTAGCCTTTTCCCCGTCGTCGCAACGAGCAATTTATGGAAGTATTCAATCAGGGCCTAAGTACCACTCCATGTGCTTGCCGTTAGCGACCGCAAATCGGCCGGTAGTATAATGCATGAGTTATCCCCCATTCAAACTGTCAATAGTTGACAGTAATATGATCTTGAGGTATCTTATGGTCCATGTTGACCTTGTCTCCATCATCGCTTCCAAACTGACGATACGACAGTCTCAACTCTGGAGCAAATAACACGGAACCTCAATATTTTACGTGAGTGCAGATTTCTCCTTCCTTCACGAGGAAGGCTTTTATTTACTCTTAAACTTTCGGCTTGAGGTATGATCATAGCGCTTTGGGATTTTATATCTCCAACTTTCACCAACGGGCATCATTTTCCATAAAAGCAACGGAGACCTTCGATCTACGGAACTCTTAAATGGCCTTTCAAATCTTCTGCGCGGTCCGTGTAACATGTGCCTTCTACATTCTTTTACTCATCAACGATGAGGACGCGCCATTTTTTGCTTGAGATGGTGGGCCATATCTGAATGTACATGGCTATCCGAGACACACGCAGTCTTGCTGTGGAGTCGCTATCACACCCAAATCGCTGAAGATCCTTCTACTCCCCTTGGACCTCGTATCCTTATTGATACTCTCGATTCATTCTATACAGGGTATGTACCTGTAAACCATTCTCTCACGAAAGTCTGATTCCATTTCGCCACCAAACGACGCCACCTCTGCACCTGCACCCCTCTTAGCATGGCGCACCCCTCCTCAATCATGCTGGATACCTTGTAAAATACCTGCAGATCCGATTGATGAGGAAACTCTCGTGCTGGGAGCTGTGGTTTCCTCTGACTCCGAGATCTCCGGACACATGGTTCTCTTTCTCCAGAGAACAGGAAAGAGATCCTCTGTTAACCTTTCTCAATAGGAGAGAAGACTTTCACGGTTCCGCTTCACGTCACCTCGACGTTTCCATATATCACGGAGAAGGCGGTCTATACCCACACAACAAGATCTTGAAATTTGGTCTGGATGGGGGGAGCAATCGCTCTTTCAAGGTGTAATCAGGACGGGTGTATCCCCGTGTAGAAAAGTAGAGGCCAATTCGAGGTGGATTGCTCACCCATCGGACTTCAACATTCTACCTCTGGGAACGATACATACCTCTCGCGGTGTCCCCCCCCCCCCAGATCACCCGTTGCTCGTCTATCTCGTTGAATTGAAAGTATAAAGGCGGGATCGAATTTATCAACCCTATCTTTCACATCACCCTGGTTTTGCATCATGGACTCTTCCACACCAAATGAGTATACCTGGCTGCTCTCGAATAAATTCACCTCCTCATCTCGGGGCTTTCCTCTGACCATCGTTTCGTCGTCTGTAAGGCCCTATGTGGAACTTATCAGACTTGAAAAGGTCTGTTCCCTTCCTCAATCCCGTAAAATAACCGACAAAGCTGAAGCCCATGAAGCCAACAGGAATTGCCCTTATGTTCTGGCCGTTTGGTTACTCAATTCTGTCACATATACATGTGCTCTTTACTAATGGGAAAATCAGCATGGAGCTTGACTATGTCGGCGTTCCGAACGGGCGTCAATCCCACTGCGTATAGCGCGCAGCTTTTCAAGTGTTATATTGCCGCATTCATTGTGCGAAGTTCGGCATGCACTGTGAATGATATTGTCGACCGCGACATGGATATGGGTGTTGGTGAGCTCCGACGAGTATTCGGAAATCTACAAACTTATAATCAAATAGAGCGTACTAGAAACCGTCCGTTGCCAAGCGGCCGCGTGTCCGTCTCTTCAGCCCTGATTTTTCTATTCGTGCAGTATACAGTGGGGCTGGTATTTTTTTATCTAGCGTTTCCAGGCCTTGCGTGAGTGTCGTTATAATGAGCACGCTGGAAAAACTCATGTCTTTCCAGGTTCAACGTCGCTATCCTCCACCTCCTACCATTGCACGTGTTTTCAATTATGCAGGAGTCATCTTTGACACTGACTCTGCTGGCACGAAGATTTTCAATCTACCCTTTTTTGAAGCGTTTCACCCACTGGCCACAGGCATGGTTAGGCATTGCAATGAATTTCGGTATAATCACTGCATGGACCTCGTCTGGAGACGCCTTCAACACACCTCTTATCACGTCTGCTATGGCGGGGTGCTGGTGGTAAGTGACATTCTCAATCAATTAATTTTGTCTCTAAAAAATTATCTCAAGCTGGACGATGCTTTACGGTGGGCTCTTATTAACGGTCTGACTATTAAATAATTTTTTAACGATCTCCCAGACACGATTTATGCTTGCCAGGACATCGAGGACGACGTGAAAGTAGGGGTCAGATCGACTGCCATATTATTTGGAACGTGGATACGCCCGCTTTTGATCGGATGTGGACTAGCATTCCTTACCATGCTTCTAATCTCTGGTATTTTGAATGGCCAGGGGACAGTATATTTCGTCGTTTCTGTCGGAGGAACGAGCTGCCATTTGCTATGGCAGTATAAAACAGTCGATCTGAGATCGCCACAAAGCTGTTGGAGTATGTATGCGGTTGGATGTCTGTCATAGAATTGAAGCGGCCTAATCTTCTTGTTTCAGCAAATTTTCAACGAAATGGCCACCTTGGGTGGATTGTGTGGGGAGGTTTGATAGTAGATTATTTGCGTTCGGTGTGCGTGTCTGTATAATAATTACATATTAATCCTCTACTCGAAACGTGAAGTCAGTGGCCCGCGTACCTAGTTGAACAATGCCTTTTGGTGCGGTTCAGATGAATACACGGCTCAAATTATCCTGTAATTTCCTTCCACATTTTGGACACAGCCCTTTATATTTATTAAATGAGATCTTCTGTATGGGCTCTTGGCACAGGGGTAGCGCGCACGCTTCGCATGGCCGATATGCGTGAGGTCGTGGGTTCAATTCCCACAGTGTCCACTTTTTCTCGGAATTCGAACGGAATGCGAATTCCGCTCGGCCGCCGACGCCGGTAACTCAAGTTTCAACTTTTACTTTCATATGTAGTAAGTACGGGCGGACTCATTTTTGCACCGTTGTGTGGTAGTGGAGAGTGCGTACAGTTTTTTTTCTTGAGAAATCTGTAGTTGGAACAGGTGAACGTGGAGAAAAGAGGGAAAATGTAATTTATCTGCTTTAGTTTGGCCTGAGTAATTTTTTTTTGAAAAGGTCACTCATGAATATCGGTGTAGGGATATGACTGCCAAATTTCACTTTGAGGTAAATGATACGTGTTTCAAAGGAATGGGCCAGGGATTCAAATGAAACGATTAATGGCGCCCTCACTGGCACAGTGCACTGGCAGCAGAAATGCATTCCGCAGCCCGCTGTGCGCACGCTGCACGATGCAAATAAAATAGAATACGTGCGCTTATCATGTAAGTACCAGTGCAAAACGCGAGCGAGTCTATCGGTGTTAGTGGGGTGTGTATGGCGTGTGCTCTCCTGTAACGCCGGGATTTATTCGGGCGGTTTAAGTACCATGGTTTTTAAGTTCCGAGTCGAGTGTTTTCATTGTCTTATTAGCCTGCCTCAGAATTATTCAAGTTGATATAGGAAATCCAACAGGGTTTAGATGAAAATTTTCAACTTTAGACAGTACTTAACCAGTATATGACTTCTGGCCAGCCTCACTGGTGATTCCCTCAACGATTTATCAACAATAAGATCTAAGTCTATAATATGGAGAGGCAAATTGAAGGTCGATTTAGATCGATCCTATTTCTTCAGCACGGTGGTTGCATATCTAGATGAGCATCAGTCATGCTAATTAATGGATCAACTTGAAAGACTCGAGGGTCGACTCGAACGGTCAAGATCTCACCACTGTGGCAGTTACAGCGACGCTCTATAAAGCCCAGAAAATTCGCACCGATGCGGAACACTTTCACCCTCTCCAACGTACACTCCCGCCATTTACCACCGTACTTATGGACACGTCCCAAAAGAAATCCACCGAGTATGGGGTCTCGGACCTTATGCCGGGACAAGTAAATCATGTGACTAACAACTTCAAGCAAAATAGTTCGCGTCGAATATTTGGCTTGCTTGTTGGGATTGACGACTACCAGTCTTCTCACATACCACCACTTTCCGGTGCTGTTGCAGACACTGAGGCGTTTTTAGCATTTTTCCGAGACACACTCGATGTTCCCACCAAAAACCTTCAGGTTCTCCACAATGCTTCGGCCACGCGAAGGGCCATCATCGATGCTCTAAACCGATTGAAGGACGACGAACGGATTCATCCTAACGACGCTATCTTTATCTTCTTTGCCGGGCATGGGAGTGAGCTGCCTCCTCCTCCAGGGTGGGAGGCTGGCGGTCCAGGAAGCATGATTCAAGTGATTATACCACATGATTACTGCGAAACACCTGGTCGTGAAGTGCAGGCTATCCCAGATCGGACTATCGGAGCCCTTCTCGAGGGCATTGCAGAAACAAAGGGAAACAATATTGTGAGTAATTTAGTTCCTTTCAGCCGATACGATAGATTCATTTTAATTTTTTAAAACAGACTGTGGTGTTGGATTGCTGTCATTCTGCATCAGGGACTCGAGGACAAGTCATTGGCAGTCCCAGTGGCAGTGGTATTCGGTCTGGAGCCGTCAACCCATCTATCCACAATGCGCAACTTGACCGTCAGATCTGGGATGCACGTTCATCATCACCCCCGCTACACAGTGGTTTGCATTCACACGTCCTCCTCGCTGCTTGCAGTGCTGGTGAACTCGCCAGAGAACGTAATGCGCGCGGAATTTTTACCAAAGCCCTCCTCGAAGTTTTCGAATCTGATGGCACACCGTTCAATAAACTGAAATATTCCGATATCATGTTGAACATGTCTGACTTGCCCGGGTAAGAAAAGTATGGTGTATCTTCCAAATGACCCTGCTGATAGCGTCTAATAGGCAACATCCGCAATGCGAGGGAGTACACCAAAACAGATACCTCTTCAGCTCAGAGGATCTTCCCCAGGGTCCGATGCTTTTTACACCTCTCTACCAACGACAACCCGCCAGTACCGGTTCCGACAAGTTCGGTTTCAGCCTCAGTGCTGGAAGTGCTCATGGCCTCGCAGTCGGGGATGAGCTCACAGTCTACCCCGATAGGGATGCTTTATCAGAGCAACCATTAGGCACGCTTGTGATCGACACAATCGACAATTTTACAGCAACAATGAAACTCCCCCCCGACGCAACTGAGCTTCGTAACTTTACTTCCGACGCTATTGCTGTGAAGTCAAAGAGCGGTCGGCGGGAGTTTTTCAAGCTTGCGGTTCCACCTTACTCAGATGCACCTGTCCTCCATTCTCTACTGCAAAGTTCTGACGGGCAATTCGAGAACATCACAACTACTTCTGATCAAGGTCACCTTACTCTTACTAGAGACAATACCACGGGCGACATGTCGCTACGAATCACTGATTCACGAGTGACGAAATATGGTGTCACCCCACACTTCAAAAATACGACGACTCTTCAGCTCGACGAGCTTCCGACAATCTTGAAGGGCGCTCAAGACTATTATTGGGAGCTAGAGCGCACGAATACTGCACATCCTCTGCGGGACGAGGTGGATGTGCAATTCTACAAGCTTCAGAATGTTACATCTCAGTTTGCGGACGTCTACCACGAACTATCCCCACTCGAGCCTAATCTGTGCGAAGCTGGTGAAATCAACCTTACGACAGGATGTGGTGTTCACAGCACGTACGGGATCAAGATCACCAACAACAGTACCTTTGATGTCTACCCGAAGGTGTGCTACCTCAACCCAGATGACCTCACCATTGGTACGGTACCCTGTTCATTCTCGGGCTGTATTCACCATCGCTAACAGATTCCTCTCTGCCTGCACACAGCTACCGCGTATGAGCCACCGCTTGGTCTTCATGGCCCCGCAGTACCGCTGCATGCAAACGGGGGGACGCTCACCATTGGGTACGGATCCGGGGGCCGCCGCCCATTTGTTCCACCAACACTACAGTCCGGGCAGGATCTCCACGTTGGCTTCCTCAAGATCTTCCTCTTTACGCAATCGCTTGACGCCGCGCCACGCCAGCAACGCTCACCTATTGTACGGCACATGGTTGCGCAGCGCCTCCGGCCAACGTGGGACTCGGTAGTCATTCCCGTCGTGCAGCACTGTGATATGCGCGTGCAGCATGCGTGGACGCAGGGCGTAGGGTTCCCTCTGGCTGGCCGATAGCCGCCACAGCCGCGGCACTCTCGATCATGCTCATCAATATAGCAAGCACGATGTGCCAAGCGGGCTCACATCACTGAGGTTGATTTGGACGATGTGCGTCGCCACAGGTTTGCTCTGACTTCCTTCTAATTTAAAAACGTATCGATTTAAGTTGATTAGTTGGATGCGCTCTATGCATACTTGATTTGTTGTATATGTCCCTTTAGTTTGACTACATATATATATATAGGTGTAAATCTGCCATAAATCATATGTTATATACCGTATCTTCGACAGTAAGTATGCGATGTGCGTAGAATATTTAAGTACTTGTTTCTTGTTTTCAATATGGAAAGCAAATATACGAGGTCAGATAGATACATATTTTGGAATTGTGTCGTACCAGAGTCCCGATGATTGCTTCAAAACGATGTTGACCCCACTGACCTCATTGCAAAGTTCTTCAACGACTACTTTAAGGTCGCTTATTCCATCTTCGTCACGAACCAGGATGGTCACTTCTTTCAGTGGCCTGCACCCTATCGGAATTGTTTCATTTGTCCTGGAAAGAAGCATTTTCTTGAGTACTGCAAGGTTTGGAGCGTCCATTTGATCATTGAAGGCCAAAATAAGGGTGCCAAGGTACGGGAGGATGTTGAGATTTGGACTGAACTCGCTGTGCGGCGTGTATGTCATGGTCGCCAAAAGCGCAATGGGAAATGTTCCATATGTTGCCATAGATAGCTCACGAAGGTTTGGGGTTTCCTTGAGCAGCCTCGGAAGGCAATCATAGTGATTATCGAAAAAGGAGAGGCGCTGTAGTGATACAAATGTCCTCGTGTCCTCGTGAGGAGCTTGCGTCGAGGTTTCTTCGTGACGACTAGAGTCTCTTGAGGTATCAAGGTGTTTGAGATTGGGTAGTCGAAAGGCCCGGAGTAGTTCTAGAGGGCTATAACTACAAGGGTTACTACTCGGTAGATGGAATGATAGACTTTCAAGGTCGTCATGCGTAGAGGACGAACGGCGAAGGGGGAAATTAGTCGGCGCAAAGTCGGCCAGTGCGAATTTTGCAGTCTTCAGAGACGTGCACAGATCCATGACTGTGACCCAGTCTGGCACGGACATGCTAGTCGGAATATTGAGATGAGTCAACTGCGACCAAGGGAAAGTGTGTTTCAATTCCGCGTGTCTAGCCACCATACAATCCAGGTTGAGATGGGTGAGAACAGGAGTGGCTATGAAGAGGTGGCTGTTGGTCCGATCAGGAGTATTTTCGCCCGAAAAACTGTAATACGCAGAGGACCGGATATGTAGACTCTGTAGGTTGCGCAAATCCCAAGTTACGGGATGTGCCAGAATCGCTCGGAGACATTCTTTCTGCTGAGATCTGATGCTCAGCCTCTCGAAGCGAGGTATAAAGGGTGATAGTGATGTCAAAAAGTGTCCCAAGGGTGATTCTAGACGTGTCTCATCATTATCTGCGCGGAAACTCATCATATATCTTCGAAAGTCATAGGCAGAGTCATCGATGTAGAGGAACAAGGAGAGGGGAAGCTGTCTGGCACGCCCGAACCACTCTTCCATGATCTGCGTGAGGTTGTTCATCGAAACTGAGGAATACATTTTGCCGATGGTAAGGTGCAGTGTGGTCCAGATGCGCGGTGAAGAGAGTGCCGCGGCTCTCCAGGATGAGCAAACATGAGTGAAGACAAACGGGAACCTTTTATGCATTTTTGACCTTCTCGATGAATTTGACTGTCCAATGGGTTGACTAGGGATGCAATGCCACGCTATTTCGCTGAGGACATCAAAGGAAAGGCGGCGGATAGGAGCGTGAATCTTTTGACAGAGAACTAGCGCAGCACGGTGACCGGCATCTTCAGCAGTCAACGCGGATTTTTGCATATGTAGTCGCATTATCTTTTCGTCGAGCTTTGATTGGCGTGTCTGGTTCCAAGCCAAAGCTTCCTCCATTTCCTCTTCAAGGGTAACAGCAGCTTCTTTTGCGGAATCGGTGGCCGGTTGATTATGACGAAAGGCACAGAGCAAGTCATCTGGATAGTCGTATACGGCCTGGGCAACAGATATTTAGTGGTTGTAACTTGTGACATTCTTGCGACTGAACACTGGAGTGGCACATACTTCGGGCAACGGAACCTGGGAATAAGTGGAAGCCTCGCTGCCGCCGGAGTCGCTGTCATAGTAGTACATGCTGGCTGAGCGCAATGGACTCGGAAGAGCTCGATCATGGACGGGGCAAAAAACGATCACATGATTTGACGCGTCGCGCCACGCGAGTCGTCGACGAACAGCTCAATGTTGGAAATCTGAATGAAAACACATATTTGAAGTAAGGCTGAGTTAAGGCTCAGATTGGACAATTTTCGTACATCGAAAAAATGTGGTCTACACAGTACTCAAAGTCATTCATTAATAAGAATTCTTCTCGCTGGGGTCAATATCCTCCTGCGCAGGTCGATCCCACCAGATTTTCAGTTCCAAAGGTTCAACGTGAAAGAGAACTTTAGACCCTGCTTCCGTAATACCATGTCGCCATGCGTCCGCGTCCTCAGGTCCTGAGCATTTATCCAATTCAAGTTCGAAATGCTCCCCGGATGCCTGCTTCCTGGACATTGCGTGAGCCAGGCGCTTGAGAGCACCCGCACCCAGACGTGGAGCAGAATTGAGATACGCAAACCGGCGGAGCCGCACTCCTCCTTCCGTTGCAAGCTGATCGAGTAGCGCATCGTCGATGGCGTTGTGAATATCGAATGTGGTTTCTTTCATTCCCCGCATAGCAATGCTCTCCAGTAGCGGGAAGGGCACGGCACTCTCCGTAGGCGTACATCCCAATAACCATTTCCATGTATCCCTTGTGAGGTTGACGTCAATGATAGCAAGTCAGCCAAGTAAGGGCGAGCGCCTAGCTAGTGTCTTCAGCGTCGGGAATAAAAACATTACGTGCTCGCGCGCCCAATCCGCAAGATCAAAGAATGACTTGTCTCGATCTTGAGTTCCGTCTATGTGCAGATCTCGCAGATTTGGCGCCTTAATAAATCGGAGAAGCTCTTCCCCTTTACCGAAGCCAAACACCGCCAGCCTGGTCAGTCGAGGGAGGTCAACAACATGAGGTGATGGTGGTTCATCTTCATCCTCAGGAATGAAGGCATCCAGGTCATCATCGTCGGTCTGCATACTCTCAACCTTGAACCAGATCGTCTCGAGGTTGACGGTTTGAGCGAGAAATTTGGTGACTTGGAAGACATAGGCTGCTTCGGACCTCTCAATTGAATTTCTTGTACCGTCCAGGATGAGTGTCTTTAGGGAGGGCATCGGCGAATCGAGGGAAATCATGTATTCAGCTGTGAAAGGAAGGACAAGAGTGGTCAACGAAGGAAATAGCGTGGGGTTTAGATTGCGTAGGAAACCAGAACCTATTTCTGAATCAAAGTAATCATCCCCGGCATCGGTGTGTCGAATACAGATACTGCGCAAAGATGGTAACGGGCAAAATTCTGGTTCTGTGAGGGTGAGGTGTAGGATCGCCTGAGATAATGTGACTGAGTTGGTGGTTATGTCAAGAGCGAGGATGCGTTCCTTGTGAGCTGATAGTTTAACAAACAAATCCGTGTCAATTTGTGATTCTTCCGTGATTGCTTCGTGAGCATCGATGCGGACCTCCAAGGGGCATCGTGCACCCCGCTTTAGATGTTCGTCAAGCGATAGAAGAGCGTTTCGAGTACCGCCCGGCCGGATATTGATACTTGCACGTCCCCATAACAAGGGTGTCGAGTAGATAATTTCGCGAAGATGTTTGCAGACAAGCGGAAGGCTCTTCAGGCTGCCACTGAGCCAGCAAATCGCCACAATGAATTCTACGGGAAGGTCCAGGAACTTGGTTGGTGATTTCGGAAACCCCGTGTCTAAAAAAGTGTTGACCAGCAGTATATGGTAGAGAACTTGTCGAGAACCAATCGAGAACCGCGCCATGTCGCGCCAACTCGACTTAAAACTCGTACTCGATGCAGTCACCTGACAAAGTCAGGGACAGCGGTAGGCATGTTCCTTGCTTCAGGTTCGATGTTCATGCCGACGACGGCGAACCGGCGCGCGCGGCGAACTTCGAAGGTGTTGGCCCGCCATGTGCTGATATCGTGAGCCGCGACTCCCCTCCTTGAGACCCAAGCTCTGATACGCATTAAAGGTGTTTGTGTGCGCTACTTTGGTAGCTTAACGCGAAGATACGAAGGTCAAGGCATGGCGGTGGGCTGTAGCCGTTGATGCAGATGATTAGTAGGAACTTATTTTTAAACATACAAAAGCGAACCGAAGTTGAAGGCGGAAACAGAACTAGAGGCAGAGAGTTTTCGACAGTTGATACGAACGTCGAGATCGACAAGAATCCCGTTGCCCACAGGCTGCTGCAACGAAAATCAGTCACGGTAAAACCAACTTGAAGGTAAAACAGTAAAAGACTCCGCCAGGCGCCTCAAGCCACAAATGAACATGTAAGCAACTGCGTCACGCACACGTGATGTGATTACTCGACGCGCCTGGCACGTTTTGTGTTCAACGAAGTTGATTTTGTCTTTACTCCAACTTTACTCAGTATTACTTCAAACCATTCCATCGTGGCATACATCGGCTTGCTCAAGTCCTACCATTACTCCAGGAGCCAACTTACCCACAAACCATCAAGAATATAAAGCATAAATTATGGATACATCAGGTTTCAGCCAGGTTGGACGATACGGGACACTTAGTCTGCTCAAACGGCGTTCATCTACGCTCCCTTCCATTCCGCCTTCCTCTCCAAACGGTGCGGACATTCGCATCATCTGAATCACTTTTTTTTCTGACAAGGAGCAGATCTAATCACTTCATTTGGGATCGACGAGGCCAAGCTTACTTTCGGAAGCACATCAACTTGCGGTGTGAGGTTGTACTATGCGGACGTCGACCCGCTGCACTGTCAACTTGTGTTTGAGGACGGAAAGGTACTGGATTTATTTGTTCTGCGGAAACGGATATTGAACATTTGCAGGCTTTTCTTTCGGTTCTAGGCCAGGGCGGAGTATTCGTAGACGGGTGCTGGGTCTACCCTCACTCATCTTCGAGTGGAAGCAATTCCTCGACACAGGAGCAAACACACCAGCAAACCATTATTCCGCTCTCCAACAACTCGGAATTCGAGATCCACCAAAAACGCTTCCGATTTACATATCCTCCAAAAGAAATTCGCAAAGTCCTCTTGGCCACCCCGGCTCGTTAGTCCCCAAATTGTGCTACTCGTACTACGAACTAATCCTCTCTCTGTCTTTTGACGAACAATTAGCGGTGCATAAACGTGCCCTTCGCCTGTCAATGATTCAATCTGCGCAAGTATTTTCGCCGCGCCCGTCAAAGGATCCCCGCGAGAATTTGCGTATCCTGCAAAGCCCCCTCAAGCAGGGCATCTTTCCTCCGCCGACACCCAGAGGCGCTCAAACCCCCACCCGAACGCGCGCTGTCTCGCCATTGAAATACAGCTCGAAATCCGGTGTGCAGTCCGACGACTCCGACTCTGACGAGAACGAAAAAGTGGACGAGAAAGAGCACGAGGAGGCCGAGGAGATTGTGCTTGTCACGACAAACCATCCACGCGTTGTCGAGGAAGAATCTGACCTCGTTATCCTGGAGGATGTGCCGTTTGGGCCAGTACCGACAACCGCGCGGGTCCAGGCTCCAACGCCGGTGCATGGTGACCAGGATGCTGCTGTGCCGCCTCCGCGTACGCCTCGCCGAAAGTCACTCGGTGGCACCGCACTTCATCGTGCTGTGCTCATTCGCAGTGCGCAGAGGGCAGTCTGGCGTGCGGAAAAAGAGAAGGAGGAAGAGGAAGAACGGGAGGAAGAAATGGAAGTGCTGGGCGCAGTTGTTCACCCCGTCGAGCTCGACGACGACGGCGAAGAGGAGGAGTATGACGACGAGGACCACGATGTTGAGATGCGCAGCGTCAGTAGCGAGGATGAAGGGAGCGACGAAGAACAAGATGCAGAAGCACTAGCTCAGAAAGAGGCGAACAAATCGCTGTGGAGGAAGAGTCTGGAAAGGATTATCCCATGGGGATTCGGCGCTTCAGTCGATGAAGACAAAGAAGAAGAGGTCAGTGCTTCGCTGGGTCCTTCTAATTCCCAATGCTCACTTCATTTTATCAGAACGTTTGCGATGATGACGAACAGGTTCACGAGGAGGAAGAGGATGAACCTGCACCACTTCCCGTTAGACCAGCGCAAACGCCCATCAGGCGGGTTTTGGGATCTTTTATGACGCCGCAAGCGCAGAACCCCTCCAGGCAGGCTACCATCCAACCTGCAAGGAACGTATTCCCCCCCACTGCGATTGCCCCAGTGGCACCGCCCGGTCTCCCAGAACCGACACCCCCAGCTGGTTCGGGCCGCTATTCTTTAGGCGGCGGCGAAGCGCGCAGGATCCTCGTGCAGCAGCCATGGCGCGTCAAAGACCTCGTTGTCCCTCCCCCAGCGCCATCTACCTTACCCCCGACTCGCCCCGGCGTGTCAAGCATGGCACCGCCTGCGACGCCCAGGAGAGATACCATGGGCGCGACAGTACGTTCAACGCCCGCGGTCACGGCGGAAGAGCGCCGCGCGATCCAGGAGCGCAGACGCAGCGCCGTCCGCGAGGTGCGCGAGGACACGTTCTGGAAAGACGGCGGACCGGGCATGAGCCCTGCGAAGACCTCCGTGCGTGTATCGCTGAGCGGTGCGCCGCCCTCGTCCTCGCCCACCAAGCCGAGCGACGCAACGGCGTCGGCAGCACGCCGCACCGTGTTCGCATCGCCAACCAAGGGCCGAACGCTCGGGTACGCGATCGCGGAGGAAGAGGGCGACGCGAGCACGTCTGCACCCACTGAGCGCACACCAGAGGATGATGAAGACGCGCTCGATACGCGCAGTCTGCTTGACCGCATGCGCGAGACCGTCGAAGACATGAAGCGCCGCCGCAGCATGGCTACGGGTACACCGCGCCCTGAGGCTACCCCTGGACCTCTAGGCCGTGCAGGGCCAACGCCTGTTGGCACGCCGACGTCCGTCGCGCTTGCATCGCCCCCGCACGCGCCGGGTGCGACATTTGCGCTGGGAAGCGTGAAAAAGCTGGACTTCTCGCGCATCAGCTCGCCTGCCGTGCACGCTGGGCCGGTGCCACCCGCAGAGGAGGCACATGCGGCCATCGACGAAGGCGATGCTGAGGCGGCTGTGGATGAGGAAGAACCATTTAGCCTTCTCCGCCACAGTGCCCTCGAAGGGACACCCTCGACATCATCCCACAAGCCTGCACCGGGGAGCACACGGCTGGCAGACCAGGAAGCACACCATTTTGAAATCCAAGGTGGCGGAGACAACGTGCGGGTGGTCCCGTTGCCCGCTGTTACTGTCAATGAGGCAGACGCTGTAGAGGAAGTGAATGAAGAGGTCTTACATAAACCAAAGGAGGTGAAAGCAAAGACTAGGGGACGCTCCAAGCTGCTGCGCCCGCCGAAGGCTGTTGCCCCCGAAGTGGCCAACGCCAGCGACGAGGAAGCAGTTGTAGAGGTCGAAGAGGTAAGCAAACCTGTTTCAGTGTGCGAATTAATATTACGTCTGAAAATGTCGCATTTACTCGTCTCGTTGCGATTTGAGATCTGTCGCTCACTTTCACTTTTGTTTGCCAGGCTTCACACTCCCGTGTAAAGGCTAAAGCCACGCGATCACGAACAGTGAAATCACCAGCACCACCGGCGGTAGACGAGCCAGCTCTTGCTCTAGCACCACCAGTCACACGAAGGCAGAGGTCCAAGACACCTCAGCCACCAGTGGAAGAAGAGGTAGAAGCCCATACTACGAGATCGGGAAGAGCCCGGAGGGGCACTGCTGAGCCGGAAGAGTCCGCACCCGCCCCAGCGAAGAGAGGGAGGAAGGCGCACGCCGAACCGCCACTTGAAGAGCAGGATCAAGAACAGGTGCAAGAGACGAAGAAGACCCCCGCTGCAAAGAGGGGCCGTAAACCGCGTGCTGCCCCTGTCGAAGCCGAACACGAGGAGGAATCCGTGGTCAAGGCACCTGCGCCTGCACCCGCCCCCACGAAGCGTAGCCGGTCCAGAAAGGCCGCTGCACCAGAGCCTGTTACTCAAAGTCAGGATGGCGACGAACTTGACTCGTACGACGTAGACCCCTCTTCGTCGACGAAGCAGAGTAGCATTCCGGTCAAGGCACCACCCAAAGGCCGCAAGAAGGCTGCGGCAGTCAAGCAGGAGGCAACCGGGGACGAGGAGGCAGACAACGCCGTCCCGCTGGCGGCGACCCGTGGGGGGCGCACCGCCACAGCAAAGACGCCTGCGGCGTCGAAGGTTGCCGTTCCAAAGACAGCGCCGAGCAAGATCGCGAAGCCGAGGAGTAAGCTTAAGACCCCTGGCTCGGCGCCTGCGGTGACCACGCGCACCGCGGCGGGTTCTTCGACTGCTGCTGCAAACGCAGAGAAAGAAAATACCCACGAAACGACGGCGTCGGGGTCGGCTGCGAGCGAGGACGCCGAGGACGCACCGGTCAAGGTCCGAGTGTCTAGGCGGACGGGGGGCGCTGCTGCCGCGCTGGAATCGGTTACGAAGAGCACGATCCCACGGAGCGCCCCGAAGACTGCCACCAGGGCCACTGCTAAAAGCAAAGTTAAGGTCGAGGATAACCAGGACCAGGAAGAGGAGGTAGGTCGGGCTCGCACGACGAGAGTAACCCGTACGCGGACGAAGGCGGGTTGAATAGACGCAGAAGCCGATGTAGAAGTGGAACGATTGTACGAAGCTATGTTGTTATATGACATTTCTCCTAGTCTGTGCCTTTGTAACTACTTAGATACCCTTAACGCTGAACGAGAACATTTAAACCTACATTCTCCTTGGACGAGATCGATGAAGGCACCCTTGCAAAAAACAAATCGTGGGTGCTACTGAAAAAAACGACCTGAGAAAAATGAATTCCTGCCGCTTGTCTGAGGGCAATAGGCCGCAGCTGCGGAGCCCCATTGCAGAAACCGAGACCTAGAAGAATACGAATGTAAGACGCAGGAAGGGATTCCGAATTATGGTGCGGTAACTGATGTCAAGCCACTGGATCATCAGAAGCTATACAATTATGGGAAAGGAACGGCTGGAAAGCTACGTCTGAGTATGCAAGCATCCCTATACGATAGATATCGATAAATATCCACGCTCTACGCTTCCCATTCTGATCGAAGTGGGGTTCTACAGAAATAGACGCCCACACCGATTGAAATGTAGTTTTATACCTTTTTATCTTCATTCAGTGTACATATATACCATACGGTAGAGTGAAGCTATCTTTGTAGTTACTTCCCACTTGAAGTACACACCAGTAAGCCATTAGAAGTAATTTTTATTATAAAGTCTCCCAATCCTCACGCAATCAAAGAACGGTCGTCGAGCCTGTGTTCGTATAATTGAACGGCTCATTCCGACCGAGCTTTCCATTCTCGCTACTTTACCTTTAGGCTTTCATGCGGATGCACTTCATGTCCAAGGATCGACTTTGGTGAATTAGATTACAGATGAAAAGTTGTTCTGCGTCCTTTGTCTCCACTGGTGCCCTCTCGACCCACGTTGGTATTCGGATCTCTGGTATCAAGATCTCAGGCATGACTTGAAAAGGCGAGGATCAATCAATTATACGTTGGACAAGCTTTGACCAAATGCCGTATATTTAGAAAGCCCTGGGCAATTGCAGGCAATTGTTCCGGCAAATGAATATAAATCAAACACGCCTCCCACCTGTATAATCCTCAATTCTGAACATTCGAAACGGCTCTTTCTTTCGCTCACTTAAGCACCGGTCGACAACAACATATTTCGGGAGGGAAATAGACGCATTTTTGTTTTCACGGTCACTGGTGGCTGGATTCCCGGTCCGTAGTAGTATTTTAGGTAGACTCGGACAGGTATAGGATTTTTGCGGATTTTTTTTGCGACTGACATAGACACGTCGTATACAATATTCTTATACGGGCCGTATGTTTACGCAGGATTGTGGGACTGTGGACCTCCAAGTGGGGTTCAAAAGGGTTCAAACTTACGTTGGGCCATCGAAATCAAAGTCAAGCGAAAAGGTAGACCACGTTTGATTCCGTGAGAAGCAGGATACAATTAAGATGAGAAGAGCACGCTTCACCCAGCAGAGGAATAGCGGGTACTAACTACAATCGCAACACGAGTTGTATAGCCTCACATGGTGCACTGTCAGGAGCGTAGGCTATATATAGCACTTACCACAACTGATGCATCTATTTATAGATTTGCCGCCAATTGGGGTTCGCAAATTGGATATATCGCTTGCATTTGTATAATTGAGTCATCTTATCACCGCTTATGGAAAGCATGCATGGCTCCAGGTATAGGGTTAGCTCCAATCTCGTACAGCCCACCATATGCGCACGTTCGTGCTTCTAAGAAGGGACTAGAGAGAAAGAGGTATAAGAACTTCGGCTTGTTGGTGGTACAGCGGGTGAGCTCGACGGATACGTTCTCTTACGCGTTCTCCCATTAATAGGTGTATTGATTTTCTCTAAAATGCTCGTGTCTGCTTTAGCGTGCGTTGGTCTGGCTTTGGGAGCAAGTGGCGCAGCTGTGGATCCCTCGTTCTTCCCGAAGTGAGCAATCGATTGTCGCCAATTGTCTTCTCCCAACTAAGGCTCACTCCACTCTTTACAGCAAAAGAAACATAGTTCCTGGCATCGTATTTGACCGCTATATCACGATATGGCTTGAGAACATAAACTTTGCCACCGCTTCCGCTGATCGTGAGTAGTACCACGTACAAATGTGAGCTGTATCACACTCAAGGGTGCTGCATTTTACACAGCAAATTTCGCGGCTTTCACCAAGCAAGGCATTCGTCTCACCAATCTTTTTTCCGTGACGCACCCCTCAGAGCCGAACTATGTCGCCTCTGTCGGAGGAGACTATTATGGGATGAACAACGACAACCTGAACCACGTCCCCGAGAACATTTCGTCTGTCGTAGATCTGCTTGAGGAGCGCGGAATCTCGTGGGCAGAGTACCAGGAAGACATGCCGATCACTGGATTTCCGGGATTCCAGCAACTGAATGTCGCTGGAGCAAATGATTATGTCCGCAAGCACAAGTACGCCCAAGTCCATTTTTCAATGACCTAGACGAGCCATTTGACTAACCGGGCCGTCTTTCCAGCCCGCTTATCATTTACGACTCTGTCGCAAACTTCAGCACCCGCGCAAATAACATCAAAAATTTCACTCTATTTGACGAGGATTTGAGGAACGACGACCTTCCGCAATGGATGTTCATCACGCCAAACATGAGTGAGTCCAAGCTTCAATTATTCGTGCACGATAGTCATCTCACTTGAAAACACTTAGCGAACGACGGACACGACACAAATATGACTTTTGCCGGAACCTGGGCCAGAGGCTTCTTGCAACCATTACTTGCCGACAGTCGCTTCAACGCCGAAAGGACCCTCATCGTTCTCAGTGAGTGATATGCTTCGATATGCCTGCATGCGTTGCAGACGAGGGAACTAATCTTGTGGCGTACTATCAGCTTTCGATGAGAACGGCAGCACCGACCCGCAGAACCGAATCGACACCGTCCTTCTCGGAACGGCCGTCCCGCGTGAGCTCGTCGGAACCACCGACTCCGCATTTTACAACCACTACTCCAACCTCGCTACCGTCCAAGCCAACTGGCGGCTGCACACGCTCGGGCGCTACGACGTCGGCTCCAACGTGTTTAGCTTCGTTGGCAAGCACACAGGGGACAAAATACGCACCCTGAAAAATCTGTCCGAGACTGTCCTCAACGCGTCGTACCCTGGCCCTTTCAATAGCGCGCCGTCGGGCGCGTTCCCCATACCCAACACGCGCCTCGTCGTCAACGGACGATCGGTGTTACCAAAGATTGTAGAGACATGGGGATCGCGTGAGCTCCAGCGATGCACCGTTTACACCGACTCCTTGGAGATCCCAAGCGCCCTGAACCCTCCCGTTCTTCCCAAGGGGTGTTAAATATTTTGTTCTTCCTTGGTTCGAAAATCATAGTTATTCATGTTCCTTGCGCATGAAGCAGCGTGTAATTCTCATGACCGTCGTATTGGTAAGGAGGCAGAATTTGGGCAGAATAATGCAGAATTGTGCATGCATTCATTTGTGTTAAAGTTCCACGCGGAGCCTGCGAGACTCTACTGATTTGTCCGTCGCGTAAGTAGGAGTATGGCAGTGGGCGCATTGATCCAACACTTGTACAGCAGGATTCTGATATTCGAGGGGCGTGGTTTGACATTTACTAACGGAACTTCTGACACTTACAGGTACACAGGATGCCTAGAAGTATAAACCAATGAGTCTATCGCAACTCTATCGACCGCCTTTTGGTGCCGATTTGAAGCGAGAGTAAAATTCAACTTCTCCAGGATTATTTTAAAAAAATTACCGACCCTTTTCTCACTTGAAAAAATACCGTCATCGCCTCCGTTGGTGCTTAATATTTAATGACCAATGGTTGCTCTGCGATGATTTTACCTCAGGCAAATTTTACACTTCAATGTGTCACGTGCTTCTGATGAACTGAACGGAAATGGAATCTTGAGTTAGCTAAAATAATAAATAGCTCGTGACGAGGGGACCTTCAACCTCCCTTCTACTGACTACCATGTTCAATTTAGCTCCTGGAAATCTGCAAGGAATATGTAAAGCCCGGAGGAGTCGATACTCTGCTTTCTAGGGTCCTTCTCCATCCCCATCTTGTTGGGACGTAACAGAAGTCGTTTTCAGCTTGTTCAACTGTGTCTAGCCTGCTCAACTGACGGCCATATAACCAGAGAACGATTGGCAACTACAGTTCTCAGCGTATCGGTTCCTATCTTTGTCTGCTCTCGTGCACTCTGGAACTAACATGATAGCATCTACCGCCATGGGAACATCCTAGATATACCAGCCTATATCAACACAAGGAAGCAGAATCATCAGCTTCCCAACAGAAGGCGTTCGTCTACCTTTCCAAATACGGCCAGACTTTTCTTTCCTGTGCGATAGTGAAGCTATTCGAGCTCTCCGCTTTGTTTGTTCAATGATGGGCGAGGGGCCCAACAATCATTCGAGGTTGTTCGAGGGCTTGTCACCCGGGTCCCTCTGATGAGCCCTAAAGGTACTTCAGTCCTCTGGTAAATCTTGATGACTTTCCCCTCGGTCTCTCCCTTCATTTTGCTTTGAACTGCTGTCTTACGGCGTGCAGATGCGGTCGTGAATATCAATCCTCTTTACCATCCATTCCCGCCATCAATGACCGTCTGACCAATCGTATCTGAGAATCACTTGCTCTTGCATGTTCCTCGCCCTACACGATTCGAGTACGACTTTGTAACAGCAACTCCAACCTTCGACGTCGCAGGTTTCTATCCCGAGCTTTGTCTGGGCTGGAAACCAGAACCAAGCTTTGTACAGCTCGTTGAGCCCAGACTCAACCGCCATGGGCCATCCCTACAGCGGACCAGCTAGTTATATATACGCTAACAAGGTGAACATGGATGATACTTATCTCGGCGAAGGAGGACCTGCTGACCATTCAAACCTTGCGAGAAGATGCTCAATAATAGTTCTGTCGGTGCGACATGGGAATCGTATGAGCCGCCTCGCGGCCGATGGGTCCTGTCTCCCGAATCTCCCACCGCCTCTCGATCTTCGAAAACCAAGCCATCGTTCCCTGTAAGCTGATCATGTCGTATTTTTCTGTTGTCCAGTTTTACCGAGCTATGCGCACACTTTGCTTATCAGACCTACGATCGTGCATCTGCCTCTGTCCCCCAGTTTAATATTGGCATCAACCCCCCTTGGTATAAACAATGGAACCTGTCGTCTAATTGTGTGGCACATTCAAACGGCAGATATGGTGACCGAGAACCTTATGTGCATGAGTCAATGCGAGTAAGATTCGACTTACCGAATGAGCATGCCCTAGCATGGAGGTGGCGGGTCAAGGTGCGCAAGGATGGGATTCTGGGGCAGAAGAAGTTCAGATGCTAATCCTCTGCCATCAGGCCATCAGACGAAAGCTCGGTCGGTTTCGTAGAGGTGCTACAAGGCTTCTGACGCGCAGCTTACCTAGCATACATCAGTCCGGGCTCTCTGGGGTGGCCTGAGCAAGAATTTGAGCCGCAGGAGGGAGCGGTCTTGGGAGGGATATGCAACCATTACTTTTCTTGATTTCTATCTGCGGATCGAAGACTATTTGAATTTTCCATCCTCTTTCAACTTATAGCGTGAATATAATGTTCTTCATTGCAGCTGTACTTATATACATGTCATTACTCTACCTGTACTTATAACAAATTGACGTCAAGCTGGCGCAGGCTCCAGGAATAGTAAATCGCAAAACTGGGACGTCAAGTGAGTACACGGTACATGCCACTGGCAGCCATATGTAGCAAACCTGATCACAGAGTCGGACGGTAAATATACGGAAAAGGCCATGCTGTACTTGGCCAACCTCATTTAAAATGCAGTCCAGTAGTTTTTCCTTAGAGCCCTTATGGCAGCACCAAGTGACGGAGAGCCAAAGCCATTTGATTATGCTCGTTCCGGCTGGGTCAACCTTACAAACAACATCTGCAACTTCACGCTAACCACTCTTTCCGACGAGCTCCTCGTAAGGCCTCAAGGATTTGCTCACTCAATTACAAAAGACCTAATATTCTAATTTAGCACATAGATATAATGGCGGTGCTACAAGGCTTGGGGTAACTCATTCTGGATCATATTAGCCATTCCACTAGGGCTCCTCTTTCTGGAGAAGGTAAGATTTATCAATCAATTCGAAGTACACGGAGACAAATCCTCGCTGGCGTTGTTGAGACGGTATTCGTTTATCTACAATATTATTTGATTGCCCTCTTGATAGGTCAAAAACACCAAACCGCTTGACCCAAATCCTCAACGGGCTTTTCAGCGCGGCACTGCTCACATCATTCCTGAGTTCTGATGACGTTGCTTGCCACTTTCTTCATCGTATACCGTATACACTCTGTCTCACGTCGCGATGCGCTGAGTCGACCGGTCCTTCAAGTAATTCCTCGATCTTGTTGTTCAGTAATCTGCAGTATACTGTATACCCGTACCTACTACTCGCTGCGATCCTTCAGGTCATTCCACAGAACGTCACAAACATATGGATGCTTTTCTGCCTCGAGAATTGTCTTGGAAGCGCCTTCCTTCTCTGCGCGGTAAGCTACAGGCAATTACATTGGTTTTTTGGCTCCTCTAAAAGCGGATAATTGAGGGCATGGCCCCTACAGTCATGGTCGCTCGCGCACGATGAGCCGCGTAAACGCTAAGTCCGATCTGGCCTTCCAGACCCACTTTCCAGGCGAGCATTCGTTCCCGAGTGATTCAGACGGAAGTCAAGTTCAGGGGATGATAAGTTCCAATGAAAGTAAGTCATTAACACGGAAAAATTAAATAGCTACTCCTAGTACATTCAAAGGGCAAGCTGTTTGCGTATGGATGCTTCAATACTCAGAGTGTCGGCATCTACATCGGCATCATATTTTAAAAATAGATTCTGTGCTTCTAAAAAAAGACATTGGTACACAGCGGCTCGTGAATCGCCAGCACTGATTTGGAGAATCATACCACGTCGATAGGAACGTCAAGTAGTGGGAATGTGGGTGCGGCCGCCGTCTACAAATTCTCGTTTATCATCAGGATTCGGGGTATTTCTTGGAATCCAGGCTGCTGCCAAGCCATTGCCAAGCGATCCAATCAGTGCCCGCTGGCCCTGGAGGACAGGGAAGCTGTTGCTTTTTTGCACAGATTACCGCTTAACCGCCACCACCAGGCTTAACCTTGAACCACCACTTGCCTCGTTTTCGATGGCTCAAATCTCAGAGGAAAAGGCGGACCGCAAGGACGAGTTCACAGAAGATGTCAGCAAGGCCGAGGAAAGCAACGCGAGTGCGGTGGGCACAGAATCCGATGAGGATATCAGCACAATCGTCACCGGCTCACGGCTAGCGCTCATATTCGGGCAAGCGCCATTCACTTTGTTGGAAGCGATTTTTATTCAATAAGAACAGTGCTTTCATGATGGCCTTCTCTCTCGTGGCGCTCGACCAGACCATCTTGTCGACTGCGTTACCGACCATCGCATCGCGATTCAATGCTGTTGGAGATATCTCGTGGATAGCAAGCGCATACTTCCTTCCTCAAGTGAGAATTTTCTAGCACTTCTGATTGGTATCGAAGCGCACAGTCTCTGACAATGCGGAAATTTTGCAGGCAGGATTTATGCTCTTTTTCGGGCGGGTGCTGGCGATTGCACCTGCGAAGAGCGTATTCCTTGTTACGGTCGGAATATTTGAGCTTGGCAGCCTCTTCTGCGCCGTCGCTCCCTCCGTGGATTTTTTGATCTTCGGACGAGCAGTGGCGGGTCTTGGAGGCGCCGGAATGTGGGTGTCCATCATGTCGATCATCGCCCGCGTTCGTGCACCATTCTCTACCTCACATATAATTAATTGATGTTAATGTGACGACTGTAGATTACTACCATGCAGCAACGCCCCGTGCTTATGGGCTTATTTGGCGCCGTTTTCGCCGTCGCGTCAGTGATCGGGCCGCTCATTGGAGGAGCCTTCTCAGGTTGGTAGGAATTCTTGCTCCAATTCTCAACCAAATAATATATCTGACACTCCGTTAGACCATGTTTCCTGGCGGTACGCATTTTAGATCCGTGACAGGATATTTTTGCTAATACCAGACAACGTGGTCTTAAGATGGTGTTTTTGTGAGTGACGCCACTATCGCAATAACCGGCAAAACTGACGCTCGAGACAGACATCAACTTACCGGTGCGTTTATTTTGTCGCTCAGACAACCCACCGGCACAATTTTATAAAATTTCTCCGTATGCTAGATGGGCGCCGTCGCACTCCTCGGCATCGTGCTGATCCTACCCAATCACCCTCCGACGACCAAGAGCAAGGAGTCCCAGCTCAGGGTGTGGCTTAACCTCGACTGGATCGGCACCTTCCTGAGCGTCGCCGTCGTCATTATGTTCATGCTGCCGCTGCAGTGGGCCGGCAGCCAGAAACCCTGGACCGATCCCGCTGTCATTAGCATGCTCGTTCTGGTACGTCGCACTCCAGGCGGCGCAGCGCGCGGGTCAGCTCTGATCGTCGTTGCAGTCAGTCGTCCCGGTGATCATTTTCGTGCTATGGGAAAAACGCCGCGGGGAGCAGGCAGTGCTGCCGCTGTCTTTTTTCAACCGGCGAAATATATGTGGGGCATTTTTGGAGGCGGTGAGCCGAGGTATGGCCGTTGAGTTCGAAGCTGATGCTGATGTCCGAGTCCTATCATTGCAGGGCTTCACCCAGATCGGTTTTGTGGTCGCAATTGTACGTCGGCTTATCTCCATTGATGATTGATTGAATTACGACCTCGTTCTAAATATACCTGTTTGTAGTATTACCTGGTGAGCTCCGTGCGGAAATTCCTCCGCACACAAACTCAAAAATCGGTGTATGTAGCCCCTTCTTTATCAAATTAGAGGCCACTCCGCTACAAAATCCGGTATCGACATCTTACCGTTCATGATGTGAGACTTGCGGATTGCGCTATAATGTATATCAATTGACAAGCGCCCACAAATCAGCTCCGTTGTTCTAGGTACACCTCTCCGTCCCAAAATATCCTATGCACCCCAGTTATCTCACATTCCCGTCCCACAGCTGCCCTCATCTCAGGCGCCCTGGTCGCGGTGATTAATCTCCGCATTTCTTTTTTTTCCTATGCTCACCCTCGGAACACCCTCAGAAAACAGGCCAGGTCTGGCCATTCATGTTCATCGGCCCGATCGTCGCAGCAGTTGGATTCGGGCTGTTGTTCACCACGGACGCCAACACGCCCCTGGGGAAGCTCATCGGCTTCCAGATCCTGGCCGGCGTCGGCCTGGGCTCCATCCTCCAGAACTCGGTACGTCACCCGCCTGCTGCCATGCGCGGCTGCCCGCACAACACCGCGCTCACCGGCGTTCATGCCGTCTATATAGGTCATCATCGCGCAGGCCGAGTACGCAGACAACGAGGCGCTCGTCCCGCAGGCGACGTCGCTCATCACATTCATGCAGATAGTGGGCAGCGCCATCGGCCTAGCGTGCGTCGTCTTCCCCTTTCTGCCTTCCCTGCCCGAGTCTAGGCCACTAACGGCATCGCGCATCCAGCATCGCCGGAGGCATCTTCTCCTCGCAGCTCCGCACGCAGCTTACGCTGCACGCGCCCGCTCTGTCTGCCGACACGCGCAGCGCCGTTCTCTCGAGCATCGAAGCGATCTCTACACTCGATGCCGCCGACAAGGCGCTCGTCAAGGCCGCGTACAGCGCCGCGATCGACCGCATGTTCCTGATCGCCGTTGCGGGGTGCGGGGTCGGCAGCCTGATGTCGCTGATCATCCGCCGCCGCAAGATCGTTGTGCGCAGCGGCGCGGCGGCGCTATGAGCCAGCGCGTCTGCGTGCGCTATGTTAGATCATAGAATAGGTGCAAGCGGACCTTCTGTATGATTACGTGGTAGCATATATTACCGTATACCCCTCTCCTCAATACCTTGAAGATATTCACACTCGTTTTAGATTCATCTCGACTTCACCTTATTTTACGATGCATGATACCACCAAGGCACAGCCATAATTGCCGTTGAGCCCCAGCCAAATATCTAACCCTGCACCGCCCCGAATCTAGAAATGAAAAAGATGATTTTAATTATTAACTAGCTCAGGAAATGCGTTGTTTTCAGCCGACAAGGGACCTCTAAATACAAATGGTTCACAGTCCAGCTTGCCGCTCACGCAAACGCCGCCTGCGACCCCTTGCCGACCTCGCTGAAGCCGTAATTTTCGCCCTTCACAAACGCGCGTGTGCACTGCGCCATTGTCACGGACCTAACAAGGGGGGAAAGCGCGTCAGTAGGCGCACTACGGCGAGGCAAAGCAAGGTCGAAAAGAAACAGGGAGAGAGGTGAGGATAAAGAAAAGACACGCACGCCCTCGAGATAGGATCCGTCTGGTAGAAGTTCGTGATCGGCCGGCGCAGCGGCGTCCCCACCGCCTTCGCGCCCGCCGTCTGGCTCGCGATCAGCTTGAGGCCCGCAAGCGCGACGTCGACCGAGGTCGCCTCCGTCGTATCGTACCGCACGAGCGTTGGCGAGATCTCCCACAAGCGATCGCGCAGCGCCAGGACGTCATCGTACGGGAGCGGCGTGCCAATCACCTCCGACAGGGCCCTACAGATAGTCAAAAAAATCATCGTGAGTGAACCGGAGTCGGTGAGTAGGGAGTTCGACGCACCGCACGATCTTCCAGTCCTCGCGCGCAACGCCGGGGGCAGACACCGCCGCGC
The DNA here is from genome assembly GCA_000827495.1 of Hypholoma sublateritium FD-334 SS-4. Classification (NCBI taxonomy): domain Eukaryota; kingdom Fungi; phylum Basidiomycota; class Agaricomycetes; order Agaricales; family Strophariaceae; genus Hypholoma; species Hypholoma sublateritium. The sequence continues at coordinate 329,765 of KN817541.1, forward strand.
GCCCCATCTGCGTGCGGCCTTCCGTGTTCACCCACGTTGTCGCCTTCTCCGTGTACGCCGTCGCCGGAAGGCACACGTCCGCGAGTTGCGCGCCGAGGTCGCCGTGGTGGCCGTGGTACACGACGAACGCGTCTTGGGGGATGGACGCGGGGTCGAGCTCGTCGGCGTTGAGGAGGTACACGAATTTGGGCTTGGTGGTCGAGGCACGTTGTGATGGCACGAAGCCGACGTCGTAGGCGGCGGGTCTTGAAGCTACCTATTTATAGAGATTAGGAATTCAGCAGGAAAGGAACAGGAAAAGATAACGCACCCGTTGCAGTACGCTGAAGCCGTTCCAAGTAGGGGTGACCAGCCGCTCCTTGTTCTTCTCTACAAAGTTCGCGAGGTCGTTGTACATGCTCTTACCATCAGGGTGCTCCGAAAGCGCGCTGCCCACGATTATCAGCGGGTTCTTCGCGTTCTTGAACTTGTCCGCGAACGCGCCCTTGCCCGCGACGAAATCGGCCAGCGCCTTTGCACTGTCCCCCAGGTAGTCGTACCCGTACGCCGTGTCCGCCCGCTCGCCGATGAGCGCAATCTCCACGGGGGTATGCAGCCAGCTCTTGCGGATGCGCGAGTTGAGCACAGCTGCCTCATGCCGCGGGTTCGTGCCGACGAGTAGGATCGCGTCGGCCTTCTCCACGCCGGGAATCGTCGCGTTAAACAGGTAGTTTGAACGCACATCGACGCCATGGATGGGCGGTCGGTTTCCCCCGGGCTGGTCGAGCCCGAGGTTGTCCGAGCCAAGACGGTTGACGAGGTCCTTCAGAGCGACCATCGCTTCGGTGTCTGCGAGGTGGCCGGCGACGGCTTGAATCTCGTCGCCCTTCGCACCGGAGGCGGTGAGCCCCTCAGCGATGGCGGTGAGGGCATTTTCCCAGGTGGCGGGGACAAACCGGTCGCCCTGCTTCACGAGCGGCGTTGTGAGGCGCTGGAAGCGCAGCCCGTCGAATGCATAACGCGTCTTGTCGTTAATCCACTCCTCGTTCACGTCGTCATTCGTCTTCGGCTGGATGCGCATGACCTGCACGCCGCGCGAGTCGATGCGGATGTTCGAGCCCACCGCGTCCATCACGTCCACCGACTCCGTGTTCTTGAGCTCCCACGGACGCGCGTGGAACGCGTACGGCTTGCTTGTTAGCGCACCGACGGGGCACAGGTCGACGATGTTACCCGACATTTCCGAGTCCATCGTCTTCTCGACGTAGGTGCCGATCTGCATGTCATTCCCACGGCCAGTGGTGCCGAGTTCCTCGATGCCCGCAACCTCGTTCGCGAACCGTACGCAGCGCGTGCACTGAATACAGCGGTTCATGGACGTCTTGACGAGCGGACCCATGTCCTTGTTCTCGACAGCGCGCTTGCCGGTGATTTCGTGGAAGCGTGTTCGGTCGGAGCCGTAGCGCATCGACTGGTCCTGGAGGTCGCATTCTCCACCCTGGTCGCATACGGGGCAGTCCAGTGGATGGTTGGCGAGGAGGAACTCCATGACGCCCTCTCTGTGGGTAGGGTCTCAGCACAGTCAGCGCGCAAAGAGAGGACCCGTACCTCGCTTCGTGTACGAGAGGTGTGTTGGTGAAAACCTTGGATCCTGGCATGGCGGGCATGGCGCTGGAGGTAGTGTCACGGGTGAAAGATGGACTCAACAGTGAACATACCATGATGCGACAGGCTTCGGTGAACGTTCGACCTCAACCAAACACATGCTGTAGAAAATGAGAACCAGCGAAAGACCATGGGCAAGCCTGCTCACCGACAGTTGCCAGCGATAGCTAGTCTGGAAGATGCGATCAGTACAAGCAAAGACTGAGCGGTTCCCCTACGGACCTATCGTGATAACAAAATCTGTTTATAGCATTAGTAGACCGTTCAGACAGACTCTGTGAAGCACTGCACACCTGGGTATTGTTGCACCAGCAGCTTCGCATGCCTGAATCAGTGCAGAGCCTGTTCGCGAGCTCAGCATCCGAGCGCCGTACGAGCCCGACGGAACGCACCCTGGGGAACCGTCACCTCCTTCCCGTCCACAGTGAGCGTGATATCCGCCCCGCGACTACATGTCGCCGAAAAGCTCCTACGATCTACGTTGGTAGCCCAGCGTCAGTTCCCCGTCCCCCAGCGATAGTGTGCGAGCTACGCACTGCTGCACTGCGGTGTGTGTGTCGAAACGACCTTTCCGAGTAGTCCCGTCGATGTAGGTCGCGACACGGTTGATACGAGGCGGAGCATTGCTGCGCCGTGGGTGTGGTGTGAGAGAGAAGAATAGAGGATCCTGCGTGTGGGCGGCAGGCCCGCAATGTCGAGGAGGCTGTAGGATAAAAAGAATTGAGGAGCCGCTCGCTGTCGGGCTCAGCGACCAACCACGTCGTTCCAATTTCCCACCTTTCCCACAATTTCTGTCGGAGTCTGAATTCTCCCGAACTCAGGCCCGCATCACACGCGTTGACCGCTGTTGAAACGTTGACTCTTTCCTACCTCGCCCCCTTCAGTTGCACCTACCGACGAATACAGATAACTGTCGAAATCTACTTCATTGATCAAACAGGCTGTGTACTCAATGAAGTAGATTTCGACAGAGACCGGCTGCCCACTTCACCGCCTTCACTAAGTAGGACTACGGTTCACCGCGTCCAAAAATCCCGAAAACGGCAGATAAAAAATATATACAGATAAATAGAGCAAGGTACATAGTACAATTAACAAATCAGACTGCTTTCGCTTTGGATCTATCGAACAACCCCGCCACCTTCTTCAACACATACCCCAACCGCCTGTGCCTCCTCACCCTAAAGAAATACGTAAGGAGATACACCGCGCAGACCTAACACATCCATCAGTACACTTGACCCCACACATCGACCAATCATCAACTCCACTCACATTGAACACAATATACGCGCAGAAAAACCCAAAGTCGCGCCAGTGGTGCCGGTAGAAGATATTGAACGACGGCCCCATCCATTCGTCCGTCGTCCGGCTCGCGCAGAACCGACACCCCGCCGTCGCGTCCGGATTCGTGAGGTACCCGCCGTGGCCCGATATATACTGCGCGAGGAACGCGCCGCACGCCTGCCCCGTGGGCGGCTGCAGCGTGACCAGCTCCTTATCCGCGCATGTGATGAGCTGGTTGCCAATCGCTGGAGGAAGGCTCTCCGTCAGCGGCAGCGGCCCCCAGGAAGACTAGTCCTCACCTTGCCCTAGCAGCGCTTCGATCAGGTAGGTGAAGGGCGACAGGTGGTACATCCATTGCCACCACCCAAGCAGTCGGAACGGCTGCAGGACGCCATCACTGCGCTCAACGGCAAATCATCAGCGGGGAAAAGCAGATCGAAGTAAAATTGAGAACTTACAACGTGAGCACGAACGCGAACAAAAACGAGAACATGAGCCCCGCGATCTCGGCCGTAGGACACATAGACGCCACTGCGAGCGCGATAGTGGTGTAGTATATCGGGAAGCACACGCCGTACATGAGATACGTGAACCCCGCGCGCGAGCTCTCGAAGCCGACCGTCCAGAACCAGCATAGGAAGAACAGACTCGACCCCAGGATGTTCCACGGAAGCTCCGTCAGAATCTGCGCGGTGGTCAGTGCGGACCAATGGTACATCCGGCTGGATTTTTCCCGTATCTCGTAAATGTCGCGTGTCTTTTGCAGCACAATTAGCGCACCAGTTGCTGTTTAATCAGATACGACAATTACCTTGATATACGGAACATGCAGTTGGCCTCCCAGCGGTGCGCTCTGAATTTGTATCAATCAGTATATGCACGCTCCCATGTTCTTCTCATCTTACCAGGATAGTGCTCATGAAAATGGCCTGCATATCTGGTCAGGCATACTCGCCACCCAGAAAGAACCAAGAAACTCACAAACAGCTTATTCTGATTCCCCTGAATCGAATCCTTCGACTTGAAGAACGTAAACCCGATGAATAGCCCACCGATGATATTGAGGGTCAGCTTCGACATAAGGTACGTCGGGTTCCGCCAGTACACCAAGTTCTGGCGCTGGAGCAGCTCGCGCAGCTGGTACGCCCACGGCGTGGCGAATCGCGTCGACAAAGTCGCTGAGATCGGCGGACTCTTGCGTCCCTCGCTATGAATGTCTTCGATATCGGCCTGCAGCCGCTGGCACCCATCTGAATCGAGCCAGACTTGATGCCAGTCGCGATCGGTGGTGGCCGTGGCACCAGCGCCTATCACGTCGAGCATGTACTCGGCTCTAAGTATACCGTTAGTTCGAAGCACAACAGAGACGTGGCGTGACTAACGGATTCTCCCCTTCTTTACAGCGTCGCGCGCCACCTTTCTCAAAGTAGCTGATGAGTTCTTCCGCGTTTTCACCAAGGTCGCCGAAGTACACAGTTTGACCACCTTTCCGGAGGAGCAAAAGTCTGTCAAAAACCTACATAATAGTTGAGAAAGGCGAGCGTAAGATTGAAATAAAAGCCGTACCGCAAACAATTCTGCGGAGGGCTGCATCGAATATCAGAAAATCAAAGCGCAAGATTCCACATCGCCGATTCGTACCTGATGTATACTGGGGTAGTGTTATTAACCGAAACGACGTCACCGCCAGAATTTCACTTACGTGCAAAGTATCGCCTGTCCATTGTCCGCAAGCGTACTCAGGAACGACATAATGGCCCACGCACTCTGCGAATCTAAACCCGAAGTCGGTTCATCAAGAAACAGCAGGAGCTGGGGCTAATAGTATGCGGGCGCATATTAAGCTACAATCCCTGAACAATCACAAAAGGACGCACCTTAGCCGCCAGCTCGACGCCGATCGTAGTCCGCTTCTTCTGCTCAACCCCCAAAGAGCCAACCATCGCGTCCGCAAACATGTCTAGCCCGCACATCTGCAAGCATTTATCCGCGCTGTCAATCCAATGATCGATTATGCTCGACTAAGGAATCGCAGAAAAGCAGCTCACTATGCGTCCTTCTCTGCCGTAGGCACGGTCGATGGCTGGCGTAGCCGCGCGGAGAACCGTAACGCCTCCCGCACCGTCGTCAGCGTAGTGTGCGTGTCCATCTGCTGGCAGTACCCAGTCTGCGCCTGGAAGTCGGCCGGGAGCGCCTGACCATTGAAAAAGCGGCCGCCAGTGATGACGCCCGTAGATACTCTTTCAGCGAGCACATTGAGCAAGGTCGTCTGGATAAATATCAGTATCAGTACATGCTACGACAAGCAATCCCAAGGAACATGCCTTCCCGGCGCCTGACTCCCCCATCAAGGCGGTCAACTTTCCCGGTACCACGAATCCGGAGACGTCGTCCAGGAGCCGCCGCTGGCTCCCTGCGACCGACACGGTGTACCGAATATTCTGCCATGAAAATGTGTTGACCATCTTCGGCTGGCTGTGAATGTGCTTCTCGCGGGCCTTGTCTTTTTCGCTGAGGGATTCCTGTCCAATATCTCTGGTGGCCGCCGACGACGCCATAGCGCGGGCCTTCTCCTCGTCGCCCGCAACTGTAGCTTCCGCCTCGGCCTCCTTGACGACTTCCGCCTTGGCGCCTCGTTTGTAGCGCAGCACAGAGCCCTCTGACGCGCTCCCGGTGTTGATCTCTGTGAACACAAGAAGGCAGAGTAAGAAGAACACCCCGTATGCCACGAGGATTCCAAAATTCTGTGGTGCAGGTGATCAGTGGACCACATCAGAGTAATGCACGACATATACTGACTCGCCAGAGATTCCTATGGTAATACCCAAACGACAGTGCAAGGTAGTTACTTCCACTTACGCGAGCAAGCCCGGGTTCCGAGCCAACGACAGTGCAGACTTGATTTTGCAGCGAGACGCCTTCGTATCCAGCTCCTGACGGCACTAGGGTAGAGCAGGTGCCATCCAAGGTATAGAACTCGTTCGTCATGATAGCATCAAACGCATATAAAATCGGCTACACATAGGTGTTTGAAAGCGACTTCAATGTTTTGATACCAGGACGTACATTGCAATATGATATCCAACGCAGAGCACCAATCATAGTGGGTCTGGGAATTTGGTATCCAGTGTATAGCGACAGCGCAAGCAGCAATATGCCCGCAAGCGCTTGCGCTGGGGCTTCACTAGGAAATGCGGAGGCCAGCGCACGGAAGAAAGCTTTCATAGAGATCGCAACCACCAGCACAAACAGGAAGTATATGCTAGGTGACGTGCCCAATTCAATTTTCGATAACAAAAAGGAATAAAAACACGCACAAAAATTGAGAGGCGGTCTGCTGAAGCTTGACGACAAAGTACAAAATGACGCTGAAGAGAATCATGGTCACCAGCGTGATTGGTATGTCGACCAGCGTCATGGCCAAAGCCTCGACCATGGGATGGTACATGGCTGCCTTTTGGTGCCGGATCACAATTGGTCGCTGAGCGAACAGAGCCGGAATTTCGGACATGCTGAACAATGCTGGGATAAAGACCGAACTGCATTATCGCTCAGTCATTCAACCCAAGAGCGTGCGAAGGTAGATCTCACAAAAAAAGAACACCTCCACGGGAAAAGTAGGCCGCCGTCGTGTCAGGGGTGTTCACGAATGTGGTCCCAATAATAACGGCTTGTAAAACAAATGTTCTTTATTGCGATCAGTATGCGAGGAGATTTCCGATAGTCAAACACACCCACATTGTAGAGATAGCTTGCGTTGTCCAACTCCCTCTCAAAATTTGGGCGCGGCGCAACATTATTATTCGAACTTGCATTGGTATGGATATCATATAAGGACTCTAAAAACAGTATGAATATATCGTCGCCAACGTTATTTAGCTATAAAAGCACGCACCCGCAGACGTGTATGGGCCGAATGATCGGCCCTAGCACTTTCTTTGAAGGCAATGAACTTCTCGTGTTTGTTGACGTTGTCGCGTTTATAGGATTCGACATCTGCGTGGTTGATATCGTGTATGTTAGAAGCATTATAATACTCCTCGAACTCAGCAGGCGTCTGAGGGACAGGGCGACCCCGCATTTCAGTATTCCTCGTGTCGTTATCGGCAGTGACCGTGGTTCTCCCCAGCGGGTCGGTCACAGACACGAGAAAGTCGGGCGTTGTCTGGCGGGGTTTAGGGATGTACCCCATGTCGATGAAATATTGCCGAGCAAGATTGGCAGGGCCGTAGTATATCATCCGGCCTTCGTAGATTAAACATACTTTGTCGAAAGTGTTAAAGAGGTTCTCCCCTGCTTGATATATGGACGCAATGGTAGAGACCTTAACAAGGTCTGTAGCGATCCTCAGCGCCCGAACAAACTCGAGAGCAGTACTGGAATCAAGACCGCGAGTGGAGCTGAATTTGAGCTCTGTGAGCACCATCACGTTCAACAGGAACAATTCGACGTACTTGTCCCACGACGTGATGAGACTTCTGGTGGCAAGTGCTTCCGCAATACTGTTGCTCTCTGAATGAGGGCTTCAATCGAATAAACTACCAGAAAAAAACGCACGAGACACGCTTCTTTTCGCCACCACTAACACCCCGTATCGAGGCATCTCCGACCATGGTGCCCTTCACATGATTGAGTCCGAAGACCGTCAGATAGATATCAGTCACTCGGCGGGTAAAAGCTGCTCTGGAGATTTGCTCGATGCGCGGTTGTGGAGCTCGAGTTTTTGCAGCAAAATGTATCGTCTGGTCTACCGTCAAAGTCGGAAAATGGACATCATCTTCTGGACAATATTGCACATCGCCGCGACAGTGGGTTTTGACTTGGGAAGGAGTTATGGAGTCATAATAAACGTCCCCGTTGACTGAACGGAATTCATCGCGTTGGTTTGCCAGTACTTTGAGAAGTGTGCTGCAGCCAGATCCAGGTCGGCCAAGAACCACTACCACTATAATGAGGACTGAGCCCATGATGTTAAATCGACCACTTACAGAGCATTTCGCCAGGACGAACGACCCCTTCAAACCTGCTCAATATATTTCGTTGGGGCGGATTACGCAGTTGACGTATGCCGCTTAATATATCCAAGAAGTTGAACATACTGCCTAGAGTGCCTTGATATGCCGCCGATGTTCCGACCCCGACTACCGAGAGATTTTGAAATGCAACTCCAAGGGTACGCGTCTTGATTTGAGCTTCATCGACTCTGCACAAGGTTTAGAAAAAGATCGCCGAATTATGCACATATACCTGGCATACTTCTTTAGATAGCGCCGCACAATTTTTTCAAAATCAAAGGGTTCATCGCTTGCGTCTCTGGCTGTCGTGGCCTCGGAGGTTTGAAGCGACTGGTCGTGAAAAGACGAGGGATGGTCGCGCGAATCACTGTGGTCGCTGAGAGATCGGTAAAGGGAGCGGGCGCCTTCAGGGTCAAAATAATCGGCGGAAACTCGAGAACATGCTTTGGCCAATGGAGGTCGCTGAGCAGAGTCACCATGAACTGGAGGAAAGATATGTGGTACTCCCCGTTCCTTCTCCATGTCTGGGGCCTGACGAGAAGCGGAATCACCATGTTGTCCACTGGGTCCGCTAAGAGTTCGTGAGAGGGAATGAGCTCCCTCGGGATCAAAGTAATCCAAGGAGACCCGCCCATGCGACCTGGGTGATCGAGGAAATTCTGGAGGCGTGTGGTAAACCGGAGGAGGGGCGTGTAGCGACAGGTCGCACAGTTCTCGTTCCCTCGTTTCGTCTGAGAGTGGATCGGCCAGAGGCCGTGATGAATACCCAGAGTTGCTCATGGTTAGGAGCAAGCACCTTCGACGACGGTTGTATGAATCAGGCTACCCGGCGAAGGTTGTTTCAACTCCGGGACTCGGACTAGGCAAGATCGCTGCTAGACACATACTACGTCACGTCCGATCTTGGAACCGATTCATCGCCGGATCTGAGGTAAACAAGACGACTGTATGCGATTCAAGTCATAGCTCATGCATCATGTCGTTTCGGAAAGAGGTTCTTCACTGTGAAATCCAAAATTCTCCTGAACTCAATCCTGACATTTCGTAGGTCGGTTGGTGGTTGGTCGGAGGTCTCGGTCGAGATTCCGCGCGAAGGTGTTGCAGAGGTATTGCAGAAGTATAGTCCAAGTATGATTGCAGTCATAAGCCGCAATTTGTTTGGGAGTACTTGAGAGAGATCTAATATAAGTATAGGCTGCAGTAGGGACGACTCGGACGGTCACGGCGCCGGGCGGACGGTCGCGTCGGAGATGACGAAAACACGTGATATCATTACGCACGCGCGCCAAAAAGTTAGCGCCCATACCCATGGCAGATGGTGAGTTCCCCGCCATTTGGATCAGTCTTGTCCCTTTAAATATGTATACATAATCAGGAAGAATCATTAGTTAGTAGCCACGTCGGTATTTCAGCTATCAAAATATGAACGACCCCCAAAGCAGGAAACGAGTCGAAATGCCTGAAGGAATCTCATTCTTCATATACAATTCCCTTAGTGGAGACAACAAAGTGCCCTTGATACCCTTTGTAAACTCATTTATGGACGCCCCCCCGGCTTCCCAGTACCCAGGAAACCACTACCTTTCTGGCAAGCTATTGAAAGTACATACCTGGCAAAATGTTTTTATTTTGATATGAATCTTGATACTTACTTGTGTTGTGTTCACGTCGACTCAACGTCGACTCGCGTATAGGAATATCACTGGTGGGCATTGGGTCCATGTAGTCAATCTCCGCCCACACTGACAAATGATTCGCGTAAAAAAAGTCCCATTATTCTACCTATGCAATTATGATGTAAACGTGGTGGCTGTAAAGTCCGGATGTAAATGACAGGAGATAGTATTACTGTATGTATTTGTGGTGAATAATTGTCGGGCAGAAGGGAGCGGAGCGAAGTCCAATGTACCAGTATATGAGCGACGACCAGGGAGGCAGGCAGGCATGGAGGGGTCGTGATAGATATAGTTCGGAAAGGGACAGTCCTAGTCCTGGAAAGCAAGAGAATAATGTAGAACCTAATTTTGGTTAAGAAGCGCGCGGTCGATGGCCGCGTTGATAGATGCCTTGCGCGACGTCAGGTCCATCCCGAAGTGGTCTTCCAGCTGACGGCGGATCTCGCGTTTGGTCACGGAGTTGAGGTCTGCCATACGCAGCACCTCGTTGACGGCGCGTTCAATGTCTACATCGGACGGCCCACCACCACCACCCAGAAGGTCCATATCCTCTGGCGTGCCTGTTCGGGGAATTTGCATGTCGAGGTAGTTGGTCACTGGTCGCGACGGTACGGGCTGGAGGAGCGCAGTCTCTTGCAGGTTGTTGAAAGGAGATTGCGGTGTATTCCTGCCTGACTGGTAGTTCGGTGGGGGATACATGCCTAGTTGCGACGGTGCTGGCGAAAAGCTTCGAGGCTCGGCGTACAATGTTTCGCGGCCGTAGAGAGATGCGGTGTGCGATTCAGGGTAGCCTTCATTCTTGCCCTTCATTGGGGGCACCCACGAGCCAATACTGTGATTCGATTCCTTATCCCACAGCTCATTTTCCTACGACGCAGGTTAAATTAAATGGCTGAACAAAACGCTGAGTAAAAGGAAACTTACATAGTCACTCCAGGACTTGAGTGGAATGGAGCGCGGATCAAATTTGCCTTCATCCTGGAAACCAGGTCGTCAGATCGGATGGATGGCATAGAACAAGAGACGCATACATGAACGATCATCTTCTTGCCGGATTCCCCTAGAACGAGACGAGTCGCACCCCACGAGAAATCGTCCATCTTCCAGAACGAGTACAGAGGGAGGAAGAACGAGAACACAGGAACGGCAAGGATGTAGAAGAACATCCACCCAATCATGTCCCACTTGCGCCGCAGTATGAAGACTAGTGCTTGCAGACCATAAATCGCGGCGATCATGATCAACGATAGCTGAGGAATCGCTTTGTGCAATCCAGCTGTGAGGTAGACGAGATATACAATCTAAATGGATAGTCAATTAGCAAGGCCTGACACAGAAACATGAACAATGAACTCACGTAGGCAACAGTGACCGGTTGAGTAAGAGTAGACAGGAGATCGATCATGACAATGAAGCGCATAGAGAAACAACAGAAACCGCACAGCTGCTCCAAGAAAATAAGCTCGCCAAGATTGTGCACAGTCGAGTTGATCCAGCGACGACGCTGCGACAAGAGGACCTTCCAGTCGTCGGGCGCGACAGTGTAGGCGTGCGCATCGCGGATGAACTGCGTTTTGAACCGAGGGAAATGTTTGAGTAGGAGTGTTGTCAGGTATCGATCCTCTCCGAGGTGCAGGAGATTCTTCATGTGTAGGGTATCGACACGATTTTCCGAATAGTCATCAACCAACTGGTTCGAGATGAGAAGTGGCTTGTGGGTATCGGGTGTCCGCAAGCGATAGAGCGTGAAACAACCAGGCAAACAAGTGACCGAGCCGAAAAGACTTTCGAATGCCTTTGCCATGTGATGGGAAATGAAGTATTCATAAACCTTTTGAGAAACAGTCAGCTACAGAAGATCAGTCGTACGAAGGCAGGTACTGACCTGCATCATTGTGATCAACGACTGCCTCGCATTTGCCAATTCAGTTTCACCGCAAGCGCCTAAGAGTTTCTTGTCGTGGATCATACTAGAGAAATTATAAGCAAACGAGCTCGATGGTCTGAGAACACCACTTACGCCGAGATCAAGCGGTTAACAGACATGGGATCGACAGTCGTATCAGCATCCACCATGAACAGATACTCATAGAATGAGGGATTGACACCGATAACATTCTTGATCTGGTGATACATTTCCAGCTCGAGTGGGTTCATCGGCGAGTTGAAATGCACCTGTATCAGCATCAATAGACAACCCCAGCCACATGTAACGTCCAACAACGCACCTTGTTCAGGAAATGCATGAGTAGCAACTGCGAGTCACGTTTACCACGATTACCAGGGCGCGAGCGCTCCGTGGGCTTGCCGACCTTAACGATGACGAGGTACGGCACGACATGGCCCGCGCATTCATACAGCCCGGAGTACACCTTACCCATGTTATGCTGCTTCGCGCCCTCGCCAATCGACATGAAGCTGAGCGGCTCGGGGTCGAGATTTGGATCCGCGCCGAGGATGTCAAGCACGATACGCGGCGTCGGACGGTCGTTGCCGGACCCGACAATGTTTCCATCACAAATAACGACGATGAGCTTGCGCTTGTCATCGTATTTCATCTGGGCGAGCGAGTCGATCGTGCGGCGCAGCGAGACGTCACCCTCTGTGTAACACGGCACCTGGCAGATCACAAACTTGTCATGGTCCTCCGGGGCCCGCGCTGCGCCAAAGTTGACTGATGCCAAGAACTTGAAACCGATAATGGAGACCATGATCACCGACAGAGCGAGCAGGATGTAGTTGGCGAAAAGGCACTGAGCCGATTGGCGGTTGTCGACCCTGGCAACGAGGAAGAGATTGCGCAAGCAGACTTTCTGGGCGGCGAGGACGTCCTTATCGATGTCCAACGAGTCGAGCTTCTTCGTAATATCCTGACCCGCATTGATCTTGAAGAGATCGAGGACAGATGTATGCATGAAGTTGACGTCAATACCAGCCGGTGCTTGGGTACCATCTGGGGTGCGCAGGGCCGGAGGGCTTGTAAGATAAGTGGTAAGATCATACACTAAGCCATTGTAGATGGCAATCGAGCGGCCGCTACTGGCAGAGCTGCGAATAGCTTTGGGAGTTTGGCCAACAAATCCAACACGACTTTGGTAGCGCATCTGAACCATGCTCTCGAAGTACCAATCAGGACGTGAGTCGTTGGTGAACACCCTGAAGTCATGGTACTGCGCGTTCGGGTCCGTGGTGTTCGCAGAATCCAGAGTGACATATGGGCTGACCGAACCATTAACACCATTGCAAAGAGCGCTAACCTAGAAACCCAAAGTCAGCTCGGCACAGCATTCTGGCGAAAGTAAAACGTACCTGTACTGGGAATATGTTATCCGCTGACGCGCCACCATACTGAAGAATAGACTTGGTCGGCACAACGCCCACAATACGCGCATGCGTCTGCGCTACGGACGTCAAATCAAACACCTCTCCCCTGATTGAGACGAGGACGTTATTCGGGCTAAGCGCAAACGAATGGGACGCCAATTCCGCCGAGTTGAAAACATGCTCCGTGGGACAGATCAGCAAGCCAAGGACCGCAACAACGAAGATCGCACAACCACAGATGAACCAGATGATGATGTTGAGAGCGAGCTTCTCGCGCCATGCCTGGCGCACGTCGATGCGCTTCATGCGCCCGAGGTACGTGAGCAGCAATGTCGGCACCCACCATGTGAGAATCCAGCAGAGTGCGACCCAACGGCGGCGCGCGGAGCTCTCCTTCAGCACCTCGCTCGTCTCGCCCTCCTGGATCTCGCCCGCGAGCGCCTCCTTCTCCATCAGCCCGTGCTTGTCTGTGTTCTGGAACATGTTGCGCGACGGCGCGTAAGACTCGGAACCAAAGTTCGACACGGAGTCGTCTCGCTGGCTTGTGAATTTGCTGCGGTGGTCGTAGTCCTCACCCGACTTATCCTCGTAGTCGTCACCGTATTCGTCTGCTCGCTGGAATGGTGAAGCGTTTGCGACTAGTGGCAGCGCTTGGCTGGAGCCGGCGTAGGCATCGCTGTATTGACCCGCCCATGGAGAGGACTCAACGTCCTCCTGGGGAGAACGGTATGGGGCATATGGGTCCTGGGTACCCCGTGGGCCGAGCCCAGCCTCCGCCTCAGCATCGCGCATGCGGTTCCTCTTCTGTTCCTCTGTGTCTCTCGCGCGAAGTTGGTCTTCGAATTTATGGAATGCCGCTTGCGACAAGAACACCTGAAAGCAGTTATTGAAAAAGGGACTGTGTGCAAAAATGAATACCCATACCTTGTGTAGGCCAAGCACTAGATCTTTCTCGCCCAATCCAAACGCAGTTCTCGCCTGCGCAATCACCTCTCTGTCGTCGCCTTCCGTGACGCCGCCAGCTGACAGCCCATCGCTGTACCGCTCACAAAACTCTTCGGGGGTCATCGTAACCTCAAACACATTCACACTGCGCTTCGCAATCTCCACCAGCCCCGCCGCCTTCACCTGACCCTTGACGCTCCGGCCTTCCAGTTGGTTGGGTAGTTGCGAGTCGTTCGGGTTGATGCAGAAAACATACCACGGCTGCGTTTCGTCGATTGTCTCGAACAGGGTATCTAACGCCGCTTTGAACTCCCCCGCGACGCACGGGCTGCTGCTCGTGATGTGGCCTAGGGGCCCAGGTGCGTCGTCGTCGTCGCGGTCCTTCTCCTCGACATCGACATTCTCTTTGACAGTTGGCATGCGCTTGAGACCATTCTTCCGGCGAGTCGACGGCGCGCGCATGGGTTTGACGGCCTGCTGCGCCGCGACGATGGTGTCCTCGTTGCGCGGGTGGGCCTGGATGGCGATTGCCTTCGCCGAGAAAAGTCCCTTGACAAAGGGGTTGATGGAGCCAGATCCCTCGAAGCCATCGGCACCACGGAGCAATGAAACAAAGTCGGGGTTGATAGCATCGAGGTTGCGGTCGAGGAAGCCCTCCGAGGAATATGTAACAGAACCGTTATAATGACTGACTGTGAATGTCGGGAATCCGGAGCGGTCGATGGTACCCGTCTTGAAGGAAGAGTGGTTACCCCACCGCTTGCTGAACGCCTCGACCATGGTCTGGTCAGTCTTCTTCGGCTGGCGACGAGCTTGGTCGTCCATGATGTGGACAAGGCCACCAGGGGAGTTTTGCATGAGTCGGATGCATTCCGTGTTGTCAAAGAATGGGACTTGGGGCACAAGACGCGAGATGCCCTCCAGGCTGTACTCGCTGACATGCTTCTCGAAAATGCTCTTCTGTATCCAATTCTGCAGCCGTTCGTTGGCAAAGTTGATGCAGAATTGATCGAGGGAGTTGGGGCGGCTGGACATATTCTGAGGTCCAGGCAGATCAAAGAGTCCAATGAAGGTCGTAAAGTCTTCCTTGCAGAGACGCTGGTTGATATGTTCGTTCAACCAGGCAAAAAGGAGTGAGTAGAGCGTCTTGGCCAGGTCGTCACGATTATCGGAAGCGCCATCTGGGTCGAGGAAGACGGTGCACAGTTCCTTCTTAACGAGCTTGGTCTTGTACGAAAGAGCTGCTTCCAGCTCCGGTGGTTGGACGCCGAGGAAGTCTGCGACGATCTCGAGCAGGTCGACATTACGAACCACGGCCGCATCTTCGTTGCGGTTTCGGTCAACAGTAAACTCAAGATTGCCGAGGTGGAGAATGGCGGCAACCAGCTGGCACGTCTGTGCAACGTGACGCTTTGAGAATCCAATAGTCTTCAGAGCTATTTTAAGTTGGTCAAATCGTAAGCCGTCATCATCGCGAGCTCCGTTGGGCCGGGAGACTGTCCCACGGTGTCCTAAGTAGCGGTAGGTCGTTTTGTCCAACAAATGCAGATGTTGGCGCTCCTCCGGAGACGCGCCGGCGACAAGGTAGTAGAAAATGTGGAAATTCCGCTCGCCTGAGGGTACAGCTGAAACGCGGTTCCGTTCAAGGTAATAGTCGAGCGTTTTCACGCCAGTGAGGCGGCCCCTCTCGGAAAATTGAAGTTCGGTATATTTCCCAAAACGGGAGGCGTTGGGATTGAAAAGAGTGCGAGCGTTGCCGAATGTTTCGAGAACGAATTCAGAGGCGGGGAGTTGGCTTGCTAGTTTCGAGCCTTTCTTGCCAGGGTTGCTCACACTAAGCTCAAGAAGCGACTTGATAGCCAATCGTCGATTCTCTGACTTTCCACTGCCTGTCTCGCCGCTACCAGGAGATCAGCCTTGCACACCTGACAGACAAAGAAAACAGGCTCACCTGAGAACAATGCACTGATCCTGTGTCGTCCTCCGCATGTGATAGTAGGCGTCGTTCGCCATCTGGAAGATGTGGGGCGATAACCGTTCGTGGTGCTCCGACGAGTCCCTGTATTCGGCAGCATACTTGTGCAAAATGGAGTCGGCATTCGAAGACACGTATTTGTGGGGGTTGAGGGCGATAAGGCCGGAAGTTCCAACGCTGGTATAGATGGTATCTGTCATGAACCGCTCGCGAAGACATGCAACGACGATGTCGTCCGAGATTTGGGCAAGGTGGGCGAGGTCTGTGACAGCCTCGAGCCGCTGGTGAGCACTCATGGCTGCTGAAGACTGTCTGTGCATCGTTCAGGAGGCTGAGCGGGCAGCGAAGACCGCTCAAAAGGCGTTTTTAGGGGAGGAGGTGGTGGTCGTGGTGTAAGGTATAAAATTCCCACGTGCCTCCCCTCGCCGAACCCTTCCTCAACGCTGCCGTACACAATTGGCCATTCTCGTTGTTCCTCAAACTTCCAGCACAAACCTTGCGGCCTCCCAGGCACATATATACAAGGCAACACAAGACAATATTTCATTCAAAAATCCTTCCAACGCCGTCTGAGTATCCGTAGAAACCCCATGGTTGGATTTGGAGCGCGTGGTTTCCGAATGGTCACCTTTCCGCTGAGTAAGGCGATGACTGTGAAATCACGCCTCCGGTGAAAAGCAACCGTCAAACAGCCTCCTTCACGACATGAGCATCATAAATAGGCAGACGCAATGTCTACTTTCACAAAATACCATACTTAATCCCTTGTACTGCCAGTCCATAATCTAGACATTGAACTTCGCAAAATCCCGGAATCGAATAGACTCGCAGTTACTCAAAGGGTTCCGAATTCCATTGAGAGAATAGTCTTCTCGCCGTCAGTAGACCCCCACTACTTGATGAACAGAGGAAAGAGACATTGATATCAGTGTCGCAATTACACAGGTGGGATCAGACGAAATTCTGAGTGGGTCGGGGTAAATACCACCCTCGACGTCATTCATTGCATCCGAATATGTGAAATCGGAGCCACTATTATAACTCTCTGGAGGTTATAGAGCAGAGCATGCGGTGCTGAGCCTGTGGAGAGGTAGGGGAATGACAATGCTCATTATGTAGAGTAAGCGGCAGGAATGTCAGCGATGAAGTTGACCAAGCCTCGAGGAGTCGACGTTTCATCACACTGAAAGTGATGACATTCGAAGGTCTCGACCGTGATCCATGTCAAGTCTGACACACGCCGCTTAGAATCTAATGTTCTGCGCAGCCAGGAAGGTGGCGAGCGGGGGTACTCGCTAAAAATAGAACTTGCTGTATTTACTGACCAATTTGCGGGCGCCAATTTGACACGAATTGCAATTCGAAAGGGTGCTACGGCTCCAAGGGATACTGCCCAAGAAATACCATTTCGTTCAATCAAGTCCAAGTTTGCGCGCGTGTGTATATCACAACAGCATCGATGGCTACACGAGGCGGCTAAATGTAATCCAGACCTCGCGCTGCACGGCCTAGCACATCATGCACATCGTATACGAGGCATCAGATATACTGTTGCACATCATGTAGAACACACACTTCTGCTGCTGTACTTACAAATGCATCCTAATCGAAAGGCACCGGCCTAATCCCGGGGCCCGTCAATTTAGCCCCAGGCTCCTTCTCCGAGCGCGCAGCGGCGAAGATGGATGGCACCGGGATGCCACAGCAGTCTCCCCAGCCGACCTCCCGCTGGCCCGCGCCACCGAGATCAGGGTGTGCGTGAGCATGCCCCCGGTGCGCGTCGTCTTCGTTCCCGTCCACGCGCGGGCTTTCTGGCCCGTCGTACGTCAGGATCGAGCCAAAGAGGAAGTGCTGGATCACCGGGAGCTTGCCGAGCACTTCCGCGAGGTACATTTTAATCATGCCGGAATTGACTTTGTCCCATGTCTTGACCTGCGGAGGGGGTTTCAGTGATAGGCTGGCAGGGGGCGACCGAACACCTACAGCGGAAATGTCGTCTAGCATGGGCGAATGCCACCGCAGCGAGGCGCTTTTAATCTTGGATGAATCAGACAGTGTATTAGTTGATCAGGAGTTAGAACATACAGAGTTGATGAAAGCGATGCAGGCAAAATAGATATAATATTGTGAATATTCCTCAACGATTTCGGCGTCGTGAATGGACTTTGGTTTGATGTATTTGTGGCCTTGGAGGACATTAGCATACTCTTTGACAGATAATGTCAAATCGATACCTACCTCGCAATTGTGCAGAGCCAAACAAGAATGGTAGGAAGTGATAGTCGTCCAGACCCCACACGCCGTGCGAGCCTGCAGGTTCGAGCCAATATGACGACTGCAGGACACGCATGATTTGGATATATCTGACGGCCGGAGTGAGTGTGCGCCAGTATTTTAGGTATGCAGCTGTCTTACCTCCAGAAGACCTTGAGGACAATCGCCTTATGATCGCTCTCTTCCAGCACTCCCAGCCGCTCTAAGCATATTCTGCGAACGGTCATGCAGTGATTCGAGGGTCATAGAATCACGACGTACAGCCAACACAAGAAGTTAAGCTCCATTCCACTGCCATAGTCGATCCGGGTCCGACTGCCCCAGGACTCGTTGAAGTAAACCGAGATCTCCAGGATGCTCTCAGTAGGCAGATGCGACAGGGTAGAGTGAAGTTCCGGTGATTTCTATCGGATATTGATATTCAATGAAAGCCAGCTCGATCGTTGGGTATTCAGCTCACCTCTGTGATTCGGTCGTAGAATGTCCGGAACGCAGGGTTTCCGAATCGCGACGCAGCATTATCCACGGGCGGGGTGTCCTTCGCGATCCTCTCGACTTCTTCAAGCAGCCCTAGTACAGCTAAGATGCCCTAATCATATATGTTTTGAAGCTTGCACCGATAAATGTGTAATACTCACATTCGATTGTGAACATTCATCGTTAAGCTTCGACCCGACGACGGCGTTGTTCAGGGTTTCAATGTACGAGACTATGTCATCGTGTGTCTTGGATTTCTGAAAGTATTCTAACTGTTCCTTTGATAGTATGGCTTTCCGTGGCACTTGGAAAGACATGATTCGGATTGAAGATGGAAGTTGGGAAGCAAATGCGAGGAGGGCTTATTATAGCTTGGCTAAAGCACGTGTGTCGGCCATGACAAAAGAATTGAACTAGAGTCGTTTGAACAACATGAAGTTGAACTCTCACAAATCCTTGTCTAGTCCTGCGGGTTAACATTCGGACTATCAGAAAGACCTCGAACACCTACGCGAAAAGCGAAGACTTATCAACGCGTAACAACACCCCGAGGAACGAAGTCTTGGGAAAACGCGATTTGGTCAAGATATCTTACAGTGAGTTTACATTTACCATCGCCACCATTTTTTCGAGAGATCAAGGTCAGATGGATCTACAGGCTCAAGCACCGAATCCGAGATTCGCCAAATTACCATTTCACAGCAACCCCGATATCCTGGACGAAATATGCGAGTACTTGGCGTACGAAGATGAGGTCGACGCGGCCGACATTGCCTCAAGCAGGCGGACGTTGTTGCGGCTCGCCTTGACCTGCAGGGCTTTTCTTGGACCTGCCCTGGACCGTCTATGGAGGAATTTGGATTCCCTCTTTCCTTTACTCAAGGTACTGCCTGCGTTTATACAGACGGACGGGACATATGTGAGGGATCTTCCGCAGGTCAATGTCTCTGGGCTAATGTATACCAGGTTTTACGAGGGGCCATATCAAGAGAGGAGTGGACACGCTTTGATTGGTACGCGCTCAAAGTGCGGAAATTCTCGTACACGCGAGATCCGGACTCGCTCGACATCGCGATGCACGTCTATTTTCGCCTTGCCCAGTTGCGGTCAGCACCGATTTTGCCCTCATTGCGCCACCTCCACTGTCCCTCCACAAATCAGAACGATTTTTTGATATCAGGCATATGTCTCTTTTTGTCGCCTTCCCTGCAGACCCTCGAACTCGGCGGTATCACTGCCGTTGAGGATAAGCTCTGCGGAACGATATTGTACACATTGTTCTCGGATGGTGCCCAAATGGAAAAGATTAATTTAAGGGGGAAGGGGCTGTCGCGCGAAACACTGCACATGGCAACACAGTTCGAACACCTGCGCGAGCTCGAGCTGCAAGGTATGGGGAAGACCTTGGATATGGAGGTTCTAGTGCAGATAGGACGGTTACCATGGCTTGTCGACCTGGCTATCGACTTCACCAATTCCCCTATACCACATTTAAACGAAGATATAGGGCTTCGGTACCTCACGAGTCTTATGATCACTGCCCCCATTTCGTTCATCTTCGCGTTCTTGCCACATATCGCCACCACCACAATGGAGACCTTTTTCGCCATCGCTCCAACAACTGATGCCAATAAGACTGTCTTCCTTCAAGACGTCGTAGCGCGCTGGAGGGACACCCTTCGCCGCATTGCTCTCGTGCATCAACCAGGCCAACAAGAGGTCACGGTTGACGAGCTAACTCTCGCAGCCCTCGCACCGCTGCTGCCATTGAAGAAGCTCACGTATCTACGACTCGAGGGTTACGCCATGGAGCTCAGCGACATGAACATCGAGAACTTCGCGCTGGCGTGGCCGAACATGGACACATTGCTACTCCCCTTCATCAGCGCGGGCCATGCGCGCCCGACGGTCACGTCGCTGTTCACCCTCGCGCGGCGCCTCCCCGGGCTGCGGCACCTCCGCATCCCACTTGACACGGGCGACCTACCGGCATTCGTGTCCACTGGCATGCCGCACACCCCGACGCACGCACTGCATACCCTGACGATCGCGAGCGCGGACGATTCGTGGGAGCTGCGCGACCTGCTGCACCTCGCGCGGCGCATTGACTACTTCTTCCCGCGGCTACGGTATGTGCATCCATACGAGGCACACGATGTCGATCGATGGTTGCAGGTGCACGAGATGATACAGATGTACCAGGCTGTGCGGAAGGAGGCGGTTGCGTTCGAGCGGGCCCGGCTGACGGGGGCACTGTGGTAGAGATAACAAATTCTATGCGTTGTTCGTTGATCTTTCAGCTCTCCGATCCGATTTAATCGTGTAGGTGCCGTCACCTCTGTCTATTTCTTTGGTTCTTTGATTTATATACTGCGGCTGTTTAGGATGTCATACATTTGTAATTTCCGGACTGTACCAATTAGCCATATGTACGCGATGCTTGCTTGACGCAAACATCGCTCTTTATAAAATTTCACAGTAGCTTGAAATTTGCCTTGCGTTTTGTTTTTCGAAATTTGGGCCCATCGTCGAATTGTAACGAAATTGTAGAGAGTCTGATCTGGAGCAGTCAGCTAACCCTAACCCTATGATTTGTTTTACCTCATGAAGCAATCAATAAAACTTGTTACATACTTGACTTGCTACTCTACTGCCAGATGCCGACACCAGCGGCCGTCCTCAGGGCCTCTCTTGAAAAGCACAACAGCACCTTCGAATCGCTGCTAAATCTTATTCCGCCACAATACTACATCGTTAACGAGGAGACAGAGGCGCAGGTGTGTGAACTCGGCGGCGAGCCCTCGCGCATTCCACTCATCTCGCTTTTCAGGCTGCATCGAAGTATCAGAAACACAGCAAAAAGCAAAAAGCACCTAAGCAGGCTATAAAGGATGCTTCGAAGAAAGCCAAGCGCGACAAGGTGCGCTGCGGCACCACCCACAGTCGACGCCCAAAAATTTACTCACTTCTGCGCCCAGCTCGACCCTGCAAACCACAAATCGATCCTCGATATCCAGAATGAGGCATACCTGAAGCAAAGCGGGCCTGGGAAGGGTAAGCGGAAGGCGTCGACGCCTGCGTCAGACGCGGGCGAGGACGACGAGGGCATGGCGGTGAATGCCGACGTCGACATGGAAGACCTGGATGCCGACGACGACGAGGGTTCGAGCGACGTGGAGATGCAGCCCATGGCTGTGTCAGGTGGCATCGAGGCACTGCGCGAGAAGCTGCACTCCAAGATGGCGAAGCTGCGCCGCGGGGGAGAGCGCGCACCTAATCCGTGGGCACGAGAGGGGGACAAGGACAAGGACAAGGATGATCTTCTGGACGAACGAAGGCGGCAGCGGGCGGCTATGCGCGAGCGGCGTCGGAAGGAGACGCGCGAGAAGATTCGACGAGAGGAGGAGCTGAAGACGAAGGGAAAGAAAAAAGAGAAGGAGAAGACGGATGGCCGGGATAAAGGAAATGTCACAAAGGTACGTCTCCTCGATAATTCGTATGACTTGAAAGATAACGAGATTTGAAATTTGTTCAGACACAACTACTGGTACCCGATACCCCACATTTCGCCCAGCAAGGTCCAGGGGCATCACTCACTACCGTCGCATACGCTTCACTCGCAGGAACAGCGAAGAAGGGCGACAAGTTCAGGACAACGGCTGATCCGCAACAAGCTCTACAGCAACTCACTTCGCGCAAGGAGAAGCTCGCTGCGCTGCCGGAAGAAAAGCGGAAGGCAATTGAGGAGAAGGAGAAGTGGGCAAAGGCTGAGGCAAGATTGGATGGCGTCAAGGTGCACGACGACGAAGCTCGTCTAAAGAAGGCAGCCAAGAGGAAGGAGAAAGAAAAAAGCAAAACGAAGAAATCCTGGTACGTCTGCTCACCCTTCTCTCCGAAACGTTCTCATTATTTCCTTACAGGGAGGAGAAAAAGGAACATGTCGTTTATTCGATGGCCGCCAAACAAAAGAAACGCAACGATAATATCGCAATGCGTAACGAGCGCAAAAGTGACAAGAGGAAAGGCATTTCAAAAAAGAAGGCGAGACCAGGTTTCGAGGGGAAGTCGTTTGCTAAAGGAAAGCCTAAGCAACATAGCAAGAAGTAGTCTCCTTATTTTTATTTGATGCGATTATGTTTCTTCTTGTGCTGGCAATTGCATCGATTTCGCCTGCATCTGAGGTAGTAAATACCATCAGCATTCATACAGGCATGCTACCTCCTGGAAATAAATATATAAGTAATTGATATTCCGAGCGCGCGGTAGAAGACGCGAACCGCTTTCGATGGTCAAATACGATCGCGTATCAGTAACAAGCGCCAACAGCGGCGGCGAAGCCAAGCCGGAAACACGGTCATCATCTAACTGCCATCTCTTGCTCTTGCCCGCCATGTCACAAACTCCTCCTGAGCTTCAGACATCCATAGAGGACGTCTGGTATCTCAAAGACATCAAATTCCACGGAAAGGAGCTGCGTATCATCACCCAGAACTTCAATGGGTGCGTTTCGACAGTCCTCGACGATGCACCCATTATCTGATAGGTACACAGGCCATGTTCCTTTATTGCGATCTGTAGGTACAATTTGACGGCCTGGAGAGGTATCTAACCGTGTCCTTGCAGGTAATATCCTTATCCTGGGTGGAAACATTAATATACAGCCTAAGAGCCGGACGACCGTATCCTACGAATTCCTCTCTCAGTTAGTGGCCGAATATCTCCTCAAAAACTCTCCCGATGTTGACGTATCGGCCGCGTTATCAATAATGCCTCATACTCAGAGTGAGTTTGGAAGTCTGTCAGTAATATCATAATATGGTCACTCACGGATTACTCGGTAGAGGGAATGGACCTGAATCCGCTGTTCACGTCTTCGACCTCGTTTCGACCTTCGACTGCTCTCAAAGGCGGCGAACTCAAGCTGTTCGAACAGGTTGGCATACCCCTGATTCACGGATGGCTCGTGGACCCGGAAGGCGTTGAAGCGCCCGCTATCCAGCGCGTCAAGGACTATGACAGCGCCGTGCAGTTGATTGCCGAGGTCGATCATCTAACCAACGGAAAGTTTGTGGTGAATGATTCGGCGCCTAGCACTTCCCCAGACGGCGCTACAAGCCCTGCAAGGGAATGGACACCGGGGGAAATGCAGAAGGTCGAAGATGGTACGTGTAATATTCAACGCGTCGGTCTGTACGGTTCTGTTGATTGTCTTATTCACCATGTGCATTTATAGCAATTGTCGTCCGACGCTTTCTCGACGCGACTCAATCCCAGCTTACCTACCATGGCCTATTCCATATTGCCACTTCTCTCCCGCCCAATACTCCTTGCGCTCTCTTCCGTAGCTCACATCTGTCGGTGCTCTACAAATTCTCTCCTTCCTCCCTGAACGCTCCTGTATCTGTGCCCGAAGCCGGCGCCTCCTCAACCGCATCCCAATTTCTAGGAAACCAACCCTCGGTTGAAGACGCCGCACTGTATACCCTTGTCACGGACCAAGTGTTTCTCAATGAGCCATCAGTCGTGTGGGAGCGGCTGGAGGACGTTGACGGGGGATGGTCGACCTTTGTGGACTCGGAATTTGTCAAATCAAGCCCTGCTGGAGGCGATTTCGCAGGCCAGACCGCGGAAGAGGCGCTCCGTGCTGCGGAGGCCATCGCGAATGAGTACCAGGGCACAGTCGATCCCAACGAGTAAGCTGGTATTTAATATCCGTATTTTTTATTCTGACTTGCCTTCACAGTTTGGCACTTGCGCAGCAATTGCAAGCAGAGGAAGAACATATCGCGCGGCAAGAACACGAAGCGTACATGCGCGAGCAGCAGCAACAGGAGGCACAAACCCTCGCAAACCAGAAAGAGTTAAACGCTCGCCGACCTGAAAAGGTGAAAAAGGAGAAGAAAAAGGGGGACTGCATCATCATGTAGTCGAACATATTTTTATACATATCTAAGGGAACTATGCATTTTTAGTTCACCGGTCACTCACTTCGCTTTTCTGCTTTCTACTGTTGTACCCAAATACGTTGATTATTATACCACGCTTCCAAAAATTATCCTTGTAATATTGTACATATCACACTGCGGGTTTTGAATGTGCTCTCAGCACCTTTGTTGGCCTTTGTTACTGATGCGTGAACTTGCTCTTTGATCAACCACCCTCAACCACCAGCTTGCTACGAGCTGCGTGATGATCATTTTCCCTTTCACCACGAAATACAATCCAGGTCATGGCAAAACCTAAACGATCACACACGAAGCCAAGTGCTGTCCTTGAGGTACCCACAACGTTTCCCGACGACCTGCCAGCTCCTTCAACGAGTCGAAATCTTCTTCCACGTTCAAGAGCGACCTCACTCGCGCGTTCAGCGTCGAGATCGTTGTCTGGCTCACGCAATTCGTCGCGACATTCATCTGCACCCGGCTCGGCACTGTCCAATCTACCAGCGTCTGTGTTCTCGGAGTCGCGCCCTCTGACGCCTGCAGGGGGTGGGATAATGTCATTCCAATCTGGAAGCCCGACCGATCCGAGTGAGCAGGGGCTGTCACGACCTTTTGAGCAGCAGCAAGATTCAGCTTTCCAGCCTCCAGCCGCTTCTTCTAGCTCTATGCAGCCGTTCGACAATCTCAGCGCGCCTGGTTGGGGTGAGGGCATGTACTTCCGGCAAGATGAACCAGACTACCAATGGCCACTACGTTATCATAGCTCTGGTACGCCACAGTTTGATGGGCCACATCTTATTGACGAAGAGTCAGAGGACGAACTCGGTGCATGGACCAACATCCCTGGCGGACCTGTGCCCAGGAATGGCGACGACACACAACGCCCTGGACCATCCGGGTTCCAGAACGAAGCCTCAAGCGGAGGTTCATCATCTATGGCTCCGATGATGCACTCTAATATGTATCAGCATAGTGGCATAATGGGTGGGCAGCAAGCAGGTACAGGACTGGGAGGTTCCTATTACAACGACAGTCAAGCAGGATATGCGATGGGATCATCTTCGAGCAGCAGCAGTGACCCCTACCGCTCACATTTCACCTCTATCCAACCATCCTACCATGATCCCAGGCCGATGGGGTTTTCGTCATTCAGTGATTGGACGACAGCTTTCGATACCCCTCAGGATATAGGTTCTAGTACAAGGAGTAACATCGAGATGGATACTCGTACCGGCACGGAAGGTGACAGGAAACGCAAGAGATCACTCTCGGGCGAACGCCAACAAGAATCCAACTCTGGGCTACGTTTCATTCAACCTGTTTCGCTGCAAATGCAGACCACAGATATTCGGGACAGTGAAAATGACCAGTTCGAGTTGGCTGATGACGGTGAAGTGGCCCAGCAACTTTTGTACTCTGACGGACCCAGTGGGACCTTGCAAGCACAAACGCAACCAGGTACGCCAATGTCGTGTACATTTTTTTCAGCCTATATTCACGTTTGGGCAGAGAGCGTAGATCTAGTGCCTCCGAGAAATCATGACCGGAAGGGAAAAGGAAAGGCGCGTGCTGATGAGCCTATGGATGCAGACCTGGCAGCATTTTCTTCTGTAACTCTGGCCCAAATGTCCTCGTCGCCGCTATTACAACCAGGAAGAGAAGAAGCCAGCGCTATAGCTAACAACATAAACCCAACGGTGGCGAAACCGCCAAGCGATCCGTTCTCTACCTATACATGCCCTATCTGTTTCTCTCCGCCAACAAACGCAACGATCACACCGTGCGGACATATCTGCTGCGGCGAATGTTTGTTTGCGGCAGTGAAGACGACTCTGCAGCGTGCGGGGATGCGGGGCAGCCTATCGGAGGCACGGTGCGTGTTAATTTTCTTCCTCGCGACGGTGTGTTAAACGATGATTAGGTGCCCCGTGTGCCGCGCGAACATCCCCGGCTGGGACGGGAAAGGAGGAGGCGTAATTGGATTGAAAGTCAGAGCTGTGTTTAGTTTATGATTTGTCGTTGTTTCGATGTTTGATAGGTACGCATGAATTGTGTACGATTTAAACTGGACTAAACAACTTTCTGAAAAGTAGTCCATGGACAATGGGATGTTTTTTGTAAATGACAAGTGCAATTTGCTATTCGATATTCGGGCCTCGGGCCGGCCACAGCCAAGGCCAAGTCAATGGGAAACTATGTAATCGATATCTGATTTTAGACCCTCATCTGCCTCGTTTCTACCGACAGCAATTATCTCGATCTATCCATTGCGCTCGGGCATTTTTGACTTGCTCTACCATGAAAAACACCGAGTCACTGTACTCTCCGCGCGTGCGTGACATCGAACGCGAATACCAGCTGTGGGCGAAGGCGCACAAACGGATTAAAGAGGGGCCTGCACAAGATGGGCGCGACTATGTGAAGCACGCAAAGAATCTCTTGCCAATTCTTGAGGCTTTGTCTGAGTTGCATCCAATTGCAAAAGGTGCGTCAGGCCTATGATTGTAACATGATACTAGTTGCTCATTAATCGTAATACTGCGTGTCAGCGGTGGTCTCTGGCTTTAAATCGGTCGTGTTGTACGAACAAGAGAGGAAGGAGAACGATGCACGCGTATCCGTGGTCTTCCTCGCGCAGGCGGATATGATGGGAACCTTATTAGAGTAAGTAAGGCTTTCGTCAGTGGTTGGCACATTCAGTGATGTTCACTTATAACATGACAGTATCAATCAACTGTCGGAGCGGCGCAAGGAACGATGGGACGACGACACGAAGGACAGCTTGCACGCCGATATGACATTATCTGACGTTCTTCTCCGCGTTGAAAAGGAAATCAGAGCATGTGGAAATAGTATGGACACATATTACGGAGAAAAACGCATCGGTGTGTTTTATCACCTCTCGAAGTAGTAGATCGATTGTGCTCATTTCTTGATCTCCAGTGAAGTTCTGGAAATCCTTGGATTGGAAAGAACGCATAATGAATCATATTTCTCTATTTGAAAAGTACCGTATTCTCCTTCAACAAACACTGTCTGTTCAGGTTGCATCGGACGTCAACAGCTTGGTCAACAAGATGGACACCCTTCTCCTTCGCCTGTTCGCGCCCAAGGCAGATTGGGAAAAAGACGTTGCAACAAGGACACGCCAGCTTACCAAAGCTAGAGAGTCGAAGGAGCTCATCAACGACACCGCCAGCCTGCAAACTCTTATCAATCTTACGAAGGATCCCTTGTTGGACTCCAAAGATATGGGTGAAGATAGCTTTCCGGGCGCCTCAGCCGACTTCCGCGCTGCTCTGCCCACCCAAATCGAGCAACTGAAGAAGGATCTCAATCTCTCACTTGATACCTTATGCGAGAGAAACCAGGAAATGTTCGAGCTGAAGCTCAATTTCCACACACGACAGTTGCAAGAAGCCATATTGAATTCGGCGCAGTACGTGGTTCAGAGTCTTTCCGGCCCTTACGATCGTCTCCACAACGAAGTACGCGTGTATTAGTCCCAATTCGTGCGACCGCCCTCTCATGCTTCGATAATAGGATCTACGAATTCTATGGAAAGAAATGGTACGCCTGTCTATTCTATATAATGGTATTTCAGGGGCTAATTGAGCGTGTATCTATTTTTAGAATTGGATCTTCTGCGTCGACAATAAACTGTTTACCAGTGCGTTATTCGAATATTACCTCGATCATTTCTCCTCTTTGCGACACGTACCAAATGAAATCACCGGTGAATTCGAACATAAGATTGGCCCAAGTGAAGAAGGAGAACACGTGGGCGAGAATATGACCAAGGTCACATTTCTATCCCGCCTTGGGGTCCTGAATCACGTAGATGCGTGGACACTTGAACCTATGGCGATATATGGAGAGCGCGTATCGCTTTCCATCGACCGTGACGATTCGGGATTTATCCGGATTAGCGAAGCGAATACCTTCACAGATCGGATGCCAGAAGGATGGAGCTTACCTCAATGGTGTGCATATGCAGCTATCGGTACGTCTTCAATTTATCAAAATCTCCACGACCTGAAGGTTACTTCCCTGCTTGTTTTTACTTAGGGTGGACGTACGAAGCTCGAATTTATCGCAAACGAATCAACAACATCCTTGGGAGAATGTTTGAAATGCAAGCCAAGGGTATGTATATCATGCTGTTCTTGTACCTCAGGACTAACTTTATCCCAAACGCCAGTCCTTCCTGTCAATAGGTGCTTTGTGGCGATCTCGACTGTGCCGCAGATCGCACCCTTTTTCCAACTTTTAGCTTGGGAACCTTGGGAATCATCAGACTCAGTATCCGAGACGAGCCCCGTTCCAGCTGCCGAACTGCGTTCCCTCGTCCACGAAAAGATGAAGCGGCAGGACGAAGCATGGCGACGTAAGCTCCAGTCGCTTAACTGGACGGTCGAGGACGAGACGACGCTGCAGTTATTGTATGGCAAGGAGCCGCTGGAGTCTGTGAGTGCCCGCTTCCCACACCCGCACACCAGTGTCGAGATAGAATTACTGACTTGAGTGATTCATGCAGTATGTGCTCCAGCTGAGTGTTCTCCTGCTCGAATATGCATATCAAGTGATGCAGGCATGCACAAAAGTGACAGTTGACGCACAGGAGATCAACCATGTTCTAGCGCCTTTGCGTTTGCTAAAAAGACTATCTTTATCACGAGTGAAGGGCTTGAAAGGTGAGTTCTAAATTATGTTATATTCGACAAGTAGAGAATTTAGTAACGTCTCTCTTTTCAAAGCCCAATTTAAAAAAGAGAAAAAGTCCAAAAAATGTATGTCAGCTGTAAATTGAAAAACTGTGTAGATGGGGGCATAACCACGTCATATAGACATTGGAACCTTCTACGGTGGAATATGGGATTGTGTTAATCAAGTTTCGATGGGCGATGTCACTGATGACGATGAAGACAGCGACACTGACGATGAAAATAGCGACAGTGAAGAGCGCTCAAGTAACAATTCTAGTGCCGACACGAGGGATAGCGACGCTGATTCCGACAACGATAAACCATTCTCACTTCCGTTTGAACCCATAGATATTGATGACTTTGCATACGATGAATCGGTACTAGAGGAATTCTCCCTCCCACTACTCGCCGACGGATGTTTGCCCTATCTGAAATATCGGCCATGGGAAGAGCACATTCGTAATCTCCCTGAAAAGGATATTCCAGAAGAAATCCCCAACACATGGAATCTAGATCGCCAACAAGTTGCTGACGAGGATGACGAAGACCATGGCTCTAGGCACGATTGGGCGGCTTTCCCACTCACCTTGTAGGCTTCATTTTTTCTCTGCATAGCTTAAACATAATGATTGGTTTTGGCCCAGTCGCAATTGCAACATGTGCAACAAGGCCCCGATGACAGAGTGCTATTACGGTTGTACTGTCTGCAACGGTACGAGCAAGTACTGCTGCAGCTCGATATATCTTTCGTTGACGGTGGCCGACGAATACAGATCTCGATATTTGTTCCGAATGTTACAAAATTCCCATAGAGGATGATGAACCTTCAGGCCACCGATCCTCACATCCTGTGCTGCGATTCTCGTTGCATACGGTGGGCATACACCGTGACTGGATTATCCTGGATGCACAAGTCCAGATAGAGGAGATACGTGATAATCTGCGCGCCATAGAATGGAATCAAACACTCGGCAATGACGACGACCCCGACGATGAGAGGACGGGGGGCGATGAAGACGATGCAGAAACCGACCGTCACGGCGATACTGATAACACCAGCGACGATGTGCATTCTGACGGTGATGCAGCGGAGGATTTACGACCACGCGATTCGGACGATGGTGACGCTGACGCCGCCGACACTACTTTTGAGGACAACGCTATCGACGAACCTACCGACGACGCTAACGAAGAGAATGAAGTCGAAAGTCCCTATACGTGTAGTCATTGCCAGCAAATTATCTTGCTAGATGATGTCACCACTTTCTACAAATGTTTCAGGCACTCTTGCCGCGGTACGTGTTGGGTCTTGAACCGGTGTATACGTACTTACATAGCTGATCGTCAGACTACTGGGTATGCGAGACCTGCGCAGACCAGCAGTTCACCGACGATAATCCTGATGGTCATGAATGGTGGCACTCGTTGATTGTTCTTCGTCGCGAGATCCTGGTTGACGCCGACGAAACTGTCCCAGAGAAGAAAGCGTCTAAAGCCTTGAATGTGGAGGCGACAGACAAGAAGAAGCGAAATGCAGTTAGCCCCGATGCTATCGTGGCTGCAATCGGAAATCGGATTTCAGCGGTTGAAGAAAAGCTAGATGGCACAAATTCCATGTTGCAAGATACGCTGAGCTTACTTTTGAAGGATAGGATTCAGGTTACCTCCGATAATTTCGACAGCAAACCACAGTTTTCCAATCGTGCGCTGGAGGAGCGGATGTCAAACCTTGAGGATAAAGTGGATATGATGGTTGCGGAGCTGCGCAACTTCTTCACCTCGTTTAATACTACGCGTCATTAAAGAAGTGAATATGTACGACCGCGTACTCGAAGGGTAGCAACTGTGACCTATCCCAGACCCGTTATGGTCCAGTTAGAAATCGATGAGGAGCATTTTGGAAGAATCGTGTCTCTCCATGACTCACTATAACTTAATCATGAGTTATTTTTTGGCCACAGCTCAGCTTGAAGAGTGGGCGCCGGGCGACGTTGATGCGACTCAGTACTGGAACTTGAAGTAGTTCTGTCCAAGTTCTGTCCCAATCCCGATCTCCCACGGCCACGCCAGCCTCATGGCGTCGGATAATTCCGGCCTAAGTACTTTATTTCATACCGTGACTACGTTCTTCCGTACTGCCTGCAGTTTCCTCCAATTCGCTGCGCTCATAGTCTGGCTACAACGGAGACGCTCACGCCTTTATCCCCACCTCTCAAAGATCCTACATCCCCCCAAACTCTGTCTTTCGGCAGTCAGTTATATCTCGACATTGGCTCCGCCGTGAATCTGATACGAGTTTCTATTGGTGCTTCGCGTGGTGTAAGAGGCAGCCCAGGGTCATTACCGTCCTCACATGGTGACTGTCAATGTATATAACTGGCTATGAGGTGCGAAATTCTACTTAACAGCTTATATAAAAAATGGTTACGCGTCGATTATGTGTAGTTCAGTCTCACACTGCCCGACACCTAGCCTCCGATGATACATAAAAGTACTGAATGTGCCGTTAGCCACACCCCATGGCTCGAATCGGCCCCAATCACGTTCTTGGAACACGACGTGGAGAGAATCAATTCAATTCTATATCGCTGCCACGGTAGCAGGGGCGGCTGGGATGATTCGTCTCCAACAAACTAAGGCGTGCTGCCTGCCTCAGGCTGGGATGTTTCGTCTCCGACGAGTAAAAGGTGTGCGATATATTGATTACCTATCAATTGTATTTGACGTGGGTAGCTAGATTCCAACCCGCCTGGAGCACCCCAATTACACCCGCAATACTGCCGCGATGCAGAACAGAGCACATTCTAAACATGCCTGTTTGGCCTTGAAATGTCGCATAGCGATAACTCGGAGGTTGTAAGCAGTCCGTCTTGGGCTTCGAAATGAGTATGCACCCGTACCGGAGTCAGCTCCTGCGCTTTGACATGCTCATTTATTCTCACCCGCAGTTGATGGTGTGCTATTTTCAGTGGCTTGTATCCTATTGCAGATAAACAGTCTCATTATCAGCTTCTCTAGACATGTGCATACTCAGCAAAGGGTGATTACGGTCGACGCTTACGCATGTATGAATCATTGTGGGCTCACACATCATGAATCTGTCAAATAGCTCATTGTTAAGTATGTCCTTCCTGATCGAATTCCTATCGGACTAGAAGACAGCTCCGGGTGGCAATACACCGCAGATGAACGTACAATGGAGAAAGAAACGCGTAGAGGTAGAAAGTGAATGCCTTTATTCATGTATGTCCCCCGATGAACTCAGCTGTCCTTTCTAATCACATTATGTTCGACTTTGACATAAGTGCGCACCGTGAATACAAAATAGACAGGATCTTGGATCACGTCCAACTTAAATGTATCTGCTACAAGTTTGTGCTAGGGCTCTATGTTTAGCAGCAGGCGAAAAGGCCGCAGAGATCTCAGATGCTCCCATGATTTCTCGCCATGGCTCAAAAGGCATATACATTCAATGATGCGAACAAATGTTCGCCCGTCGTTGAAACAACACCGTATAGTATTTATCGATGAAGCGCGCCTGGACAAGACCCTTTCAAACCTCCCGCACACGAACAATTTACCATGATTACGATACACTCGACCAATGGACGAAGGACCACCAAGAGTTTCAAGAAAGCCCTGCTCCGAAAAAGGGTCACAGTTATTTAGCCCATGCGAGCGCCCTCATGCCACTGCTCGACGCCTTTTCTCAGCTGCATCCGGTAGCAGGAGGTTAGTCGGGCGTAGATTGCGACTAGTTTCGAAAAAACATGCTGATGAAACGCAATTGTCCTTTGATAGTGGTGATCACTGCGTTCAAGACGGCTGTGACGTACGAGCAGATGAGAGAGGAGAACGACGCGCGCGTGGCTGTTGTCTTCCTCGCTCAGGCCGACCTGATGTCGTTCTTTCTGACGTACGCATTTTCCCTTGGCAAATGATTAATAGTTGATTAATGGACGAACATATCATTTAATCGGGTAGCACCAAACAACTTTCGAATCAGCTTGGCAGGCAACCATTAGACCAGAATGACATACGCATTGATGGACAGTTGCAATTCACTCTTAATAACATCACGGACGAGATCGTGGCATGTGGGAACAGTATGGACGTATATTACGGAGAAAAACGAATTGGTGAGTTTTTTATGCATCATCGTGTACAATAGATCATATATATCCTCCCCCAGTAAAGTATCTCAAAGCTCGCGAATGGAAAGAACGCATCGAGGAGCATATGAACATGTTTTACCAATGGCGCACCCAGCTCTCGCAGATCTTGACGGTTCGGATAGCAGCAGACACCAACAACATGGTCGACGAGATGCACAGCCTCAATGCCACAGTGAGGACTATGCTTTCTCATCTGTTTTTGCCCAAAGCAGGTTGGGAACGCGATGTCGATCAAAGGAGGCTAGAGCTCATCAAGGAGGGCAGCAGGGACTCGAAGGAGATGCTGAATGACCCTGAGGTTCTTCAAACTCTCGCCGATCTTACTCAAGATCCCTTGTTGGATTCCAAACGCACGGAAGAAAATCTTCGTGGTTCTAAAGCAGTTAACTCGGTCAGAGCTCTTACAACGGAGATCGACCTGCTGAAAAAGGACCTTAATTCTTCACTTGAGGTCTTGTGTAAAAGGAATGAGGAAACATTCAAGCTCAAGCTCGATTTCCATACTGAACAGTTGCAGAACGCTATCCATGATTCGGCTCAATATGTTGTTCAGAGCCTTTCCGGACCACATGATCGTCTCCGAAATGAAGTGGGTCACTCGAAATCTCTAATCAGTGCCTTTCTAATATTACTACCCATAGGATCTCAAGATCCTATGGAAGGAAATGGTATGTTTGGCAAATGCTGGTGACCGTGTTGATTATCAATGATAGGCCGATATTTAGAACTGGATTTTCTGCGTCGACAACAAGCATTTTACTAACGCGTTGTTCGAGTATTATCTCGACCACTTTTCTTCGCTAAAGGAGGTTGCTGCGGATATCGAAAATGGACCCGAGAGCCAACTTCAAAAACTTAAAGAAGGACGCCGCGCCAAAGTCTATGAGAATCTGACTAAGGTCACATTTTTATCGCGTATGGGGGTTCTGAATCACGTCGATGCATGGACGCTTGAGCCTATGGCTATGTACGGTGATCGCATAGCAAACTCTGTGGATCGAGACGAATCAGGTTATATACGAATTAGCGAGGTGAATTCATTCACCGATCGAATGCCTGAAGGATGGACCTTGCCACAGTGGTGCGCCTATGCTGCCATTGGTATAATCCAATTTTATGTTCGCGACTGTGTATCTCTGATGTGTCTACTATAGGCTGGACGTACGAAGCACGTATCTATAGGAAACGAATGAACAACATATTGGGTAGAATGTTCGAAATGCATGGCAAAGGTATGGATGACAGCTTTCCTTGATTGTGCCGAGGCTAGAAGCTGAATGGAGTCTTTATACCAGTGCTTCCTGCCAATCGATTTTTTATGCTGGTCATTACTCAAAGCTATACGCCTTTCTTCCAACTACTGGCATGGGAGCCATGGGATACAACAAATGCCGGACACGAAAAATATCCCAGTCCTGTCGCCGACCTTCGTAACCTCGTTCATGACAAGATGAAACATCAAGACAATATATTGAGGAATAAACTTCAGAAGCTACATTGGGCAGTTGAAGACGAGACGATGCTACATATACTATGTGGAAAGGAGCCGCTTGAAACGGTGCGCTTGATTAAATTTCGTCTCTGTAGGGGATTGGCATGTTCACAAGACCTATATTGTAGTATGTGCTCCAGATCACCGTACTCCTTCTCGAACGGGCATATGAAGTTATGCAAGCTTGTACAAAAGTGACGATTGATGCGGAGGAACTATCCCATCTTTCGACGCCTTTGGATCTTCTAAAAAATGTGTGCACGTCCCACGTAACGTCTCTAAAAGGTGAGCTCTCTCAATATATCGATGTATGTCTTCGAGAAAATAAAACAAATTCCGGGAAAAGCCCAGTGGAAAAAAGAAAAAAAGCGTGATAATTGTACGTGGATCATTTTTCTTGGCGATTTATTTAGACTAACTTTTGATAAGATATATCGAGTTTTCACGGTGGAATATGGGATTGTATTGATCAAGTCAACGAAAAAACCTTTTCCCTTCCATTTGAGAGAGAAGACATCGAAGATTTTGTGTCAGATGACAAAGTACTCGACAAATTTTCTCCTCCGATGCTCGTCGACGGCAAGCTTCCCTATTTGAAGTACAAGCCATGGGAAGAATTCATCAAGTTGCTCACCCCAGAAAATATTCCGGAAGAGGTTCCCAATACGTGGGACGATCATGATGGAGCCTTTGAGAAGAACATGAGTTACAGGAACCGCAGCGGCATGGCGCAGTTTCCGCTTGTGTTGTATGCTGTTCTATATCTATCTATATCGTTCCCTGAAAAACTGACCATGTCTATGAGCACAGCCGAAACTGCAATATTTGTCACAAAGAATTGGAGCAAGAGTGCTATTATGCCTGCACAGTCTGCTATGGTGCGACTACTTACTCGTATTGCATCTCAGTTAATATCTTGAACTGTCAACGATTTTAGATTTCGACATGTGCTCCAAGTGCTACAAGTGCTCGAAAGACAAGGACGTGACAGACAGTCACCATTTCTCACATCCCGTCCTCCGTTTTGCACTCCCAACGCCACACATACCTCGCCAGTGGATTGTTCTAGACTCCCAGTTACAGACAAAGCATATCCAGGAAGATGTCTCAGTACTGCTTGAACAAAACAAGCAAAGCGACGAAGCCTTGGGCTGGGAAACCTCGAGTTCTGAGGATACAGGTAAATTGAACTAAAGGCTATATCTAGGACGGGTTCGCTGATATCTCTGAAGGGTTCAATGTAGATGATGTAGAGCAATTGACTGAAGGTGTAATCTATGAAGAGCCGGGAGAAATAGACGCCTTTTCGTCAAAGGCTGAACCTAATAACAGAGGTAGAATAATTCAAACGTTATTACACATAGACAGTTTATTAACGTTCTTAAATGTACAGATCCAGACAGAATAGTGTCAACCGAAGGTCATGTTCATGAAGAACCGGAAGAAAGAGACGGCCATTCAAAGCCTGAGGATATGAAGATCACAGGTATTATCGTTCGGACGATGATTCATAGCTGTACGCTCACTGACAGTCCTGAAGATCTAATCTCCAATATGAACGGAGAACAATCAATTGAATCTGAAGCCTGTAACGATGGGAGAGAAAGAGACAGTTGTTTAGAATCTAAGAATACGGGCGAGTAAACTTTTACAATGATTTTATAAGAAACAAGATCATATTGACGCTTCTCAAGGCCACTATTCGGATGTAGAACAATCGGTTCAAGACAAAATCATTGAAGTGGTAGAAGGCAATAGGTTTCGCGAGAATATTTTTGGTAAACCAATTCACGCAGCGTTGAATGTTGAATAATGACGAGGTCGCTAACGTTCTGGAAATTCCCGTCTAGATGACAAGACAGTCGATGAAAACGTGGCTGGTGAGGACGGGAAAGACAGCGTGGAGCTTCCGAGAGGTATCCCAACTGTATTACTCATGATAAAATCGCTGATATTTTCTCCAAACTTGAAGGGTGCGATTCATATGTACGTGGATCAGCTGAAGGTGAAGCCCACGAAGAGACGGGAGAAAGAGAAAATCTCTTGTACCCTGCAACCAGAGGTAATCAGTTTACGTAGTCACCTTCAGGTCAATACGATGAAATTGCTGATATGTATTTTGCGATCCAGATTCACTACAAATGGCTGAAACCGAACCTTGTGAGGAAGTGGAAGAAAAAGCTGTTTTTTCAATGCCGATCGATATAGGTGAGTTAACTCGAATGCTATATATCTAAAGTTTACAATATTTTTGAGAACAAGATTTGGGGGGAGAAGATACCCGTGAAGCACGTGAAAGAGAACACAAATCGGAGCCCGGGAGTGTCGGTCAGTTACCTCAGACTAATATTGCAGCAATATTGCTGATCTGAAAGTTCCGACTTAGATGCGGCGCACTCGACCGCAGACGAACCCCGTGAAACAGCGGAGAAACAACAAGCTGATTTCCAGCCTGAGGGTAACGGGAAACAAGTTTTTATTTTACAAAGAAAATCTACTGACATTACCTTTATAGATTCTGTAGTTGAGGTTACGCTCAAAAAATACAAATCGTGCAATTGCTGCAATGGGAACATAGCATTGGATAATATTGCTACATTCTACAAATGTTTCAGGCACTCTTGCTCCAGTATGTCACGGTTTCGCAGGCTTCCTGTATGTGTGTTCACCGTGCTGACTAGATTGTTCTTTAGATTATTGGCTATGCGATAGTTGTGTAGACAAGCGGATTGTGGATAAAGACCCTGATGGTCATCAATGGTGGCACTCATTGATTGTCCTCCGTCACCAGATCATCTTCCCTGGGGTGGATACGGCTGAGTTGAACCGAAACAAATCCCAGGAAACGCATACTAAGGATCCGTCCGACAGTTCCAGCGGGGGGAATGATCTCGGTAATCGCATCTCCGCCGTTGTTGCTGAGAAACTCGACGTCACGCACTTGATGCTGCAAAGCGCGCTGAAGTCATTTGTGGACAGCCAGACAAAATCAGCCGAAGTTCAGGGTGATGAAAGCATCATTCATCATCGCATAGGGGAGTTCGAGGATAGGATTGAAAGTAGGATCTCACGGCTAGAGGATAAAGTCGACATGATGTGTGGCGAGATGCGCGCGTTTTTCAGCACATTCGCGATTCGTCCCGGAGCCGAGATATAACACAAGCTTGGTGCACGTATACATACAAGCTCTTGTTTATGATCATTCATGATATTGTCACTACATGTACATATTTTTGAGTTATAAGACACGACAAGTGCGACGCGCAAGCGACGATGTAGGAAAGGCCATCCCGCCGGCGATTTTGGTTCCGGAGAATGCCGCCACGTGTTTGCTAAGCGTTTTTTTTATTTATGTAAAAAAACTCCCAACTCTTTCCTGAATGCTACGACGTCCTTTACTTGAAAGCACCCCCCCTCGTGCCGCACTGTATTCTCTCAGCAAGCTATGTTTCTGCAGCTCCGTTCAAGCTCCGGGTGTCCTTCACTATGGTGCGCATTGCAGGCTTAGTCCAATCCCACTGCCACGCTGTCACGTTGCATATATGGATGCCTACTCTACGTAGCCGACCAGACTTCCTTCTGCGCGCTTGGCTTACCACCTGCACTGAGCGGCGACCTGCGACTATGAATCCTAGTTGATCATCAGCTCCCCCCGATAGAACACGTTGCGTGCAAGTTGCGTGGTTGGGCGATGGACATCGCACCGCTTCGGCTAAGAAGCCCCGTCCGACATGATCTCCTATTGCTGCCGCTCACTTCCACTCGTCCTTCGCATCTAAGTCTCGGGCGCCATCAGCAAGTACAAAGAAGTACGGCGAGGCGATGCCCACTATCTCATCTGTTGATTTTTGTCGTTGTTGCAGCCTATTACTGACGAATGTAACCTTATACATGTGCGTTGATACCTCTTTGCTAGGACATCGATCATTTTACTGGAGAGTTTCATTGTGCAACCAAAATAGCGAGCGGTTTCTTTTCCAGATTCGGGTCTTGTAAGTACATGTATGTGGGTGCGGAAGCCCACGCAGTGATGCACGCGGATAAATTTTATGCCAACGGTGTGTACAAGTTATGGTATCTTAGATTACATACTAATTGACATGGGCTATGTGCAATGGCACTCATTAGCTATGTATCTATAAGAAGTATGTATTAATATCTGCACACCTATCGAGTTCATCAATGCTGGCAGCGGCAGTCCAGCCGGCTGATGTTGATCACACGAAACAATATAAAAGACAGGCGATGCTTACTGAAGATTCCCCAAGTGCCTGGAGCATCTTCACAGCGTCGTCCATACTCAGTGCGTCTCGTCCTCTTGACACATTTCTAAATGCTGATTATTTTGGCCGTTAGTTACATTCTAGGGCCGGATCCCTTTAACGCGCGACCTCTTTCAACGAAGTGCGTACTCCCGCCGGCCCCCAGTCAGCCATCTTACATAGCTTCTCGTAGATTCTACATATTTACACCCAATCGACATGCCTTCCAAATTCACTCTAGCCCTTGTCGCGTGCGTAGCTTACGGAGCGGCATCTATCATGGCCCTACCAGCGCACGACGCGTACGAACTTGCCGAGCGCGACCTCGCCGACTTCGCGGAGCTCGAGGCCCGCATGTTTGACAGCGGCTTCGAAGACTTTGTTGCGCGCCAGGTCGGCGCGCCGCCCGCTGTCGAAGCTCCTGCAGCTGCGGCTGCCCTCGCTGAGTCCATTCCACCAGCCGGTGCCAACACACTCGCTGCTACGAGTGCGCCCGAAAGCGCGCCCCACCCACACGTAAGCGCTCGTCGAGCCCGAGATATGCACGCATTTGACCGGGATAATCTAGGCGCACCAGCGGCAAGGGGGCCGACGCCGCCAACACCCCGGCACGCAGCAGCGCCGGCGCCGTCACCACAACCATGCCGGTGCCGGTGCCAAACAGGCGCCCACAGCCACCCCTGATGCGTCTGGGGCCCCCCCGCCGCAGGACACGGGCGCGCCCGCGCCCCCAGTGGCCGCACGGTCGGTACCTGATGTCATTAATGCTCGAGACGTGCCCGCGCCCCGCACTGCTTCTGAGATTCTGGACGACCACACCCTCACCCCGGAACAGCGCCGACACGAGCTGCTTGCGGCTAAGCGCTACCGAGACGCGGTCGCACACCGGGAGGCGCGCGAGGCGGCGCGCCTCCGGCGGGCAAAGATTACTGCAATCCGCGCCGCCCATGCCGCTGCTGCGCGCTGAGCGCAGGTGGGAGTCAGTTTGACTATTCAGGCATAGATGTAGATTACCTGTATTTCTGAGAGCGTAATTTCAAAATGGCGGGCTGATGTGACTACTCTACGTTTGGTCTCTGTTGTTGCAAAGTTATCGCATATGGTTTGTCCGGATAAATGCATCGTTGAAGACAGTCCTGAAATGCGACTCTGCGCTTCATTTTCCTCCGATACAAGGCCAGGAACATGCTTCTCCCCCCCCCCTCGTGTCCTACACAGCGGTGTTCTGTATAACCACTTCTACAATACAAAGAGCGTGGTGTCCAAGTATCGTGACCGTCATCATAATCGTCGATGGTCATCAACTTCTCTAGATTTGTGTGCGCACAGAACAAGGACATACAACAGGTTCTAGGGTGGCGTACCATTCAAGCTTTGTTTAGATTTGATTGATGGTATTGTCACCGATTTGCTGGATCATCTTGCACCGGAGAGTTCTACGACGCGGAAAGATACAAGCGGTTTATTCCAGTGTACTCAGTGTGGGTATATAATGATGTACCAGACCATCTTTATGCCAGCGACGTGCACAGATTATGAACACAGCCTATTTAATGACACATGATGAGTACAACAGGGCTCTGCAACCGCCTAAAATACGAGAAGTAAATATAAATATCTGCACACATATTCTGATTGTCAATGCAAGTCGCAATCTATCTGGGTGATGGAAGCTCGCCGACGACTCCTCAGGACTGTGACGCTTCGCCGAGAAGTGATCCAAGCGGCGCGCCTGAGGCGGAAGCAGATTTCGATCCCCGTGCTGCAACCGCTGCGGGCCTGCGGCGCACCCTGCGTCTGCGGTCTAAATCGGAGAGGCGGCGGAGGGGAAGAGTTAGGTTCACGATCAGATTCCCCCGTGTGTGCAGAGGTGTGCACATATAAATCATTGTGGGCACGCCCATCCAGCAATCATCCAGGCGCTGTTACGGCGAATTGTTAATCTTATTCATGTTATCAAATGTAACATGTGCGGAGGGGTTCCGCGCCTTCTAAGTAATACGAATTATTGTCTAGGCAAGGTTCAAGCACTGTATCGAACAGTTTACTTTTAGACCATCCATGAACGGTGATCACACACTGTGATCTTTTTCAACCCGTATGTATCAAGCAACTCAAATGATGATCTAGGCAGGCTCAAAGCGGCTAAATTTAGACGCTCAGCGCTCAGCGCTCAAGCGCTCATAAGTGTACTTAATTAGAACTTGATTCGTCAATTTGCGCAGCCCATGAAAAATCACCCACATATTCTAGAATAAAACGAGCGGAATTTGGAAAGGAGCTGTGAAATTTAAATAATTTTATGCCGATAGTACAGCTCGCCTCTGCAACAGCCTTAGTGGCACTATCATCTAACTTTCCGCGTGTGTCAATCATTATGGGCGCATAGATCTTTCATAGTATCGCTTCTTCAAAGCAACTATATTTATTGCGAGGCACGTAAGCAAGAACTGCAAGCGGACTGGTAGTTTTATCCACCTACGCGCATTGGATATCGGGCTTTCGGTTCTTGTATCTGTTATAGAATGGTGTGCAACAAGGCTCTGCGCTTTTTCAAGCTCAGGCACAGTGCACGGTTATTCCTTTTTCCAATAATCATAAACGCTTAAAAAGGAGCACAACTTCTTTCGAAAGTAATTACCCCAATCCGCAATCCTCAAGAAACGCGCCTACCAATTGCTTCACATGGCAGACGCCGAGTCCTGGACCAAGAATCGGCAAACGCCC
The DNA here is from genome assembly GCA_000827495.1 of Hypholoma sublateritium FD-334 SS-4. Classification (NCBI taxonomy): domain Eukaryota; kingdom Fungi; phylum Basidiomycota; class Agaricomycetes; order Agaricales; family Strophariaceae; genus Hypholoma; species Hypholoma sublateritium. The sequence goes on from KN817541.1 coordinate 371,686, forward strand.
CACACACAGGATATTTACAATGGTTATGACCTATGGAAGAAGGGACACAAACAGCTTCAAGAAAGAACCGACGCCCCAAAGAATGGTCGCGATTATGTGGAGAACGCAAGTAACCTCGTCACGCTCCTGGAGGGCTTTGCTGAGCTGAATGTAATTGCAAAAGGTAAGAGCTTCATGTAATTTACAATGACGATGGAGGACTGGCTGACTAGAAAAATGTGATGTCCTAGCTGTGGTTATCCTTTTCAAAACGGTTGTTACACTAGAGTTGAACAGGAGAGAAAATGATGCCCATGTCGATATTGTCTTCCTCTCAATGGCGGACATGATGTCGGCTCTTCTAGAGTGTGTATATCTCGATTTCAGGCTGTAGCGGGCTATCTGACCTGACTTGATATACTACCCGTAGCACAAGCCAATTTTCGGAGACCCTCAGTAAGCGAACGAAAGACGGCAACCTGAGCGTGGCGGACAAACTGCGCGCCGAGTTTGCTGATATCGAGAAATACATCAATGTTTGCGGGAACAGCATGGATACATACTCCAAGGAAAGTCGGATCAGTATGTCTCCTCTCATAGCACACTTGTCAACTACCTAATACCTACTCATTGTTCTCTCCAACAGAAAGGTTCATAAAGTCGGCCGAATGGAAGGCTCGCATTACGGAACAAATCACAACATTTCGCAACCGACGCACCAAGCTCCAGCAGATATTGACGCTTCAAACTGCGTCGGACGTCAACAGCTTGGTGGACAAGACAACAGATATGGACCGCAAAATAGACTTATTGATTTCCCATATTTTCTCCCCGAATTCAGATTATGAAAAAGCGGCTGCAAAGACGACTTGGCAATTCAGCAAGATGAAAGATGGGACGAACCTCGCTAACAACCCAGAGTACCTGGAAGCCCTCCTGCAGGATCCCAAACTTAACCAAGAAGGGATGAGCGGTAATAAATCTGCAACGGTTGATCAGCTGCAGCAAGATCTCCGCCTCTCAGTCGAGGATGTGTGCGAGGAAAACAAAGAATCTTTCGAACGCAAGCTCCACTATTACACTGAGCAATTGGAGAAGTCTATGAAGACCAATGCCGACTACATTGTAAAGAAGCTCTCCGGGCCGTACGATCGTCTGAAGCACAAGGTTCATAACCTCGATCATTATCTTTATTGGTTACATATACTGATAATTCTACATGTAGGACCTCAAGAGTTTGTGGAAAAATATGGTTAGCTTGCTTACACCGTCTTTGAATTATTGAAGCGACTTTTTCTTTTAGAAATGGATTTTCTGCATCGACAACGACCATTTTACATCCGCGTTATTTGAATACTACCTTGATCATTTTTCATCGATTAAGGTACTCAAGGATGGCCAGGTTGAATTCAATGATGAAGATTCTTCCGATGAGCGTACCACCGAGGAAAACCTAACCATCGTCAAAGATCTAACACGGAGGGGAGCGCTGAACCACCCAGACAAATGGACTCTGATTCCTATGGCCAAATACAAAGACCGAATAGCGCATGCTATTGATAGCGACGACTCTAAACTAATACGCATCAGTGAGGTAAACGCCTTCACAGATCGCATCCCGAAGGGGTGGACCGTGCCACAATGGTGCGCGTACGCGGCTGTTGGTACGGGTTGACTTTTATCTGCCGATGTGCGTTACTCACAATCTCTAAATTCAATTAAGGCTGGACGTACCAAGCTCGCTGTTACAGGAAGAGAATGAACTATATTCTGAGCAGAATGCATGAAATGCAAGCGAAGGGTGCGCCGAGTCCCGCTAACTTACTTTCAGTTATTCCATGTCTTATTTGCGGTATATCTGGATTACATTAGTCCTCCCAGCCAACAGAGATCGAGTCATGACCGTGAATAGGACCTTTATACCCTTCTACCAACTACTGGCCTGGGAGCCGTGGGAGACTCGGACGCCGTATGCGGCCAAGTACCCCATTCCCGAGGCTGTAGAGCTCCGAAATCTGGTTAAAAACAAGATGATAACGGGCGACAATGAAATACGAAACAAATTGAATGGAATAAAGTGGAATGTGGAAGACGAGACAACAATGGAGATAATAAACCCGGAAAAGGACTCCCCTCTCGAAACGGTGAGTGTATTTATTCTGGTACATATATAGCGAGAATGGTTATTGACAAAGCATTCAGTGTGTGCTCCAGCTTAGCGTTCTACTGCTCGAGCGCATGTATCAGGTTATGCAGACTCTCTCTGAAGCGACGGCGGATGGGAGGGAAATTGCGCCTCTAACAAAGGCATTGCAATATTTGCGGCAAATGTGCCTGAATCGCATAGGAGAGGTGAAGGGTGGGTAATTCCCCAACACGAATAAGTACCCACCTTTACTGATGAATGCAAGTAGCAACTGCAAACAAGAACTACAAAAACAAGGAAGGTATGTAGTTCGATCTTATGAAGGTAATATACCTTTAATTTTGTGTTTAGATATACGCCACTTCTATGGGGGGATTTGGGGGTGTATCGATAGTGTGATCGTTCTTAATAAAGGCGGACTTCCATTCAAGCAAACAGACGTAGAGGATTTTCGTCTTGATGAAAACTTGCTCGACGAATTCATTCAAGACCAGCCGATTTCGCACCCTCTCCAAGACATTGCACAAGAAGTCGTCGCCCCGTTTACCCTGTAGGTTCCCAGTGTGAAGTTGGTGTAATATTCGATGTACGCTTACATATACCATTAAACCAGCCAAGAGTGCAGTATATGCCACAAAGGGCCAGGGGAAGGATACCGTTATGTGTGTACAGAATGCGACGGTAAGACTATATCCCCTGCGTTTTCAAGTGAGCTGTGCCTTATCCACACATCTTTTCGGCTGTTAATGCAGCTATCATTTGCTCGGAGTGTTATGAAAAACGGCTTCCAGGCGGACCTCCTGAATCAGGCCACACGTTCGCGCACACTGTCCTACGGTTCTCTCTCGACACGGTTGAGAACCGTCTGCGCTGGATGGTGTTGGATGCTCAGATCCAGAAGCAACGTATCATTGACGACATGGCAAACTTGAAATGGGACCAAATGTCCTTCTTGGGTGATGACGAACAGGAGGCAGAAGATAATGCAGAAGGTCGGATACTCCCGCCAGCTACGTCTATTCCTCTGACGCTGGTTCTGAAAATAGACGAAGAAGAAACTCCGTTCAGATGCAGCGATTGCGAAAAGGCTATAGTGCTGAATCGTAAAACCGACACCAAGTTTTATAAGTGTTTTGGGCACTCCTGCTCTGGTATGCTGGAAAACTTGTGCGCACTTACGCCACTGACCAAGTTACTCTAAAGGATATTACCTATGCCAACAGTGCTCAAGTGACGGCGCTAATCCAGACGGGCACCAATGGTGGCATTCGTTGATTGTTCTCCGCAGTCAGGTCGTCCTCAAAGATCGCGACAGAGAAATGGAAGGAGAGGATTCCGACGCGGAGAGCGCATATAGTGACTACGACAAAGATGACATCACCGTGTTGCAAGGCAAGATGGATACACTTTTGGAAGGCCAAACAAAGTTTGCCGAGGAGCGATCTAGAGACATCAACACAAATGCTGATCTTGAGAGCAGGATATCGCAGCTCTTAGATAACAAAATCAGCGCAATGCTTGCGGGGTTTCGGGGCAATGGCAACGGGGACGGCGTTAGTGGTGCACTTGTCAGCAGGATGGCGCAACCGGAAGGTAAATTGGAGTCGACTGTCGATGAGATGCGGAAGAATTCCAACCCGTCTGCCCCACCGCCCCGAGCTCCCTCTTTTCCTGAAAGAAAAGTGCCATCCGCGTCCGACTTGCAAGAGAACACCGGGGTCGACGGTTACGGCGTTGGAGGTAACGATGGCCGCAATCAAGAGGGCACCAGGTTCGGTGACGGCGTCGAAGGCAGGAATGTCGATAATCGAGAGGAAAACAGATCTGACGGCGACGGTCCTGAAAGCAACGACGAGCGCAACCAGACCAGGTCCGACGGTGACGGCGTCGAAGGCGGCAATGGCTACGATCAAGAGGAAAACAGATCTGACGGCGATGGTCTTGAAAGCAACGACGAGCGCAACCAAGAGGACGCCAGGTCCGACGGTGACGGTCCTGAAAGCAACGACGAGCGCAATCAAGAGAACACCAGGTCCGACGATGATGGCGTTTCAGGCGGCAATGGCTATAATCAAGAGGAAAATAGATCCGACGGTGGCAGTGCTGGAGATGACGATGATGACGACAGCGACCGCAACGACAGGGCCCAGCGCTCCGACGGCATGGATGATGATAACGGCGACCCGCCGGAGGATTCGATTCCTGAGGAAGACAGAGATTTTTAGTGAAGAGAACGTATAGTGTGCGCACCGTCTTCAGATACGGCTGCTTGGGTTTGATACGCTTGGGAAGTATTTATGTCTCTTGGCTGCCTTCACCGACAGCATTATGATTGTTATTTATACATTGTAAATTTGTAGAGTGCTTACTTTGACGTTCGATCGGCGTGCATTGGTATTGGCCTCGTAGCCTCAAGCCACCCGTGTGCTTGTGGCGTTGTTGGTAGGCCCCGTCGACGACATGGAGCTGCCAACAGCACTGCGGAGCCTTCCACTGTCATTATGATGGCCGGTCAAGGGTCCGGCGGTGTTGTGTTTCGAAAACAGGGACATCCGGAGTGCAGAAAAGACTTCCAGCGACGGAAAACGGAGTATGAGGGGACTTCGACACGCTAAACACGGCGACGTTCGACTGCGTTGATAGTTATGTCGTGAGTTCGCTTACCCATACCGCGTGTGTGAACTCCAGGTGCGTTGGATCGGTACTCGGGCCATTGTGCGGTGGACGTGCGGCATAATGGGTGATGCGGAGCGGCGTTGAGGTTGGAGGTGCTCGAGGGCGACGACGCCGGTGGCCCGTCCTCGCAGTGCGCAGGTTTAAGTGGCGGCGAAAAAATGCTCGTACTCGCTGGGCGCGCCGGGAATTACTGACTGGTAGGCGTCAAAAGGGGGTGGTGAGCGGTAAGGTTGGTAAGGAAGGAGGAATCGAGGATGTTGAAGTGAGTGAGTGCCGTGGCCGCCTCAGTCGATGCGGAGATTGCCGGCGGAAGTTGAAAGCATCCTCCGACAAAATGATCCAACACAAATCCACGTTCAAACGTTCTACACGCAGTTGTCTGCCTGCATCTTCCCTTGTTCTTTTCTCGCACCTTTGACAAATGCGCATCTTCTGGAACATATATGCTGCGAACTTACCGCTCACGCGAAGAGTGCCGCAACGCTTGATCGACCCACTCGTCCACGGCCTGTTCCGTCGCGTTAAAATATATCTCCTTTACTCCTCACCTTGAACTCATCGGCGTTCTTGTGCGCACTCGCAACTGTTACTCACGCCTACGGTGTCTTCTGCAAAGATCGACTACCCAGCGCTAAATATAATTACTCGCTGCCAGCACACCATGTCATGAAAGCGATATCGATAACGCCGTGTTACGAGATGAATCGCCACGCACGGAATTGGGAAATCGTCGTGCCTGGGAGCTCTCGATGTTTGCAATCGAGCGCTTGAAGAATTGTCAAATCCGCCGTCAGTTATCGTGACAATTAAGTGCACCTCCATTTCATAATTGAGTTGCTGTCGCCCCAGCTATCCGTGACAATTTTATCTCTCTCTTCTTCCTGGTGCTTCCCAAGCCTCCCCTCATATTTGTTTAGGGTGCCGCAGCACCATAACGTCATGCCATGTAAGTGCTATCAACTACCTGAGATTGCTCGCTATACTCACATTGTCACAACAAGCAGGGCTACAGGTGTAGTGCGTCTGATAACGATCCATGAGCCGTATTCGGCGTGCTTAGATGCTCTGCTTTGTACAGCATATTTTCGGTAAGTCCTCACAGTCTACATATCTATAAGTATTCATTTCCAGAGCGCCCAGTCGTGAAGTGGTTGGTACGCGACAGATCACTGTGCGAACTGGATCCTGCCTCGGCTTAACAATTCAGTTGTGTTGCCGCGTTCGCAGATATGTGTCCCCCTGACAGTCTAACTCCAGGTGGAGTGGGACTAGGTCAGCTCAACCCGACTGACAAAGAATAGGCACCTCGCAGACATTCCCTCCACGGTCGGAATTCGCGTTGTCGTTGTGCGGGACCATTGCGCGACATACGCAGACGAGGAGTCGTCGAATGCAGACCGATGCTACGCCACAGAAAATTGCAATATCAGATATTAGCAGTACCTCAGGGGCACCATGTCAAAATAATCATGCATTGTCTGGATCCGTGATAGTGAGTTCAGCTATTATGGGTGTATACGTACTGATGTATCTAATAGTAAATCTGCTGTGCAATGGTGTGCAGATCAGGTTTCACCTGGGTTCAATTTCTTATTTTGGTCAAACGCCCATCTTTAGCGCACAGACAATGAGGATTTTCCGAGGTAATCTGCATAGCTTAAAAGGCGTAGAATTCCCGAAGCATTGATCATCTCAATTTCCTAGACCTTCGAGTTTCTGATGGCAGACTCCGACGCATGGACCGACCCTCTACATACGCCACGCACCCGGGACATTCACCGCGACTACCAGCAATGGGCCACGGTGCATAAACAGCTTCAAGGCAGCTCCGTGCCGAAAGAGGGTCGCGATTACGTGGCACACGCAATCACCCTCATTTCCCTGCTCGAGGGCTTCGCTGAGCTGCATCCCATCGCGAAAAGTGAGCCAAGCTCGCTTTCGTTTTCGAAGCGTCGACTGAATACTAACTGAAATCTACCAAACAAGCTGTGGTCAGCGTCTTCAAGGGGGTTGTAACGTTTGAGCAGACCAGAAGGGAAAACGATGCACATGTTGCTATTGTCTTCCTTGCGCAGGCCGACATGATGTCGATTCTCTTGGAGTATGCATCCCGCAATTGTTAATTCACGGTTACTCATCTAACCTGGGACTGGATAGGACAAGTCAACTGTCAGAGCAGCGTGGTCAACGCATGGACGACGACAGTTTACGAGACGATGATAATTTACGCGGGATTTTTTCGCGTATCGTGAAGGACATTAAGGCATGCGGGAATAGTATGGACGCATATTACAAAGAAAAACGAATCGGTGGGCAATTTCGTTCCCCAGCTTGAAGTTTACGATTGAAACCTTCTTGTTCTCTTCGCAAGTCAAATTTATGAAATCACGCGAGTGGAAAGATCGCATCGCGGGACATGTCACCACTTTCTCTGCATACCGTACACTCCTTCACCAAACGCTGTCCATCCACATCGCTGCGGACGTCAGTAACATGGTGGCCAAGACAAAAGATATCGATTCCAAACTGAACGTATTGATCGCCCATCTCTTTGTTCCCAAAGAAGACTGGGAAAAGGCAGTCGCAGCGAAGGTTCGGGAGCTAAGCAAATCGAAGGACCAGAAGGACATCATCGCCGACTCGAAAACCCTCGAGACCCTTGTCGACCTCACCAAAGAGTCCTTGTCGGATGCCAAGGATGTTCAGGAAGCAGACCGCGGCGGTCCCAAAGAAATCAGAGCGCTGCCAACGGAGATGGACCAGTTGAAGAAGGATCTCAGTCTGCCGCTCGATACTCTGTGCCAAAGAAACGAAGAGATGTTTGAACTCAAACTTAACTTCCATACCCGACAACTGCAGAATACAATCGAAAATGCTGCCAAATTCGTCGTGAAGAGTCTTTCTGGGCCTTATGATCGCCTTCATAATGATGTTCGTATTGCGGCACGTTTCAAAGACATCTATTCTCATGATCTTAATTGCAGGATCTCAAGAGTTTATGGAAGGAAATGGTATAATTTCTGAAGCTTAGCCGATTCCAACATTCGAGCTAATCTTTGTTTTGTCAGAACTGGATCTTCTGTATCGACAACAACCATTTTACCAGCGCGCTATTCGAGTTTTACCTCGATCGCTTCTCGTCGAGAAAGGATCTGAAGTCGATTGAAGGTGGACCCGACGACCAATCTGGAGACGGTCCGGGAAACGGTGAAGAGTCTACTGTCGAAGAAAACCTCACTAGGGTCACATTTTTATCGCGTTTGGGAGTTCTCAATCACGCAGACGCATGGACACTCGAGCCCATGGCAAAGTACAGCCAAAGCATAGCGAGCTCCATCGATGGCGACGAGTCGGGCTTCATACGCATCAGCGAGGTGAACTCGTTTACGGATGCGATGCCGACGGGGTGGCGTTTGCCCCAATGGTGTGCTTATGCAGCTATCGGTGCGAGTCAACGTCAACGCAGCAATGAAATTGATAAACTTACTCAAATGATCTTTAGGCTGGACGTACGAGGCTCGTATATACAGGAAACGAATGAACGATCTCATTAGCAGAATGGCTGAAATGCAAGCAATAGGTAAGGACTGCGTGATGCACATGATCTAACATCCCTCCTATTGACTGGGAATTCACCCGACAGTACTCCCTACCAACAGATCTTTCGTGATCATGACGAACGAGCAGACTCTGCCCTTCTTTCAACAGCTGGCCTGGGAGCCCTGGAACACGGCAGACGACGAGCGCGCAAAATATCCCATCCCAGCCACCGATCTTCGTTTTCTCGTCCTTGAAAAAATAAAAACAGAAGACAAGGAACTGAGAGATATATTGGAATCATTCAACTGGACCGTAGAAGATTATTCTACATTACAGCTACTGTACGCAGAGGAGCCAATAGAAAAGGTAAGGAAAACTGTCATGTCGTGGTCTCAGATTGTGTATTGACATATTCGCTGCAGCATGTATTGCAACTCAGCACCCTGCTCCTTGAGCACGCGTATCAAGTGATGCAAGCTTGCACTCAAGTCACGGTTGATGCAGAGGAATTTGTCCACTTGCGGGCGACACTGTCTCTTCTGATGAATGTATGTTCATCCCACGTAGATAGTTTGAAAGGTAAGTGATCAAATTCTGTTGGTATGCGGCATGTTGACATGGAAATCATCCAAAGACGAGTTCAAGAAGGACAAAAAGGATGAGACATGTATGTTAACCATTTCTAGTTTCAATGCGAGTATCCAACTCTTCGTTAGACATAGATAGCTTCCACGGCGGTATATGGAGCTGCCTCAATCGAGTAAAGGGATCTGATGGTGGTGCCAATGACCAAGCTATCGCTGGAAATTCCCTTCCGTTCGAAACGGAAGATATCGTCGATTTCCTTTCCGATGAACAGGTACTTCAAGAATTTCGTCTTCCTCCACTCGGTGCACACGAGTACCGTCGCCATCTAAAGTACAAGCCATGGGAAGAGCACGTCCTGTCGCTTGCAGACGAACACATACCGGAAGAAATCCCAAACACATGGCAAAATGCCGAAGAAATCGGAGACCCCAGGCAAGAGTACGCAGACCTCCCCCTCGGGATGTACGTTTCTTAGTCCCTTCATATTGTGCGCATAATTTCAACTCCTTCGGCAGCCGACAGTGCGACATTTGTTCGCAGACGCCGATTAAGGAATACTATTATATATGCACAGAATGCGATGGTATGGCTATCTACTCCTTGAATGCACAATCTTTATTGAACCAGGTTATTTATCGTTCAGACGTCGATATATGCTCTGAGTGCTACAAGCTCCGGAAGGAGGACACGGCGAATCCGGGCCACAAATATTCGCATGTTGTGTTGCGATTTGCGCTTCACACAGTTGACGTACATCGACGCTGGATGATGTTAGAAGCACAGGTCCAGGTAGAGCGCATTCAGACCAATGCGTACCAGTGGGAGCTTGAATCAGAAGGCCAAGGCGAGTCAATTGGATGGACCAAATCCGACATAACGGGGCTTACTGACGTCCGCGGTGAAGAGGTCAAAAGTCCTTACTGGTGCAATCATTGCCAAGAAGAAATTCCGTTGGAGGGCGAGCACACATTCTACAAATGCTCTTGCCACTCCTGCGTTGGTAGGCACAAGATTCAAGGATACGTGCACCAAATAGCTAACTGACATTTAGATTATTGGTTGTGCGATAATTGTGCGCATGAGCCGATTGTCGCCGATGATCCCGATGGTCACCAATGGTGGCATACGCTAATTGTTCTCTGCCCCGAAATTGTGCGCTATCTGGACGATGGTCTCTCCGACGACGAATCAGAGGTGCAGAGCACGCAGAGGAGCGCGGACCCTGGCAGCGGGGCAGATGCGATTGGGAACCGGATTTCCGCCGTGGTCGTCGAAAAGCTCGACGCCACCCACTCAATGCTCCAAACCAAACTGGATTCGATATTGGAAGGTCACGCAAGATCGACGACAGACAACACTGGCGACGGTGATGCCCAGAGCCCCACAGCCGAGATTGAGAACAGGATGTCGCAGCTCGAGGACAAGGTAGACACGATACTCACGGAGCTACGCGGCGATGGCGGAAAAGACGAAGCAAGTAAGGGGCTTGAAGACAGGATGTCGCGGCTAGAGGAGAAGATGGATATGATGGTTGGCGAGATGCGGAAGTTCTTCAGCTCGTCTGCTCTTCAAGCTCCCTCTGCGCCTTCCAGAGAGCGATCTTCTGCCCCATTTGATACTGAAGGAGAGGACGATCTTGACTCCTTTGCACCCAAAGGCTACCCGGGACACGATGATAATGGAGACGATGGCGAGGGGTATGGTAATGTTCAGAATGAAGATGATGGAGGCAATGGCGGAGATGACAACGGTGGAGATTATTACAATCAAGGTGATGACGGAAACGATAATGGCGGAGATTACTAGTCATTTCTATGCGCACACAGGCTGCTTCGCCCGGACTCGGAGCCAGAATTGAACGTTTGAACAGTGTTTGCACACAGATTCCCGCGCCAGCACTAAGCATGTCGTCGACAGTTTCATTGACAATTAATAGATAACCTGCGGATTTTCACCGCACATGATCCACGTACATAATCCCTTGATTAGACGACTACGTTGACTCTTGAGCTTGAGATTCGACTGCAGAGGCACTCTTTGTCGAAAAGAAGACGTATAAAGAGGAAGATATGGGGCAGAGGTCAAGAAAACTGCATTTCATTTTCGACAGATTGGGAATCGGGCAAAGATGACCGGCAACTCGGCCCGCAAAATAGAGGCGCTGCGACCGTGACATTGCCCGAAAATAGCCAAATTCCAACCTGATTCTAACCAAAGTCTTATTCAACCGTCACCTCTAAGAACCCACTGCCTTGAAGTTGCTCCTCACGTTTGCTTCGATCTCTATTTCCATGCTGTCGGGAGCCTCAATGACCAGCTTGACCTAATTGAACGCAGATTGAACAAACGGTGACACATACGAAAATGCACATGTCCATTGAACAATTGACAAGGGACGCATCAGTTGATAAGTGCCTAGTATCGCGCCATTGACTGTCAAGGAATGGCCCATATTTCACTTCTGTACCATGCAATCAACCTATTGGTCACTGGCTGCACAGGGAGGGACGACGCACAAAGGTCAGCTCCAAAGATGTTTGCTTCGTTTTTTCCTTTGTTTTACTGAAATCGACCTAAAAATCCCAGGTCTGTTCATTTCGCTGCGATTATCGAGGCAATCCTCGAACACGGAACACCACGCAAGATCTATATTGACCTTATGGACGCCGCGTTGTGCGCAGCGCCGAGTAGTACGCCCCTCCCTTCGAATATGCCCCAGTCTCGCGACACGCGTAGTTGAGCGCTGGTCGCTCACCCTCGTCAATGAGACCTTTGCCTGCCTCGACATACCGTCCGCGCCCGGTCCGTAGCCGGCTATGATCACCCTGTAGCCCCCCGCTTCCCCAACGCTGAGTGCGGGGGGCCTCTCTAGCGACGCTGCTTACGATTGCGGAACACCATCACCGCTTGCGCACTCTGCAGACGCGCCTCGCTCCGTCTTTCCAGCCCTGCCTGCTGGGCGATGGTGAAGGCGGTACAGGTGGTCGACCCCCCCCCACGCGCTTCACACGCTGGTCGTCGGTTCCGGGGAATTATCGATGGTGGACAAGCTCACCATTGCTCCGGTAATTGGCTCGCTATCCCCTATTTTGGAAACGATTTCGGTGCAAGACGCGGACGTGTGGGACACGGCGTACTGGAAGTTTGTGCATAAAGTTGTTAAGATCTGCCAAGAGTCAAGACGCGCGGGATGCAGATTGGGTGCAGGCGCAGCGCGTGAGTTATTGATATGAGCAAGGCTTCTACTCCTGCTAGCATTTCCACATGTGTTACTACGCATTGTCAAGGCACTTTCAAATTTTTGTTACCGTCGACGTTCAAGGAACTTTCAAGGCAGTGTCAAGGACCAGCCTCGGTCTTTGTATGTCCACATGACTGCCCAACGTCAACTCGGATGAAGTACTGCACACCTCTAACGATTGTATTTATTTGGTGATGCTCTATTTTTACACTGTTCGTTCGAGCTCTGTTGGCTATTGACTTGTTCGATAACCATCATCAACCAGACCTTCCTGTGGCCAGCTGGCCACACTAGTCTACGGGAAGACTGATTACCTTGTAAGAAAACTGCTATTGTCAACGTTCCTCTACAGCGGCTAACGGGGGAACATGTTTAGGCAGAGAAGTTTGTGAATCGTGATTCGAGGTTGGCTCTTCTGAATGGCAGAAACCATCCCTCCCGGTGCTTTGGAACGAGATATAACGAGAGATCTTACGAGGACTCGACTTGGGACTTTATTCCAGAAGGTAATGTATCAGTTATATTCCCAATCATGACCTATATGTCTCCGGGGCGTATCTTCAATCTCGTACTTACGTGTAAGTTTGTCAGGACACTTGTGACCTATTCTGCAGTCTTATGCTTTCAATAAAGCTAGCCAAGCACAAGAGAATGGCGTTCAAGACGTATCATAATTCTTTTCTTGGGTAAGAATCTTACACTTCACTATCCGTCTCCCTGTTGGCCAGGAAATTCTGCTGATCGAAGTTATTTATATCAACATTTCCAGTCATGATGCCATGCGACGATTTGAATCGTTGATGGTCATACGCTCGCCAGACGCCAGAGACCCTGCCAACCTCATCCCCATGTCCATGCGCGAAACTAATTCGCCGGAAGATTCTGCCTTATGGCTGATGCAACTCTTCGTGGACAGCTCCCTGATTCAAGACGCGACAACAAAAGAGGAGACCCTCTTCTTCGAGAAGAGCGGAATCTATACCCCTACACCCAAAGGGGTGCGTATCCTCGAAGAATTCATCCGGGAATGCGATCTGGAAGCGGAAGCGGCCCACCTCGTCGCTGTGCTCGGGGCCCAGCCGATGCCGCGCCCGAAGCTCATACGCATCAGCCGGAACCCAGCGGATGACGAACTGATTCTAACGCACCCCGTCGTCTGGCATCTCTTCCGCCACCTCGCAGGGCGGACGCAAAATTACACGTATAAAGGCTGGCAGGACGACACCGGCGTGCTGCTGTCTCCTAGGAGCGAGACGGCGAGGATGCTGAAAACAGCTCTCAAAAAAGACCCGCGGCCGCTCTCCGGCAAAATATCCGCCGCGGACAGGACGCACTGCGTCCAGGCGGCGAGAATCATCCACTGGCTCTGCGGCCACACGACTATATCGAGCCCGCGGGAGGCCGCTGAGGTTGCGGCGCAGCTTGTCCGCTTCGGACTCATCGTCTATGTGGGCATCACCGGCGGAGGAAACGCCGCTCAGAGCACGAAGTTCACAGTCAATGGCCCCGTCGTACGAGGAAACCCGTCTGTAACGGTGAGCCTAATATTTTATTTCAGTCTATCATGTATCTGATTTTCAATGGTATTAGGCCACCGCAGAATTTATATACTCGTATCGGGCTATATATGCTGTCACTACGGAAGGTTGTGCCGTAGCAGGCTGGCTCCACTCGAAGGCCGCTAGAGCGGCGCTCCTCCCAGATTTTAACGCCAGTAATGTCCCAGACGCCACACCATTGAAGGAAGAACCGGAAGACCCAGTAAATGCTGCACGACTGCGCAAGTTCATCAAAGACCCCGCTCTACGTGTCTTGTTTCGGCAATTTTTGAGTGAAAGCCGGTGCGAAAACGACCTGTCCTTCTGGATCGACGTCGAAGATTTCAAAACCGAATTTGAAATAGCGTCTGCATTATCTTCACCTCCCATTCTAGATCTACCGCCGGTAGAGGGCAGCTCCGCGACACCCCTGGAACCGCCACCGCCCCCCACACGCCCCCACGAGTCTCTTGGGAATCGGCCATTCCTGATATACAACACGTACTTTACGCCCGCTGGCAACTGCCAGCTCAGCGTCAACATCGGAAACGACCTGCAGGAGGAGCTCAAGCGTACATTGGAGCAATGTGTCGAGAATCTCACGAATAAGATACTGCTCAATGAGGCCGCCGCGCTTAGCGCCGCCGCCGGGGATGAGACGACGCTTGGCATCGACCAGCTTGCAATCATCGCGTGGCTGTTTGGGCGCATCCAGAATCGAGTGTTCTGCACACTTGCGGATGAGCAGATACCCAAGGTGCGCTGCTAGCTGAATCATTGGGCCAACAACATATCTCACCGGGAATAATTATAGTTCCTCAAATGGCCCAAATTCCTGGCCACGCGCATCGACGAGCTGGTGACTTCCAAAGAAGCCGCAAATCACTCTCCAGCTATCGTAGTCGACAAGGGAAAAAGGAAGGCGGTCGCTACTTAAGGATCGCATGATCGCATGATTGGGCCCCCGAGCGCAGCAGTATACCATAGACGCCATGGCTGCATTCAAGTTATTTGCCCCGGTAGCATCAGCCTATTTGCGCGTGCATAGCACAAGGTCATCTCTACCACATCTTTATGGTTTTATTTATTCGTAGTTGATTATACCCAGATTATACCCACAAAAACATTGGAGACTTTAGTTCAAGTTCGAAAATAAAAATATGATAATGGCGCCGACTGGAATCCATAAACCCGCACGAGAGATATGTTACAAAATAAATTCATACTTCTTATACGCCTCGCCCCCGCAGGTTGTGGATACATAATTTAAACACCCGATTCAAATACCGCGGCGAACGTGTCAACGCTGCCTGTAAGAACGGCCGGACTCCACCTGGATTCCACTCGAGCGTGCGGTTCAACATTCAGCGTCTACGACGCAACTTGAAAGGCAACGAGAACTATCAAGACAATAAAGCCTAAGGTTCTGTTGATACCCACGATTCAAGAATGCAGCGGTGCTTAATAGAAATCTACTTACCGTACAAAGACGTACAAGGACTGCCCATTTTGACTACGCGGTGTGCTAAATCGGACGGAGGTCTTTCTGTGGTGCAACGAGGCGCGGTGAGCTTTAAGAAAAAGGTACTTAAAGGTTCCCGTCATTCAAGACTCCTGCTTCTTACCAACTTGTATACTGGGACGTATGACCCTCCACCCCGTCTCCACGAGCAACACCATCGCTGAAACAGATTCTGATCTTGAACGCCTTTCAAACATGTCCTCGCCGGCCAGTAGTAACTTTTCCTCCATCTTAGCCTCCTCCGATGGCGTGAGAGATGACAACGCACTGCCCAATATTCTCGACAATAATGTTAACTTGAGTGGTGTGTCTGACTCTTTTTCACCATTATTGACTGATTGAGCCTTACCTTCAAGGCTTCACAGATGATTCGGTCCAGGCGGAAGTTCTGCCTCCATTGGAACTCACATCTTTTTTTCCTATCATCCAGAATCTACCAGGTTTAGTGCTTGAAGACAATGTCTATGTACGTGAATGGACCTTATGTTCTTATCACACCGTTACAACTCGAATTTTAGCACGTTGATGGTCCCATTCTGTCGGCCGACCTCGATACCTTTGTAACATACTCCCATCGTGTCGAAGACTTACTCCTAACGGATCTTCCTGCGGGCGACCCTTCCCCAAAAGTATCCCCCAGCACCATTGATCGCCTCATCAGGATCGACAACCCGGAGTCACCATTCTTGTCTTCTTTGAAGCGCCTTCGCCTCGCCGATGCGGACTCCTCGCTGCGCTACCTCGTATTCTGCACAACTCCGTCTCTCGAGACGTTGGAGGTCGTTGGAACTCCTCCACACCACCAGATCACTATATCCGACTTTCTAAAGGACCTCCCTCACTACGCTCCTCGATTGACGACAGTCGCCTTAGGCCCCGGCCTCCTTTCTTTCGGCGCTCTACGAGCCTCTCTGAAATTCACACATCTCAAGCATCTCAGCATCATCGACGCTGCTGCCTCATTTGATTTCTCCTTCTTACAGGAAATCTCGGTTTTACCGGAACTGGAGTCGCTCATCGTCGAAGCCCGCAGCCTCAAATACAATCCACGGGCTCCCTCTGGATCGGCGGATAGGCGTTCTGCTCCATCATTGTCGGAACATGTCCGGAGGCGGCTGGATCTTCCTCAAACTGACCGAGGCTTAGAAAGTACAGACGGGATCTCAACACCGATCCCTTTCCGGTCCCTCTCAAAGCTCGTGATTGTAAGCGAGATCCTGCTCATGGGCGACTTGGTCTACTATCTTTTCCCTCGCGGTGTCAGGGATTTGGCTCTCACTCTGGTTCGAGTGGGACTCTTGTCCATTCCCCCTGATTGGGACTGGGGGTGCGATCCATATATTCAGGAACCCACTGTCGTGCCAGCTTCATTCCCAACACGTAGCAAGCCCGTTGGATCTTCGGGTTCACTTTCTGACCGAAATACGGAGATAAAAATACCTGTGGCAGTCTGCAGCGAACCTAGAAGGACCAAAAAGAAAAAGCAGTTGGATTCCACGCACTCAACAACAGTGTACTCTGATTATTATGCCTGTCAAACCTGTAGTGGTTGCTGTGAACACAGCGCGAAGCTTGAACAGGAAAGAATAGAGGCTAAAGCCAAGCGAGAAGCACTCGAAGTCGAGCGTGCAGAACAACGGCGCCAGCGAGAAATAGAAAATCTCGGCATGCAGACTTCCTCTTTTGCATCCTTAGTGCAAATTTTCCTTGAATTCGCGAAGCCCACGGCGATTTCCATTGCCAATTTCGATACTACTTTGGCGGCATCGGATACGAGCAGCAACTATTTCGGATTTCCTGAATTCCCTTCCTCCGCTTTCCAAGACATGTTATTGTGCCCGACTCTTTCCCAATTGGTGATCAAAGATTGGGCACTGTCCTCCATCGATTCTAACTTCCTCAATTCCACTTCTTCGTCAATGTCTACATCACCAATGCGGTTGCTGTACCTGCCAATCGATGGCAAGTCGAGCACGGGGATCACGCTCCCAACTCTGCGCGCGATCGCTCACCATTACCCAAACCTACTCGAGCTCCAAAGTCATATACTCCCTTCCGTAGAGCCTTTTGCATTTGATATGGATGAAACAACGGTCAAGCATGGGCTAGAGGTACTGTCTGTCGGTGGGGGGTCTCCCTCTTCAGAGGAGAAATTGTCGATTGCAACATACCTTTGGTTCCTCTTCCCGTCCTTGAAGTGTATCGAGACACACGATGGATATGATAAGGAAGATTGGGAATACATCCAGAAACTTGTAAGGATGTGCCAGGTGGTGCGGGTGGCTGATTGATGCAGTCGACGGTACGTGCCTGCCATTTGGCTTGTAAATAAATAGCAGATCTTATTGAAATGTGAAAACAGTTTCTTGACGATACAGTATACTTACAAAGATTCTGAGAGGATAGTTTCCGTAGTCCCTGAATGTTCTAGAGCTTTTGTACTATGTAGTACTTGGGCAACTCGCGTGGAGAGAATTTTGGCATAAGTATTCCAGCCGATTGGTCCTTTGGTTCTCCGCCTTCTGGTTGTCCCTATACTTAACCGTGTTTTTTCTATGATTTGCACATTGCATTTTACGAGCGAGGTTGCTGCGACAGAGCGTTCAATATAGCTCGTATAGGGGCTTGTGCGGCTTCCTTTCATACCACCATCATGATCGGATTTCTTTTCAGAAATGTCTCGTATCCAACTATTCAAGGACAAAGTTGGCAGTCTTTGCATATCATTTCTCAACGTTCTCCCACCTCATCGTTCATGTCATCTCCAACACTACCGAATTGTTGCCAAACCCAAGCGAAGTGCGAAAAAGTACTGCCAGTACATGAGGCCTAGATGCTCCTGTGTTGGCAACGTTGGCAACCAATATTTTTCCACAATTTTTGTTGCGTTGTGCCTTTGACCATCTGAGACCTGCCTCTCGCATATCACTGATTTCGCCGTCGAACACTCCCGATATGCAGACGCGTTGGAGACGAATATAATGCGACATCATATTATGGCCAGCGGCAACGACTCGCCCACCCTCCCCTCTGCATCTCATGGCACTTCTCGCGGAAACCACGCCTGCCGACGCACACCTCGTTGAGCTGGACACCACGACGGACAGCAGGATCACGAACGTCAGCCTCTACTCCAGCAAGGCTGAGGTCTCACGGCTGTACAAGTTAACGCCGGTGGCGGGCGCCAACAAGCTCGTGATATCGGGTCTACCGAATGCGCTGGAAAACGACACGCTGCGGTGAGTGTTTGGACGTTGTGTGCCACCGGCGGCACCTCTGATATTACGTTCAGGGTCGAAGGACGCGGTTCCGGGACGATCCACGACGTGTCTGTCGCCTACGCCCATCCCGTGAAACCTCTTACG
Organism: Hypholoma sublateritium FD-334 SS-4; assembly: GCA_000827495.1. Classification (NCBI taxonomy): domain Eukaryota; kingdom Fungi; phylum Basidiomycota; class Agaricomycetes; order Agaricales; family Strophariaceae; genus Hypholoma; species Hypholoma sublateritium. The sequence goes on from KN817541.1 coordinate 390,281, forward strand.
ACATCCAATGTGCTCACTGCTCTCATTGCAAAGAAAGAAGAGCACCAGCTCGCTATTGGGCGCTGCAAGCGATGCCTGGAAGGCCTCCAGAAGTATCTTGACACTCTCAATGTCCAGCATGTCGACGTCACTCAGCTAGCCACAATCATGGAAACTTACGAAATGACTACGAAGACATTCGAAACGCGCATTATCGCGCTGGAGAAGGAGTTTGGAGAGGTTGAAAAGGCGATGGCTGTGGAGAGGGCACGTCTCCAGGGGCAACGGACGACGAACGGCGAGCTTCGAACTGTCGCAACTGTGGGCTTCTTCGCGGAAAACAATGGAGATGTCGAGATTCAACTGATTTATGGTGAGTACATATCTCTTTGAATGTAAACGAAAATAACTAAAAAAATAATTATAGTCGTTGGTTGTGCTACTTGGAATGCTACGTATGACGTCCGGGTTTCAACAGAGGCGAAGGAAACGCCCGTCCACATAATGTACAAAGCTTCCATAACGCAATCCACTGGCGAGGTACGTGCTTCTACAGCAAGCCATTAGATAGTAAACTCACGTACCCTCAGTCATGGACTAATGTTCCCTTAACACTGGAAACCGCTACGCCAACGTTTGGTGTCGCGTTGCCGCCCATCACTCCATGGAAGTTGTCGATTCATAAACCCCATGTGCCACCCAAGGGAAACAACCTCAACACGTTCAAGCAACGCGTCGTCAGCGCACTGGGCGTGGAGAAGGATTCGGAAAGCTTCAATGAGAGTAGCATTGATGACGACGTCGACTACCTCGACGACAGCCCGTCATACAGTTTCGCTCAAGTGACGTCGAAAGGGGATCTCAGCGCGACATACCTTGTGCCTGGCCCAATCACGGTGCCTTCGGACGGAAACAAACATTGTTTCACTATTCGCGAGTTCGATCTCTTTGGACAGTTGACTTGGGTTTCGATTCCGAAACACGACACCAGGACTCGTCTTACGGTAAGCCTATAGCAATCTAATCGATATATTATACTAACATCCTCCCTAGGCAAGAGTTCACAACAACTCGCAATTTACGCTCATTCCCGGCAAAGCAAATGTCTATGTCGATGGCAACTTCATATCCACCATTGACTTGCCCTCGGTCGGCCCAGGGGAGGTGTTTACCTGCCCACTAGGGTATGCTTCCCATTTTTGCGTCTATGCACACAATCTCATCGTATTTCAGCATCGACCAGTCCATCCGCACCGTCTACCACCCGCGCCTCTCGAAAGAAACTAAGACTGGCTTCTACGGCAAGACGACAACCACGCTCTTCTCGCAACACATCACCGTGTACAACACCAAGCTCGCACCCGTAGACGGGCTCACGGTCATCGAGCAGATCCCCGTCTCCGAAGACTCGCAGATCACCGTCGCGCTCAAGAGTCCGGACCTCGCTCTGCGGCCCGCAGCTCCCGGCGAGGCGCGCGTGGCACCGCTGGCGAGTACTTCGCATCCCCCCACCTAGTCCGTAGGAATTCCATGGAATTCCGGTGATTCCTGGGGAATTCCATGGAATTCCATGGAATCAATAATTTTTTTGAGCTTGGTGGTATACCACCCAAACTGTGTAATTTATTCCATACTGGTTCCATGTTATTCCATGGCAATTCCTGGGAATTAGAAATTTAGTACTGATTCCGTGGAATAATTCCATGAAATTCCTGGGCATGGAGGTTTTTCATTTCGTAGTACTGGGAATTCCCATGGAATTCCACGGAATCCACGGAATCACCAGTGACCATTGACCATTCCACGGAATTGCCATGGAATTGAGCGGAAATACCACGAAAAAATAAACACATCCACCGGGAATCGAACGCCAGCTTTAGGGAGCATTCTCAAAAGACGCTCAAACCCTTACACCATAGAACCGTGACTATCAAATGGTTTAATATGCTACACATACCTACGCCCGGGACCCGGCAACAATTGAGCCGAAGGCCGTGCACATCGTGACGTGGCGCAGCGTCACACCCATTTGCTTCTTCTTCTCGTACCACCACCATCCCCCACCTCGTTGCCGCCCTTCCCCGCCGTCGTCGCCGCCCATCTCCACCGTCGTCGCCCTCCGCTCCGCCGTCGTCGACACCGCTCGCAAATGCCCGCCTGTCGCTGCGGGACCACCTTGCGCACGGGCCACTGGCGCCACGTCACCGTCGCGCCACCTGCCCACAACTCCCGCCACCCGCCGATGTTGGACCCGGCCATCACCCGCGATCACGACGGCGCCCAGGATCTGGGGAACGAGGGTCGCAGAGACGAGGGACGCACAGGAGGACGCAGGTGAGTGCCCCCGTTTCACCGTCGCCACCAGCCCGCGCTGACCAGGCCATCATGGCCACCACCCCCGGCCGCCGCGACCGGAATACCGTCGACGGGCGGTGATGCATGCCACGTCACCGCCCGTGATTGGTCTGTGGGTCGCCTCCCGCCACTGCTACACCACGCCACGACCCCGGTGCGACCCCATGACCGCCCCCCTGCCGCTGTGCTGTACCCCGCTGCCGTCGTCGCTGTCCACTCCGCCGGCGCCGTTTCAAGCCACGACGGCGGGCAGCGGTGACGGCGCCGTCCACGACAACCCCGCCGGCGCTGTGCAGTGCGCCGGGCGGCGCCGGCGTCGTTTCGCCGTCACAGGGGCACGTCAGCACCGGCGGAGAGCAGCGTGGCCCCCCCTCCGCCCACGCTGGGGCCCGTTGTGACGGCGGGTGTCGTCCAGGACGGCCTCTGCAAACGTTGCGGGTGCCGCTAACGCCGACCCGCCACCGCAGGCCGCCCTCCCCGACTCCCCCCACTGTCGTTGCCCAGGACCGCCACCGGCACGTGCCACGTCAGCAACGGCGGGGTAGCGGCAAGGTTCTGGGGCACGCAGCGAGGGCGGGCGTGGCCAGGACGCCCGCCAGCGTGTGCCACGTCAGCAACGGCGGACGGCGGGGAGGTCGCCCCGCCGGCTATACGGCACGCTGCGAGGGCGGGTGCCCCCCTGGGCGCGCCCCACGTCAGCACCGGGGCGTAGCCCCATGTCGCGCCCCGCTGCGAGGGCGGGCGTCAGGACGCCGTTGTCGCCCGACGGGCCTGAGCCCGCCGTCGTCCGACTTCMGTTCCTCTGCGCTACCGCGGAGGGCGGCGTACGCCGCGTCCGGAACTTGCCGCTCGCTGTGAGCCTGCGGCGTCTTCGCCTGTGGAGGACGTGTAAGCAGGCCCCCGCCGTCCCCTAGCCGCGCTATGTAAATACATGTATTATTTATATTTAACGTAATAAAATTATATTTAATTTATGCTTACACAATCAAGAATAAGTCAATATATTAAATCATGAACTCAATAAGGGCTTAGGCTTGCAAAAAATCTTCTAAGTCAAGTTTATGGGCAGGGTAATTCCATGGAATTCCATGGAATTCCTCTGCCAAATATATGGGGTGTGGAATTGGTATGGAATAGTCAGGAATGACCATGGAATTCCATGGAATTCCATGGAATAAATTATGATTAAAAATGGGAATTGTACAATTCCATGGAATTCCTAGGAATTCCTAGGATTCCATGGAATTCCATGGATTCCCCATGGACTGGTGGGGGAATGCGAAGTATTGCCGCTGGCGGAAGTCGAGGACGGCATCATGGCGTCCTGGGAGGCTGCCGCGGACGGCGGCGACATTGATGCGCTGGGCAAGGACGGTGTGCTCAAGTGGGTGTGCGCGCTGCGCCCGCAGACGAAAGTAACGCTGCACCTGCAGTGGGAGGTGACGTCGCCGTCCCAGGCAACGGTTGCAGCGCTGCATGATCACGGAGTGCACTACGAGGCGGACGGCACGTATTAGGCGATGGTATGTGGCTCTGACGGACTTTGGTTTTCGAATCGATTTATAGTTGTAATTTCTTATGTGTGGACCATTTCTGTGCGTAACTTCCTAGTGACTCATGCAAGAAGTTAGTAATATCCTGTTTTTAGGTTTCTGAAAATTTGTTCCACCGCACACATTGTGTCCGTGTAGTTGTTATAGGTTTCGTGAGGTTCAGGGCGCAAACAACGCATTTTTTAGTGCCTTATCCCAACATGGCAGGCGATGCATACTGCTGTTGTACTTTTTATAAGTGCGCTTGGCTCGTTGCGATAGATGCCTTCCTATGTACAGCTCTTCGTAGAAACGACTTCCTGTGAGTATGGAATCGGCAATGACTCACTGACTGTAAAAACAATACACGCACGAAATGGAACTAAGTACACGAGGCTGGCACGGGACACCATCGTGGGCGCTTAATCTTCCCATAAAACCCTCCCCAACTTTTCCGGTTCCTTCATCTAAACCACCACTAGCCTCTCACATATGAATGACTGGGACGACGATATTTTTGAATCAATCGAACAGTCCACTCCTCTATCCATCTCGCCGTCCTCCGATATGTTCACATCTCCGCATTCTCCGCCGGCTCTCCCCGTCACTGATGTCAAGACAATAGGTTTCGCTGACGATCCCAGGACCGATAGGGTCAAGACTGTGGAGGAGGGTAAGCAAAAATTTATTAATTAGTCGTGTCCAGGCAAGCAATTCACTCCCGCCACTAGTAAATATCGATCCTCCCGCCAAAGTTGTCGACCCTGTGGCCCTGGAATCCTTTCTTCCGTTGCTCGAAGCACTCGACTGCCCTGGATTAAAATTGATCAATGGCGCATATGTGAATTCTGTTCTGCCTTCGATCTCATATCTGTGTTCACCCCAAGTTTTGTTAGCATTTGCGTGGTCCTGTTCCAACGGACGCAACGCGAAAGCTGATCGAATACGCTCGCCGAGTTACCAAGGTCACCCTGGGCAACACTGCACCTGAAGCCAAAATCGACGCTGCCACGTGGTTCCGAGTGCTCGAGCTTCGCAGCCGCCTCTCTCAAAGCTCCACCACATTCTTTCCCTCGTTGACCGAGGTGTGCATCAACGGCGCTGACAGCTCTCTGGACCAGATATTCCTACTCCTCTCGCCATCTCTCGAATCCGTTGACGTCTGCAATGTACTGCAAACTCGATCGGATACGCTCCTGACATTTCTGGAGACTGTTGCGGAGGTGGCGCCAGGCTTATCCCACATCGGTGTCGACACCAGCCTGACCTTCCACGATCTACAAGAGACCTACATAAAGTTCTCGGGACTTCGAAGCCTGCGAATCAGCGTCAACGGAGGTTCCCGCTTTTCGTACGACACGCTTTTGCAGATCGGTAAACTTCCCTCTCTTGAGGCACTTATTATAGATGCGAGTGCTGCATATTATTGTGCACGGGAGGAAAGATACTCAGAACCCCAGGCTCAACTGTCGCCGAAGGCACCAAACACTATTCTGGGAGGGTGGGGAAGCTCATTCTCTCCCTCTTCCTCTCCCACTTCCGATCCTTCTCCAATAGCTTTCGAACGCATAGTTTCACCTGCTCCCTATTGCCATCACTCTTACATCCCTTCTCCAGGCGGCGATTGCGTGCCCTCTTTTCCTCCCCCTCGCGCCCCTTCTCCCACTCCATCAATTCCAAATATTGGAGATGTCGTTCCAACGAGTCCGCAACAGCCGGCTCTCATAGGATCCGGTGGTGATATAGCACCACTCAATCAGAGCATCAATTTTCAGAATTTAACCAAGCTTCACATCAAAGGTCAGCTTAAGTTGATGACGGAACTTGTTCAGATTGTCGCCTCCACATCTGTCATCGACGTCGCTTTGACTCAATCACTCGGGGCTCCTTCACCAATTCCTATACAAAAACCTACACCGAAAATGAGAAAGAAAACGAAAGGATCTGGCAAAACTGCCATCTGTGACATTATCGAGGAAATTCTATCGGTCTGGGGACGTTCTCTGAAATCCGTGTACATCGCCGTGGATGATACCGAGACTATAAGTCCACCTACCATCCCCTCGACACTGTTTAAACGTCTGATTTGTATCTCATCCTTGGAGCGCCTGGAAATGTCAGGCCACACACTAGATGCAGATTTTGGAGATGCACTGCACATTCTAACAGCACTACCAGTCGACCGTCGCCCGAAGTTCAAGGTTATCCATCTTCCGATCGACGCCGGGGACAAGGGTATCTCATTTGGCAGGCTGCGCGCCATCTTTGAGTGTTGTCCCTCCATTGTATCCTTTCAATGTGGGCTCAAGCACCTTTCGAATGTCCCGGTGCTTCCCGACGATGGAGTTACTTTTGGTCTCCAAGAATTGGGTGCCGGAAATCCCAAAGCATATGGGGATCTCCGCCGTTTGGCTGCAGCCGCTCAGTATCTTGATGCTCTCTTCCCTCGCTTAACTGTTATGAAGACACAACCTGACTGTAACGCCGACGAATGGGAAGAGATTTATGACCTGGTGAGAATGTGCCAAACTTCGCGCTCTTACCACAAAGATGCGTACCTCTGGTACTCATCGTAAAAGCGCTTCAACATACTCTGAATTTACACACATTTCTTGTTCTCGATTGGGGTGGTGCAGCCCAAGTTGTTCTATACATCATCGTATTCAATAAAATTTCAATTGCCTGGACAAGTGATTTGGAATAGTGGAGTGGCAGTCTGGAAGGACGTGAGTCGGAGCTGAGGCACTCTTCGCCAATCAGGGGGCGATCGTCGACACATTACAGCGTCTAGTCATCCAAGTGGAACTAAACTCTGCCCACGACGTCTCGCAGCTGCGTCTTCGGAATAGCCTCTGGGTACGCCCTGCGCGCCAGTCTCGCGCGCGTTGCATGCTCATATGCGTACGCCAATCCTATCAGTTCGTATTCCGAGTAAGCCGTTCCGAAGAAAGAGAGTCCAAATGGCATCCCAGGTGCCTGCTCAATCGGGCGTGTCGCAGAGCCGCCTTGCCTTATTATAGCAGCGCTATCTGGAAAGAAACCCAGCGGAACTTGAAGAGCGTGTCAGACAGAGACAATCAGATTATAGCGATGGGCCCAAGTACCTGTTATGACTGGATACCCGGCCAGAGCTAAGGGTGATAGCGCTTATTATTGACCCATCTGTATAAGCGCAATGAACAGGCTCACCTGCGGGTGACCATGGCGGTCCCGTGGTGGGGAGGACGAGTGCGTCCAACTTGTGGGCTTGTAGAGCTGCGTCTATCCCCCTCGCACGCCCATATTCTGAGTTAAGCGCGGCGGCTCCGAAATATTTGGTATCTCTCCCTGAAGTAGCTTCTGAGTCCATCAATCTATAGGTATGCTTTAGACACCATCCTCAACCAGATTATATCTTGAAATAGGCACCTGGTCTGCCCCTCGTACCCATCCGGTTTCTCGAGCTCGGGATGGTCGTCATTGAATTTTATTACGTCTGACAGAGATCGGACGCCTGTTGGGTTCTCTTTCAGTCCCTTAAGGTACGCATTCAAATCCACCTGCGCGGTGAAAAACTATTAGAAGCTAATATGATGGACTACGAGAACCGTCACGCACCTTGAGGTCTGTTTCCATTACGAATAACTCGTGGGGAGACCTGCTAATCTCATCGGCGCTGGGGAGATTTGCGGGGTCCACCACCTCCGCGCCGAAGCTGCGAAGAACGTCCAAAGCCGCGCGAAACGCCTCGCTGACAAATGGGTCGACGTCGTCTGTTTTCTGGGCCATGAAAATGTGCCGCGGGACACCAACGCGTTTCCCCATGAGTGCATCTGGATTGAGGGCCTTCGTGAAGTCTGGAACAGTTGGAGGCTGTGAGAGCGTGGCGGGGTCATTTGGATCTTGGCCTGAGATGATCGAGAGGACAATTGCCGCGTCTTCGAGAGAGCGCGTCATTGGACCGACCGTGTCGTGTCTTGCGGAAATGGGGATCACTTTAAAAAATCGGTCATGTTAGCCCACATATGTTGTGAAAATGAGCGTACCTCCGGCGCGCGATGTGAGGCCTACCGTGGGCTTTATCCCAACTACGTTGTTTATACTTGCCGGTGATATGATGCTCCCATCGGTCTCTGTGCCGAGCGTGACGGCAGCGAGACCGATCGACGCTGCGATGGCTGAGCCAGACGAGGATCCCCGAGGGTCACCGTTCGAGTAATAAGCATTGGTTGATTGGCCTCCGCGTCCTGACCACCCGCTGGGGAGTTCACCTCGGGTTCCCCGAAAAAAAGAGAATTCGGAGAGGTTAGCCTTCCCTAAATCAAAATGTGTAAGTTACATGCATTCGTGGACCATTGTAAGCGGCCTACCTAACATGATGGCTCCTGCTATACGCAAGCGCTTCACAACACCTGCGTCTTCAGGAACAACAGATCCAAGTAGGCTGTATGATCCGGCAGTCGTGTTCATACCTGAGATAGAGGTAATTCATATGATATTTCGTTTACTGGTGTCATGTTTGTCATACCTTCCGAAGCAACTGTAGCAATGTTATCCTGGAGTGATTGTTGATTAATGGTCGTGAATTTACATCGACTTCCCCACAGACCTTCAGAAGAACCGGGATTCCATGCAGCTGACTTCTCTTCCCATTACTCGCTCGCTCGCTGTCCAGCTCGGCGGCCTGACTAAGTGCAGATGGATTCAGCTCCAGGACCGCTCTCAGCCCAGCACCTCGGACGTTGACTTCGTCTATGCGGGCAAAATAAGCCTGCCATTTAATTTATAAATCAACTCAAAATTTCATGATGTTATAGCGACTCCGGAACTCACTTTGACCAGGTCGACGCTCGTAAAGTGCCCCGCATCTAACCCAGCTTGCAATTCCACGACAGATGCTTCATACAAGTCCGGGAACACGCTCCTGTCGGTCTCGGTCATCGTAGTAGATTAAGAAGCTGCAGTTTCCAATGTGATGGTGGTTGAGGTACAAGTTCGCACTGCTGACAGGGGCTTTAAGAGAATATAGACTCCTCAATCCACCCGCTGACTCGTCACTAGATGGCCATGCTTCGAAACAGTTTGAGCTCGAGGGGCTTGCCCACGCCCGTAATCATTTCCAAATGGTCGATTTAAGAAGTGCACAATATTTTTTGTAGGTGCAAAAGAAACGGGTGTGTTGGCGTGGGGTAAGGCGCGCTTGCGGTGCTCTCGGCGCTGTTGTGTAGCAAGAATGTACAGCGTGCAGCGAGGTGAAGCGGTCATAGTTGGCACATGCGGACATTGAAAATTCTTTCGGAAGCGTGCAATGGTCTCCGGTCCCGGTCACCGGTCACCGGCGCAGAATGATTGTCAATTTATCGATTATCGCGCTCAACTCAAGCTCAACTCATGGATTTCTATACCCTTGGATTTGAGACTTCGTAGCAGTACTGGATTCTGTTGATGATACTTGAATAATAATCCACCCCTGGCGTGTCAATGCACTGTCCAATCACAATTCCAACTGTACCTTGAGGTTGACCTGTCCGCATTTTACAGCGCACTGGGCACAATTTGCGCTGACTATTATCATCACTTGTTCAGTCTTTACCTACGATGTCGCGCAGTTGCGTCTTCGGGATAGCATCGGCATACGCTCGTCGGCCCAGCCTTGCGCGTGTAGCTTGTTCATATGCGAATGCAAACCCCACCAAGTCAGACTCCGTGTACGCCGTTCCAAAGAATGAGATCCCAAACGGCATCCCGGGCGCGCGCTCGACGGGACGTGTCAAAGACCCATCCTTGCGCTTAATTTCCATATTCTCTGGGTAAAAACTCAACGGGACTAGATCGAAATGATCACTTTGGGCCGTGGGGAATGGCACAAGGATGTACATACCTGATATAACCGGGTATCCAGCGATTGCTAGTCAATAATATTTGGCGTTATACTCACACTAGTATCAGTGGGGGGCGACTTACCTGCAGGTGTATATGACGACCCAACAGAAGGGAGGACGAGCGCATCCAACTTGTGGTTTTTCAGTGCGGCGTCAATCCCCCGTGTGCGCCCGATGTCGTAGTCGAACGCAACTGCTTCGAGATACTTGGCATCGCGTCCAGATGTCGCCTCTGCTCTGATCATCCTGCAACAAGGTAAAATATGAACAACGTATAACATTACTCATTTAAATTTGTTTAATCACCTGCCTTGCCCCTCGTATCCCTCCGGCTTCTCCAGCAAAGGGTGTTCGTCATTGAATTTGATCACATCGGCCAGCGTTCTCACGCCCGTTGGGCTCTCTTTGAGCTTCGCGAGGTATGCGTTCACATCCACCTACAGATATAATCAGCGCTACTCCCACAAGGGCCAAGGGCCTAGTACATACCTTGCAGTCCACCTCGAGGACAGTTATCTCCTTATCCGACTCGTGAATCTCGTCTGCGCTGGGAAGGTCTGCGGGATCCACAACCTCTGCACCAAGATCCCGCAGCACGTCCAAGGCAGCCTCGAAGGCCACACGAACGGAAGGATCGGACTTCGTGATGCTCTCGTCCATGTACACACGTCGCGGGACGCCCAGGCGCTTTCCTTTGAGCGCATCGCGTCTGAGCGCGCGTGTAAAGTCGGGGACTTCCGGGGGCTGCGTGAGGGTCGCGTCGTCGTTCGCGTCTTTCCCGGCGATGATCGACAGCACGATCGCTGCATCCTCAACGGAGCGCGTCATCGGACCGACTGTGTCTTGCACTGAGGATATCGGGATCACTGGAAAGCCAACACGCTCAGCACTTTCGTCCAGATACGAGGAGAGGGAAGGGAATGTGCATACCCCCTGCGCGGGACGTGAGCCCTACAGTCGGCTTAATCCCGACGACGTTGTTCAAGCTCGACGGGCAGATGATGCTCCCATCTGTTTCCGTTCCAAGCGTGACTGCCGCGAGCCCGATCGAGGCGGCAACTCCTGATCCCGCGGATGAGCCGCAGGGGTCGCCGTTTTGGTAGTACGCGTTGGTCGTCTGCCCACCGCGCCCCGACCAACCACTGGGGAGCTCTCCGCGTTGGCCGCGAAAGTACGACCACTCGGAGAGGTTTGCTTTTCCTGCATTTTCTGTGAGGGGCGCACGGACGATATTGAAGACGGTGGGCGCACCTAAGAAGACGGCTCCTGCCGCACGAAGGCGCTTTACTACACCTGCATCTTCGGGTGGGATGGAGCCAAACAAGCTATGAGATCCAGCGGTTGTGTTCATGCCTATATCACCGATGTATCTGGTACGGTGTACAAATAAATTGAAGACCAACCATCTGAAGCATCAGTCGCGATATTATCCTGGTGACATCCGAAAAAAAATTAGGGGAATACCTCAAAAAAATTATTTCTCAATGCCTTACCTTGAGGAGGATCGGGATCCCATGCATCTTTGTTCTCTTCCCACTTCGCGCTCTTTCCTTGTCCAGTTCCGCAGCTTGACTCAAAGCTGACGGGTTCAACTCCAGGACGGCTCTCAGACCGGGACCCTTGATATTGACTTCGTCAATTCGTGCAAAATATGCCTACGTGAAGGTTTCTGATCAGCATGACAATTCGAATTGGAAGGATACTGAATATCACCTTGACGAGATCGACACTGGTGAAATGGCCCGCATCCAAGCCCGCCTGCAACTCCATAACCGTGGCTTCGTACAGATCTGGAAACGTAACATCGGCGCGTTCAGGCGCTGAAGTAGATACGCCAGGCATCTTATCGATCAAGCGGAAGGCGAGAAGAATTGCAGCGAGAAGTCTGAGGTATCCACCGAATTCAAAGCTTGCTTTGTGTATCTATGTAGCTTGTGAGTCGCGACGGCGGGCTAATAAAGCTGAGGAAGACGTGATATCAGAATAAAGCAGAGAAAAGACAGTAACAGCGCTACGCACTGGTGTAAAGCAACGATAACACCGGAATTGAACTTGATACCGAGGGAAAGTTCTTAATATATATGACCTACATAGCATGCGGCCGGACTGACAGCGCGGAATATTAGCTCCCTCAGACTATTAATACCAGGTAAAGCACTCAAAAAACTCACCGCTACGAGCACTGTAAGTCCTGGCTATTCCAGTCGCCGGTTGCCTCTTTGAAACTCACTCATTGATACATCCCCAGACTTGGAAACATGCTGGCAGACAACGAAGAGTGTTATAGTGTTTGTTCGACGTTGAGAATAGAAATGGCCAGAATCGAAGAATTGAAGTACAGAACAAGTTGAGTTCGTTTTGAGCAAGTTTTGAGTCGAAGAGGAAAGCGGCAAGCCCGGCGTGTCCCGGTATATGTAGCTGCTTCAGCCGGGAAATGCCGCGGCCCGCCTTCCGCAGCTTCTTTCGCCGCCACGTCTTGACGGTCACCGTCTTGCAACGCGCGCTAGACTCCTACTGGCCGACACATTTTGACCGCTTCTTAGTCCATGTGAAAGGTCTTTGGGATACTTCATTATGCAAATACCTGCATCTGGAGCCTCGTACACGCTCAATCGCACACTCCGAGGACCCCGACGAGGCATGGCAGCAACATGGCAGTGTATCCGGTCCATATAGGTATGAGTCACCCGAGAACAGTCGACTCAACCTACCTTCAGTTCGTCCAAGGGCCACCGGCACTCCTGGGCGAAGTGGAGAATGTTGATGCTTTGGGGTGCGTACTTGCCGCTGCAGTTATACCCTACCAATGATTAACGAGCACGATATCTCGCAGACAATGAGAAATCTGCGATAACCATCAACATGCAGTCTCAAGGGCTACTGGCTGCTCTTGTCGGATTCATGCAACCTATCATTCACGCGTCGTGTTCTACATCTGGTACAATATCACTTGATCATTGCATTAAATCAATACTGCTCTCACCAAACTATCATTCAGATTCATCAGAAAGTCAATCCATGAGCGCTAGACCCCACATTCGGCCGGACTCGGATGTGCCTTCAGGCCCCCATTCGAAGGAACCAGATTATCCCTTCGTTCGCCTGCCGGAAGTTACAGACGAAGGACATAAATTGCTGCGGGCTTTCGAGGAATTCATAGTGTCAATCGTTCAACCTCGAACAATGCCCATCACTGAGCCCAAAATTCCGATCGCAAAGACTGGTGAGAGTTTCGTGAACTCATTCGACCTTCTACTCATTCTTCGTCGCTACTCTCCAGTCTCTGAACGTGACGAACAACCTGGCTGTTCTGCACCTATTAGTAAGGCAGTGGCCTTATCCTCCCCTCCTCCTCCGCCTCTAATGCGTAAGTTTCAACCCCGACCCAATATTCACAACATGACGATTTACGTTCAGCATTAATAAAGGACGAAGTGCACGTAGCTATTGCCAGCACACTGCGCCTGCATGTTTTCAACGAAATGCCTATTCGCATGTTATCATTCGACTCGAATGGGTCTGAGCTGCAGCTTATCGAACGCGCCGAGATATACCGCCGCGCCTTGCAAAGTTCCTACGTTGTTCCTACGCCGCGTCGTGGGAGCCAAAGTTTGCAGCTGACTGGGCGGACGCCAACCAACTGGCCACGGACGTTGACTCCAAGGCTAGGCAGCGAGGTGCGCGTATGCAGAAGGAGCTCGTCACGGCGCTCGTCGCGCAGCAGACCCGTTACGCGATCCTGTCCCATACCTGGATCAGAGACAGCATACCCGGCGACGTCATATACAAAGACTGGGCGACGCGCACCGACAACCCGCGCGGGTGCGCGAAAATTGCGCAGTTCTGCAAAGTGGCGGCAACGCAACACGGCGTCACGCTCGGGTGGATGGACACTGTCTGCATCAACAAGGACAGCAGCACGGAGCTCGATGAGTCGATCCGCTCCATGCACAAGTGGTACCGTGGCTCGCACGTCTGCGTCACATACCTCGCAGAAACGCATGCGGTGGCCGACATGCACGTTGACTCGTGGTTTACTCGTGGATGGACGCTGCAGGAGCTGCTGGCTCCCAGGGACGTCCAATTCTACAACAAGGATTGGGCCAATTTGGGCCCCGCGACGGCAACCTTTGCGGACTCATGGGCGGTGGACCCATGGGCAGTGGACCCGGTGTGGTCGCTCCCGAACTCAGACAATGATTCGGACAACGGGGGCTCCGCGACGGAAGCCTCGGCGGGCCCAGGGGCCGCACTCCCGAACTCACCCAACAACTCGGACATTGGGGACCCCTCGATAGAAAGCTGGGGGGATACGTGGATATCGCATGCGAATTCAATCCTAGATATTCAAAAGAAGATTCTCGAGGCAACGAGCATAACGAAAGCCGAACTCGAACTCTGCAAGCGGGGGGAAACGGATGTGATACCAATCTCAAGGCGGTTGGAACTAGCTAGCTACCGAGAGGTAACGCGTGAGGAAGATGTAGCGTATTCCCTCATGGGCCTAATTGGCGTCGATATTTCCATCGCGTACGGCGAGGGCGCCGAGCGCGCACTCTTCCGCCTCCTGCGAGAGATTATCAGCGCGAAGAAGAACGTACTCGACATCTTCAATCATGGCTACGGGAGCTTAGTTGATGGCGTCTCTGACAACAGGCTCTTTCCGTCCAGTATCAAACAATATACCTACCGCTCGCCACACTTCGACCTGTCTGGCAGCATGGTACTGGACCCTTGGCAGGAGACATCAGTACTTGACTATTGGCAGCCCATGGAGCCAATAATCCTCACGCACTTGGGCGTGCGCGTGCCGCTCCTCTTTGTACCCGCTCTGGCATCACTGGTACCAGCACGGTACCTCATGAAAGGTGATTTCTACGGACACACCAAGATCTGCATACAAACGTCCGGACCTTCCGTACACATACGGCACTACGACTTGTTGGACAGAACAATATTTGATGAAGCCGCCCAGGGCATCGTTCCGACCGCCGGCTGGAATGTCAACGGCCCGCGCATTGTGAACTTCGGCGTGCTGAACTTTGGGATGGATGGGGCCGACATCCTGCTTCCCCCGCTATGTCTTGCTGTGGCCTTAAACTGTGGGAAGGCTATACCAGGGCTTGTGCGCCCAGCCGACCGGATGAGGATCTTGGAAGCGCGCACGCCGCCCGTATTTAGTCTTGAGTCCGCTGGAAACCAGAGAAGAATCGCTGGAAATGAATTAGCACGACATAGGATGCAAATCGTCGTGCTATCCCTATAATAAGACCAGTTTTATTTAACATTTGACATGCTGTGTGCGTTCAATGGGAACCGCCGATTTCTCCCCAATATTCATGCATATATACCGTTCGCCAAATAATTAGAGGACAAGAGTTCTAGGGTAGGGCTTCAGTACAAGTATCAGCGAAAAATAATCTTCTGCATCTCTAACGCCGAAGTCTGAGCACCTGTTGACCTACGGCTCACTATGCATCCGCAGTCGAACACGAAAGACTTCGGTTGACCGCGCAAACGGCCGGTGCGCAGCGTGCCTGGACTGCGAACTTCAAAGGGACCAAAGGCTAAAACACACGCGACACGCCTACGAATCCCACCATGTTGATATTCGTCTGCTTCTTTATGTCAGGGGACTCAGGCTAGATGCACTTTCATTTAAGTACCCAGAGTAGGGCAGCAACGTTATTCGGCTTATTCATGGAAGTTATTTGGTCAATGTGTCGCGGGCACGCGCGATGGCATACTTGTGGCATGCCTGATACGGCGAAAGTAGCCCAAGGGAGAAAGGTATGCGAGGAAAACAAACGGCCGACGTTCACGCAGTCAAGTTCATTGTTCTCACTATTGACATACATTAACGATCGGTGACGGGTATGTTTTCATGATGGTCACGGTGTTTAGAAGGTAGGAGAGGACACGAGGATTGCGCGATTCTAGAATTCGAGTTTGCCCACACGACGCATTACAAGTCCTCTCGTGTAATTTTGGCCTCGAGGCATAGTTCCTTCACGCCGAAACAGACTAAGTTGAAGACTGAATAGATACTATATTGTGCGCATGAATACAACAAAGCTGTACCAGAAAGCCGGCCCATGGCCGTGCCAGCAAAGTGAAAAAAACATTGTGGTACAACAAAACCTTAGAAATGTCCGATCTTCTTCAACAAAAAGCAACGTATGTATTTTGTTCCTGTCAGGCCTATCGAGAATAGATGGAAATTGTATGTCTAGGCCTTTGTAAGGCTTGGATATGATTCACATCGGTACGCCTCTACGGCTGTATATGACAACTTGCGCGTCATGTCTCTTCGTATGACGAGCAAATGTGGGGTGGCAACGGCTCGCTCGTTTATTGTATAAAGACGAGGATACGAGTAGTTATTTGATTATCCCAATCTACTTTCCTCACTCTACCCTCCTCATATACTAACCAATGTTCTCAGTTGGAATCCAGACTTTGATCGCCTTCTTGGTACACACAATTTTTTGAAAATTCTTTAGGCATTGTATACTCATTTTTCACCCATAGATGATCTCAGGCGTCAGCGCTGTGGGACCGACTCCGATCAATCTTCGCTCTGCGGGGAACTTCACCATTTTTGCACAGACTGGGGTCTCAACTGTGCCGTCCTCCGCTATAAGTATGATATTCCTATATCCTTTGGTAAAAAAATATTTACAGTTTTTGGTCTTAGCTGGCGACGTTGGCGTTAGCCCTGCTTCCGGGGCCTCGTTGACCGGATTTTCTCTAACATTGGCTGCGACTGGTACCTCTGCATCATCCATTCAGGTTGTGGGAAACTTGTTCGCCGCGGACTTCAAGACCCCGACGCCCTCTCAGTTGACTACCGCGGCACTGGACCTGCAGGCGGCGTTCAACGACGGCAGTAGCCGCCAGTTTCCCAACTCGGTCAATCTCCTCGGAGGTATGCGACTCACCAGCTTTTTAAATTGAACATCACTGAACGCGACGTGTGCGAATTCCAATAGGTGGCCTCGCCGCGCAGACGCTTAGTCCAGGGCTCTACCAATGGACGACCTCGGTGAATGTCATCACAAGCCTCACGCTCACGGGCTCTCCTACCGATGGTGCGTGGAAATTCCTTGTTACGATGCATACTTATTCACCCCTTGGACGTGTAGTGTGGATTTTCCAAGTCCAGGGCGATCTGCTCTTCAATGCTGGAACTCTGACCACTCTCGCCGGTGGTGCATTGTCGAAGAACATCTTCTGGGTTATCTCCGGGTCTGTGACACTCCAGGGGGGAGCCTTGTTGGAAGGCGTGATTCTGGGAGCGACCAATGTTGCCCTCATCAGTGGAGCATCGGTTAATGGGCGCATCCTCGCGCAGACTGCGGTCACCCTACAGGAGTCGACCGTGAAGCCTGCTTGAATTATTCACCTAACGTATTTGGCTACAATGTCTTCTATGCTTTTTTTGGCTCCCGTCGAGTTGACTTTGGGCTACAGACTCGGATGGTCTACAATGGTATTCAGTGTTATCAGAAAATGAGCAAAAAATACTTCGACACAGAGTACTGTACTTACTTGCTTGCTTAGTACATTGTGTTACATACATTTTATCAAAGTAAAATTCTTCCTGTATTCGAGTGATACCGCTTGCAGAGTTTACAAAAATAAATCAAGGCGCGCAACAGGCGCGCATCTATTGCGGGAACGCGGCAGCAGTGCCCGAAACGGGCCGTTTAAAAATATCAACTTGGTTCAAACCATCTGCATCAGCTGTGGCGTCTCTGGCCATAGAAAGGCCTCAGGCCATAAGAGAGACAAGTGTGACATGGCCCGTTAGTTATGAATACCAAATATTAATGTACAGTGGCTGAATATTGAATGCCGAAAGGCAAAGCATTTTTTTCAATTAACAGTTGAATTATGATTTTGGCGACTTGGAAGAGTAGGCAAACATCCAATTGCTTTTTGGGAAAAATCATGCTGGGTTTTGGATCTGAGGTTCTTTTCATTTTCATGTGCGCTCACCTACTATGTTGCTAGTGACGGAAACATGATATAAGCGTGCTACAAATGCCGAGACTTCTGATGAGGAAACTTGAACTTGGCTACTTAGAATAACATGAATTTTGAATGCGGAGTTTTTTCCGTGTGTCAGGAAACTGGAGAATTCAATCTGTGAAATACTATTTCTATCGATGTGGCAAAAAAACTGAGCGAAGTTCTGAGAGTTTAATTGAGAGAGCGAACTTTGGGACCGAATCTATTTTCGTTACGCCGGTATACCGTAAGAGGACTAGTCAGTAACGTTACTCGGCTCAGAAGTTTTTTGTCAATATGTCGCGGGATTATCGGCCTGGCGAAGGCACCCGCGAGAGCATACCTGATATATAGCAAAATTAGACCATTGAAAGGGAAAAATATGAGTTTGTTCAGACGGCTGAACGGGACTCAGGCCAGATGTACTTTCATCAAGTGAACAGAGTAAGCGAGAGACGTTACTCGGCTCGCTCATCATCTTTCGACCAATATGTTCGCGGGATTGTCGGCGTGGCGAGGCACCCTTGCGGACATACCTGATATGGAGCGAAAGCAGCCCAAACGGGAAAGGTATGTGAGGAAAACCAGCGGCCGACGTTCACGCAGTCAGTCTCATTTTTCTCACTACTGAGGTGTACTAACGATCGGTGACTGATATGTTTTCATGACGCTGTTTAGAAGGCAAAGATGACACGAGGATTGCACGATTTCAGAGTTCTGTCGAAGCGTCTACACGCATCGCAAGTCTTCCCACGTAGCTTTGGCCTCGAAGGTGATATATATACTGTGATACGCAGAAGAAGATTAAATTGACGGGTAGAGAGCCACTGAACTTGTCTAACGAATACGACAAAGCATTACCATAAACCTAGTATTAGGCTCGCAGTGAGCACGGGCAAATAAATGCTACGGTACGATGAAACACCAGAAGTGTCCAAAAAGACACACATATTGTCAGACCGATCACGAATAGATAGAAATGGTATTCCTGGCCTTTGTTAGGCTTCACGACGATATTTTTCTACAGCTGTATATGACAACTCGCGCGTCATGTTCTGTCGTATGACGAGGAAAGGTGGGGCGGCGGTTTTCTCATTTGTTGTATAAAGACGAGGATATGCGTAGTGATTTTATTATCCCAATCTACCTTACTCGTTCTATCCTCGAATACTAAGCAATGTTCTCAGTTGGAATCCAGACTTTGATCGCCTTCTTGGTACATACATACAAAAATTAAAGTTAAAAAATTGACCTTTGTACTCATTTTTCACCCATAGATGATCTCAGCCGTCAGCGCTGTGGGACCGACTCCGATTAACCTCCGCTCTGTGGGGAACTTCACCATTTTTGCTAAGACTGGGGTCTCGACTGTACCAACCTCTGCCATTAGTGAGATATTACTCTATTCTAGGGGTCCAAAATATATTTACAATTCATTATTTTAGCTGGCGACGTCGGTGTTAGCCCATCGACCGGGGCCTCCTTGACAGGATTCTCTCTGACTATGGCAGCGACCGGAACCTCCGCGTCGTCCATTCAGGTTGTGGGAAACTTGTTCGCCTCGGACTTCAAGACCCCGACGCCCGCTCAGTTGACTACCGCGGCACTGGACCTGCAGGCGGCTTTCAATGACGGAAATAGCCGCCAGTCTCCCAACTCGGTCAATCTCCTCGGAGGTATGCGCCTCACCAGTTATTAAGATTACACATTACTGAACGCGTTGTGTGCACATTTCATTAGGCGGCCTCACCGCGCAGACGCTTAGTCCCGGGCTCTATGAGTGGACGACTTCGGTGAACATCATTACAAGCCTCACGCTCACGGGCTCTCCTACGGATGGTATGTAGACATTTCCTCTCACGATATACACTTATTCACCCTTTGGACTTGTAGTGTGGATCTTCCAAGTCAAGGGCGATCTACTCTTCGATGCTGGCGCTCTGACCACCCTCGCCGGTGGCGCGTTGTCAAAGAACATCTTCTGGGTTGTATCCGGGTCGGTGACACTGGAAGCAGCGGCCTTGTTGGAAGGCGTGATTCTGGGAGCGACAAATGTCGCCCTTGTTACTGGAGCATCGGTTAACGGGCGCATCCTCGCGCAGACTGCGGTCACTCTACAGGAGTCGACTGTCAAGCCTGCCTAAGTTATTCATATAACATATTCGGTTACAATTTCTCAGTGTTCTGTATTTTTTTGGTTCGGATCGACTCAAATTTTGGATGCGCTGGATGTGCTGGTCTCGACATCAAGTACTTACTTGTCTATTACCTTGTGTCGCGTAGATTTTCCTCAAAAAAAATATTCGTATATTTGAATGCTTCTGCTGGGATTTTTTTGTAAATAAAGCCTTTAAGACGCGCGGCAAGCGCGCCACTATTGTGGTGAACAAAGGTGAACATGGTAGCAACCGGCGATGTGTCAGAAACACGCCTGGTTCGGTTCTCTATTTCCTTACCTTGCCGATTTTCCTCATTTTTTGTTCCGGGTAATGTTTCTGATTTACATAATTGCAGCCCTATATTTAGCCGCGTTGCTGGTGTGTAGAACACGAGCAGCTCTGGAGATGCGATGAAATTATGAGGCGGCCTGCACTATAGAGGTTGATCAATGACCATGCTGTATAACGGACGGAAATCTCGCTGGTTGAATGCTTTGTCGCGAGCAGATATAGAAATGAGGCGATATCAAAAATACATTTTAAAGAAGAGAGAAAACGAGGTGTCAATAAGAAAGAGGATGATGTAAATAAAGTGCAACAACTTGAACGTGCACATAACTCCAACAAGAACGACGACCAAATACCAACGACCAAATTCCAAATTCGACGCGAACAAGTTTAAATGAAGGCCTTTCGAAGATCAAGTTGACCGTCCCAGCCGCGTGAAGCAACAGGTGAGTAGTTACTTTCTTCCCGAGCGTAGAGAAGTGCGCACTATAGTAACCTATTTTCACAATGCGCACGGTGGCGCACTTCTGCCAGCCTCGATCATAATATCAGCAGCAGATTGTGGAGTAGTAGTCCAACGCTACTCAGCTCATTAATCAAAGCTGTCTGGTTAATGTGTCGCGGGATTGCCGGTGTGGCGAGAGCACGCGTGAGAGCATACCTGATATGGAGCGAAAGTAGCCCAAATGGGAAAGGTATGTGAGGAAAACATTCTGGTCAGACAGCTGAATGGAACGCGGGGGCTAGATGGACATTCATTATGCCCGGAGTGACGTTACTCGGCTCGCTCATCGTAGTTCAGCCAATATATTCGCGGGATTGTCCGCGTGGCGAGTCCGGAGGGCACGCGTGAGCTGATATGGAGAAGGGTGGTTATATACAAAAGTAACTTGCATTTATGGGGTGCTCCTGCGATAAGTCAACTGGCTCTAAGGCATAAAGCTGTCGGTGAGCCAGGTCGTTGTACCGGGCGCTCTGTTAGAGCGCGTTAGAGCGCGTCAGCTTAAGTCATTCTCTATCGGCACCTCGGCCTCTAGAGTCCTGCGCGCTAGCTAGTTCTCCCGGCAGATAACTTTTAGGCTTTTTCACCGTCGGAGAGAAAGTGTCCAAAAGGAGAAAGGTATGTGAAGATAACAAACGGCCGACGTTTGTTCTCGCTAATGAAGTCTAGCGTGCATTAACGATCGATGACTGATATGTTTTCATAACGCTGTTTAGAAGGCAGTAGATGGCACGAGGACTACACGATTTGATAATTCTTCGGAATCGCCTACACGCATTGCAAGTTTTCTCATGTAATTTTGGCCTCGAGGCATATTCAAGTACTTGACGCTCAAGATGACTAAATTGACGGATACTGCTATGCTCAAATGAATGCAACAAAGCGTTTCCGGAGAGTTAGCTCTTGGCCAGAACAGTGAAGTAAGTGCTACTGTACAACAAAACATTAGAATTCCCCGAGAAATTTGCCATCTTGTTTCCAAAAAAAAAAACACATTTCATTCCTGTCAGATCAATCATGAATAGATGAAAATTGTATGTCTGGGCCCATGTAAACCCTTGCTATGCTTCACATCGGTGTGCCTCTGCATCTGTATATGACAACTTGCGCGTCATGTTCCGTCGTATGACGAGGAGATGTGGGGTGACGGTTCGCTTGTTTATTGTATAAAGACGAGTATACAGGTAGTACTCAATTTTATTATCCCAATTTACTTTCCTCATTCTATCATACTTGAATACCAAGCAATGTTCTCTGTTGGAATCCAGACTTTGATCGCCTTCTTGGTACATCTAATTTTCGAAGATTTCTTTGGACATTGCATACTCATATCTCACCCACAGATGATCTCAGGCGTCAGCGCTGTGGGACCGACTCCGA
Source organism: Hypholoma sublateritium FD-334 SS-4 (assembly GCA_000827495.1). Classification (NCBI taxonomy): domain Eukaryota; kingdom Fungi; phylum Basidiomycota; class Agaricomycetes; order Agaricales; family Strophariaceae; genus Hypholoma; species Hypholoma sublateritium. The sequence goes on from KN817541.1 coordinate 412,350, forward strand.
TCAATCTCCGCTCTGCGGGGAACTTCACCATTTTTGCACAAACTGGGGTGTCAACTGTGCCAACCTCGGTCATCAGTAAGATATCACTTTATTCCAGGGATCGAAAATACATTTACAGTTCGTTATCCTAAGTTGGCGATGTCGGTGTTAGCCCTTTGCCCGGGACGTCGATGACCGGATTCTCTCTGACTATGGCCGCGACTGGGACCTCCGCATCGTCCATTCAGGTTGTGGGAAACATGTTCGCGGCCGACTTCATGACCCCGACGCCCGCTCAGCTGACTACCGCGGCATTGGATCTGCAGGCGGCATTCAGAGATGGAAACAGCCGCCAGTCTCCCGACTCGGTCAATCTCCTCGGAGGTACGTAACGCACTGGATTCGAAATTTGGGTATTATTGAGCACATCTTAATAGGCGGCCTCACCGCGCAGACGCTTAGTCCCGGGCTCTACCAATGGACGACCTCGGTGAACGTCATCACGAGCCTCACGCTCACGGGCTCTTCAACAGATGGTACGCAGACACTCCCTGTTATATAATACATACCTGATTGATACCTTCGACTTGTAGTGTGGATTTTCCAAGTCCAAGGCGATCTGCTCTTCAATGCTGGCACGCTTACTACCCTCGCCGGTGGTGCGCTGTCAAAGAACATTTTCTGGGTTGTCTCCGGATCGGTGACACTGCAAGCAGCAGCCTTGTTGGAAGGAGTGATTTTGGGAGCGACCAATGTTGCCCTGATCACCGGAGCATCGGTTAATGGGCGCATCCTCGCGCAGACTGCGGTCACTCTGCAGATGTCGACTGTCAAGCCGGCTTAAATTATTCATCTAACATATTTGGTTACGGTTTGTTGCTCTATGTCTTTTGGCTCGATGCGAGCCAATTTTGGGCTCCAGACGGGTTACAATATGGTCATTCGTTCAGTGTTATCAAAAAATTTGCAAAAAATGCGGAGAAAATATTTCGACGTTGAGTATTTACTTGACTGCACGTTACCTTGTGTAGCGTAGATTTTGGTCTCGGAAATTTTCTTCCTGTATTTGAGTGACACTGATAGCGACACCGCTTGCAAGTTTATTTTTAAAAATCAAGGTGCGCAACAACTTGAAGCGCGCAGTCGCTGGCTGTGTCATGCACACGGGCCGGTGCGTGGGAGCCTTGATCCGGATACGTCCGTCGTCCGACTCGTCCTCTGCTTCAACCACGTCAATTGATCTTGGCTCAAACCAACAGCTGTAGCCCTCTTTCCATGCAGATAGCAATTCTACTTGCTCCGTCGTTGGGCTAGGTTCGTCGCCGCCTTCGAGGATCACCTGCTCGCTTCATAGCTCTCCCTCAACTCCAGCCTAGGCGACGCTGGTGATGGATGCCATTCCTCGTCCATTCTATAACGAAAGCATCACACCATTTTCCCTCGCTCGGTCCAAAATATGATTGTCTTCACTAGTTTCCTCCTTCGGTTCTAAACTCCCTTATCTCGCCGAATTCTCTCGCTCTATGTTCCATTTTCATTGATTGCCGCCCTCCCTATATTTCGCCGACATACATCACGTTGAGCGTCAACCGTACCACGAGTCTTCACTTGTCAGCGTTCACCGCTAACGAGATAACTCGGGGCACGACGTATACGTTTATACGCTTTTTCTGGTGCAAGTCTCATCTTGACGCATTTTCCCCTATCCTGTGGCCAACACTTGGGTGTCGACTACGTTCCATATTTGCTATCTAGGATCCGCCATGCTTGAGGTTCGACGGGAACCACTGTGGACTCTCATAAATATCCTGTTCGTTGGCTCAATGGCCAGCGGACAGAATTTTAAGGGATGGGACTGTCCTAGTGAATCAGGTGTGAACGCAGAAAGCTAGACTATGCACCTCCGCTTCTAATGGTGGCCTCCTCCCGCCCCTCTAACCCAGACACCGGGGTGCGTACATGGCCGTGGGGTGCCGCGGTATTCGCCATTACTGCCCCGTGGGTTGCCAACTTGTACCCGCAGTCGAAGAAGACGAAGACATATTCTATTTCGGTGATTACGAAAAAGCGCGATGGCATGGTCAAATGACGTCGGTAAAGGCCGTACCTCGTTCACGGTGAGGGTTACTAACGCTATTGTCGTCCCCGCGCTGGAAAGTCCAGAGAAGTATCTATATGGCAGACCCTGTGTGGCCTTGTCAACATCTGAGCTCGGATGTCTTCCGAGAGCTGTTAGATATTGGTCAGACACCTTTCACCCCGACTTCTTTTGCGTGCGCACATGCAGCCCATAGTCACCGGCACTCGCAACTTCCTAGTCAGATTCGGTGATATTCGATGGTAGTGATCTTGTTGAGCTGCGGAATGCAAGAAGAAAATTCTTCAGTCAACCTTGAGTCAAGCCATACATGCTTAGTCGTGCACATTGCACGTTGTCGGTTGGGAGTGATCCGATTGCTTGTAGTTCCGGATGATGACGAGTACGGCAGTCACGGCATGGGCCGTATGTCTCGGTCCCGCCCTAGCGGAGTTCATAAACCTCGCGGCACCATCGCGACCTTTCATTGAAGTCGGCACCATTCAGCCCGATGTGTCAACAAATCGCCTTCCGCTGCAGCGCACCCGCGTCCTACTTAAGCCACAAATCCTGTGGGAATGGGATCGTGACATCCCCCTCCTTGTCGTTTCCAGCATACCTGTGGTCTGGAATATTCAACTGACATGGTTGCTACTACTACTCAAGACCAACCGGCCGATGAGGTGAAGACCCAGAATGGCCCTTCATCAACCGCTGTGAAAAATGCACCCGGAGCTTCGTGGAAGACGGAGGAGACGCATGTTCTTCCGCACAATCGTCTGTCTGTGGTACGTCGAACGATCTGCGTGCTTCAATGAGCTTCCTAATCGTGTTTCCAGGTTTTCGCGGGACTCATGGCGTGCGTGTTCTTAGCGGCTATGGATCAGGTTCGCATCTTTGCACACTCGTAGATCTGTACTTACCCCACTATCTTGAAGACCATCGTCGCTACAGCACTTCCAACTATTATTCAGGACCTTGGCGGAGGGAAAGATTACAGCTGGGTCGGAACGTGCGTTTTCTGCCTTGTCGGTTTACGTGCACCACATCTAACGTTGCGAGCTATCTAGCGCGTATCTGTTAGCTTCTGCCAGGTGAGCGATATATTACTAGTGTGCTATATAGGGGAGATTTGCTGACTTCTATCTCCAGTCTTTCGCCTCTGTACGGAAAGCTTTCCGACCTCGTAGGACGAAAGCCGATTCTCTATGCCGTCATAGCCATCTTTCTGGTGGGTGCGCCTACTAATCTCGAACGTTGCCGGAGAATTTCCCTGACCGCTAAAATTAGATCGGATCGGCGTTGTGCGGTGCAGCGCAAAATATTGTGAGTCACTTCGGAATCAGCATCTCAATGCGCACTGCTAAGAATCTTGCAGGTCTGGCTCGTTGTATCGAGGGCTGTTCAGGGCATTGGTGGAGGGGGCATTATGCAGCTCGTCAATATCACCATTAGCGACATCGTGCCCCTCGAAGAGTAAGCATCGCTTTCACCGGAATATACCTGAATGTCAGAGCTCATTGGAATTAGACGCGGAAAGTATGGAGGTCTTATTGGAGCGACGTGGGGAATTGCAAGTGTAATTGGGCCTCTTCTTGGAGGGGTTCGTCTTGACTTTCATCTTTTCCTACTTGCCTCGCTGATCGATTTTATTGCTCAGGTCCTTACGGATCATGTTTCCTGGAGATGGTACGCGACTACTTCTTTTAACGCTCGTTTGTCCTGACTCTTGTTCTTAGGTGCTTCTTCATCAATCTGTAAGATAATAATAATATTCCCTGGTGCAGCGGAAAATTAATCGTATGGAAACAGACCCACTGGCGCCGTTGCTGCTGCTCTTTTATTCTTCTTCCTCAACCTCAACCCGCATCAAGGGAAGACTCTAAAGCAACATACCATAGAATTTGACTTCATCGGCCTTTTGTTACTCGTCGGAGGCGTAGTCATCTTACTCCTCGGCTTTAACGAGAGCGAAACGAGCTGTGAGTAATACATGTGCCGCTGAATCTTCACAAATTGAGCCGATAATTCTTTTCAGGGTCTTCAAAACAGACAATCGCACTGCTCACCGTCGGCGCTGTGACCCTAATCGCGGGTGGTTTCAATGAAGCGATCACAACGCGCTCGCCTATCGTTCCTCCGCGGTTGTTCCATGTGCGTTTTGATTATTTTCAGGAAATTGACGCCACTCACCCCGGACGTAGACGCGCACGACAGCCATTCTGTTGATCTCGACGTTCCTGCACGCTGTTGTATTTTTCTCGGGTGCTTACTACCTTCCTCTGTACTTCCAAGTCATGGGCGCCTCCGCAACGAGGGCGGGAGTGGAGTTCGTACCTTTCCTTCCTTCCACGGTCAAGGGGTGCAATACTGATCACATTTCGCAGGATGCTTTCTTTCTCTCTGGGAGGCGCGGCTGTATCAATTATCTCAGGCTTTATTGTCTCCCGCACGCGCAAATATCGGCCTACGATGTGGATCGGCTTCGCCATCGCCTCCACGGGCTTTGGGTTGATGATCATGCTGGACTCGCATTCATCAGAGTAGGTGATGACCGCGTTTCTGCGCTGTGCTTGCTGACGTCGTGTTCTAGGGCTGAGAAGGTGTTATACCCGCTGGTCGCAGCCCTCGGAGTCGGCTGCCTGTTCCAAGTAAGCCAGATCCCCTGTCGTGTGATATGGACACGCATCTGACGCAAAAACTACTAGACACCACTTATTGGTCTGCAAGCTGCCATGCCGATCAAGGATATGGCCACCACTACCGGAACGTTTGGTTTCCTCAGGTAAGGAAAACAAAGTTTCTGCAGCGTGATTCCCGACTAATTTGACCAGGCTCCTGGGTGGTACCGTCGGTATCTCTATCGGCCAGGCTATCTACGCCAGCGTACGTAGCTATCAGATCGAATAATAGCTCGTCTCAATGTCTGATCCCTCTAATATGCAGACTATCCGCAAGAAAGTTGCAAACATACCCAATTTGACACTCGATACCTCCCCTGCTGCGCTCAGCCAGAGTGTGCTCAAGCTCAAAGACATTCCTGTACGACAAGTTTCATCTTTGGCGTCGTCTTCATACGAGTAACTGACTGATCACTTTCAGGACCCTGTCACGCGAGCCGCTGTTATTCAAGCGTATACGAAGTCGATATCTATGATCTGGACTGTCATGACCCCCATTGCAGGCGTCGCATTTATAATGGGTGAGTTTTGTGACTTTATCTTGAAGGGTGGATGTGTATACCGCAGCCTGCTTTGTGGCTTGAGCGGCGTTTTTTCTATGGCTTTCCGCTCTCACCTATGCTCTACTATGAACTGTGTTAACCTATTTCTTTCCACCATAACAGTGCTATTTATCAAAGTATACACTCTTGAGCGAACGATCGTGCGTGCCGAGGCCGTCAAGAAGGGCACCCCAGCAGACGCAGACGTGGAAAAAGGAGCTTCAGGGGAGGGCCTGGAGAGTCATGAAAGGTCGGAAGGTGAAGGTGTTATTCGACCATCCTATGAGAAGGATCGAGCCACTGCCGACGATGCGACGGTGAGGCCCGGGACGGCGGAGTCGAATCTAACGAAGAACTCCGCATGATTGACGACGGCGCACGATTTTTTTTATCGGCGGTCATCATAGTGGCCGCGAGCGAATTTGTATAGATCTATATTTACTATACCTGCGCGTTTCGTATAATGTTAATTGATAGAAGTTATTGGAATCATGGAGGACGAGGCGCGATGGCGCGACGGCGTCTCGGTGTGTACGAAATCACGCAGAGTTGAGGGCTTCGTGTTACAGTACCTATTCTACTCAATTGAAGTTCGTGTCGTCGCCCAATTTTGTTTAACCGTCTCCTCGGCTTACTGATCCCGGCGCGCTTCAGGCCCCTTCAAATACGAAGCACCTGCGAGCGATCCACCAACCGGGAGCCAGGGAGTTTTCGCCCAGTCGCCATCGGCGACGGCTTAGCACAAGGACAAGGGCGTTGCCTAATTCTGCACACACTCGGATTCGGAAGCTTGTCTACCATCTAGCTTGTGCACAGCCCGTCTGGAACATTTGTGTTATGTACGGTCAAAAACCATACTAAATAGGAAAGACACAGAGTCGACATTGAGAATCGAGATTGACCTAGACGAAAAGGGGAACAGAGAAAGGATTGGTCGAGTACTTTACATAGGATACAACATTTTAATAAAGTTGACGAGGGCATATTTACGGAGATCGAGGAGATAGACAAAGTCTCGTAGGTGTATAGTACTGTGATGGTGTTTCCCTAAAATATCTAGACATATTAATTATTCAGCTGGGTGTAGCTCAAAATAAGCGAGCGACGAAATCTCACTTAAATTACTCCAATAATTCTCTCGCCCCCTGGGACAGCGCGGTATCGAATAGCGTGGTCGCTGTCGCTGAACGCAAAATAGTCGTACAGATCGCCATTTTGCATGTGGAAGCTAAAGGTATTTCCCGTGGTAGTGGTAAACTCCAGCATATAGTAGGTCGGGGGGACGTATCCCTCAGCCTCTAGCATCCCTTGGGGGGGCTGGCGGCGTGCAGCGGGCAACGGCAGCTCGTACAGCTTGTATCGCGAGATACCCAGCTCCTGTACTTCCCGCGCCGGCGCCTTCCAGGTCTTGTCGCCTACAGGCCAGTCGACGTGAACGGAATCCCCGTGCGCTGTGGATTTGGCTGCGAGTTCTATCTGCAGGTCGTCCCCCTTCCTCGGTGATGTTAAATGTTCGCCCTTTTTGATCCCAACTTGATATGGAACTTTCTTAAAGGACGATGCGTGTACCCATTGAAGTTGATCAGTCATGTTACAAAAATTTAGATCTGTCGAATTTTAGCAGTGCTTCGACCTTTGGAGGGGTAGACAATACCTACAATTGCTTTAGTGACGAGTATGTTCTGAGTAATGCAAAAGGACAAGTCTGGTTGGGATATAGTACTTTACAACACGGTATTTATGGGACTGTATATTTTACACGAATAAATCAAAGTAGGCTATATCTTCAGACTTCGGAGAATCTTCCGCTTCTCGGTCCCATGATCCAAGGGCTGACTCCACGGAAGGCTCTTCTTTTCTGAATGCGTGGGATCAGGCTACCAGTAGAAAAAGTGACACGCCTTTTGGTGGCGCCGGTCGCGCTTAATTTGGTTACTTGTTCTTCGCCGATTAGTGATGCCCACCTCGTATCAGGCGCCCAGGCACACCACAGTACTACAGCTGTGAGATTTGCGGAGTCTCATAACCGCCGAGGTGTACCCCTAACTCGTATCCTCTTCAAATGGCGATAGATTCTGCCAAAGAAATTCGCTTTTTTTTAAAAAAAAAATCGCCTTGGAGTGACTGGAAGAATAGAATATATGTCGGCGTCATAGTACAAGGTGAAGAAAATCATACATTTTTAGCACGGTATAACTTTCACACGCACGGACAAATGTACAGAGAAGTTATGTAAAAAATGTACGGAAAAAATCTCAATGAAAGAATGACATCGTGAACAAGAAAGAATGAAGTGAGTGGAGTCGCGGTGATATTATGAAATATACAGACAAATACATGTTGATACATGTGTCGCAGTCTGACAGTCCGCGAGACGCGCAGTGTACGAAGCATTGTGGTACCAATCTCACATTCAGATTTACCTCTGCCTGAACTTTCTACCAAATCGATGCACTGACCCATGACCGAAAAGCGGCAGAGTACCCGTGGGAGGGAGGGGGCGGGTTTATCTTAGAACATTGGATGTAGCTTTAACGCTATTCCACCGTGTATAAATACTAAGTCGCGAGTCACCATTTCACCAGCATCACCGACTTCGTGCGATCTAATTGTCTGCACTTTCCCCTCATCGCCTGGCTAACATTTATTCCTCGACACAAACACTTGTAAGCTCACTCAACCCATTTAATTTAAGATTATGATTCCATTCAACTTCATGCAGTACCATGGTTCAAGTTTGGTGGGAATTGGGCCACACGGAATGGGTAACCGCGGAGCAGGCTGTACAAGACATAGGCGTTTCCCGATGGAAATTCTATAACAGGCCGTGGTATATCTTCTTCGACGTCTACGAATTTTACTTCACCAACACCAAAGGATGGAACTTTACGTTCGAGCTCGCGGGCCCGGGCGATGAGAGTTTCCACTGTTTCACCTTCAGAAACGGAGACCACTGCGTCGATTTCGACAATGATCGCGAACCCCCAGTCGTTGATGGAGTAAATTAGTTGAAGAACACAACTCTTCAAGGTTAGTTTTTTAGTGAGAATACTAAATGCATTTCTGACCCTCCCCACCTAGTCTATTAGTCCTCCTAAACACGTTACAATGATATTCAGCCCCCGTTCTGACTTGGATTTTCTGTTCAATACTCATGTACATCATGTACTTATTGGAATAAGTACACAAGAAATACCTGGTTTTGAATCGTCACTGGAATTGGAATTTTAAATGCTGATATTTGATTCATCCTCTCTAGAATCGCGTCGGAGAACTTGAACGTACCGACCGGTCACTGCCGGCGGCATCAAGAAATGACGTCATAAGGCTGTCTTCATGTGCGTATCTGCTCTTACAGGTATAGATGAGCACATCCGCACGGCCTTGGGCTAGTCTGGTATCAGTGCTCAATATTTAGGCAAGCATAAAATTGAATTGAAAATGCTATATATTGGGCTATGCAAATTATCAAAGATATTTGAGCCGCAAAAAAGCAGAAAGATATTCATAAGTGGTATTTAAACCGATAATTATGTGTCATCTAGCCAGTAGGCAGAATTGATGAAACTTTTCTCTAAGATATCCTGGGAATCATTTCAGCTAACAGATTATATAAAAGAGACGAATATCGAAGAACGCACCACCGAATCGTCTCCGCTGAACTAATCAACCAAGTTCAAATAAGTAAAAAGCGGAAAAGTGACTCAGTTAACATACGTACACAATCGGATGCCACAAACTGCGGAGTGAGATATTAGGATTAGTAAACGGCATAGTGAGAGATGCTAGTATCGGATAACCCACTTTGAAATAATAAATGACCGTGCCATTGCTGGTGATTTTCTCCCTCTGACCTTTGATTGTGCAAAAGACTTTGTTGTCTGAATCTTTGGTCGACGTAACGTTGTAGGTGTATTCATTCTTCAGTTCCTTTGCATCGTTATAGTAAAGAGTTCCATTGATGAGTCCTAGATTGGAAAACGAAACGGTGAGCTCGAGAAAATACAGTTGCACGAGAAATCGAAACTCGCCACTTAGATTAACGACGCTGTCAAAGATTCCCATTCCGGCACCGCCAAAAATCTTTTTCAAAGAATTAGGCACCCTCGCGTCTGAGGTTGTAGGCTTGATGAAGATGTCTATATTGTCGGCATCTTTCCTTTGCTTGTAAAAATAGACTTTGGCAGTGGTACTGTTGGAGTATGTCTCTTCTGTCATGGCTCTTGCCTTCGAGTGAACGGAAGGACGAGGAACTTTATATGCATTGTTCGTCCAGGCTTTAATTGACCCCGTTCAAGCCCCTTGATTTCACACAAGTAATTCCCAAATTCCCAGCGCTTCGATGGACAATTGTTGTATGTACTATCATTGGCTTGTCACCTGTGTTCATCATGAAAAGTCAGCCTCAACTCTCCGGGGGTCATTCCAAGTCTAGACAAATGATTAGATCTTTATCGAAGCCGGCGCCTAAATAAGTGCAAGGGAAGTACGCATTGGGGCATGCTACTAGCGCTTCCCACGGTCTCAGCTTCTCGTAAACTGAATGGGTGAGGTCAACAGGCAAGGTGAGGTGTACTATTTCTGTTGAGAATTGCCTAATTACTTTCACGCCGGAGTCCGGATGCAAAGAAAATCACACAGATTGGATACACACGGCTGATCAATCGATTAACAATGATGCGAGCAATGACATGTACAGTAGGTATTAAGCTAAAATAAATCGCACAGGACCTTCTGTCAAATGGTGTGAACGAGAATAATAATTTCTGGCCTCGTGGTCTGCTTTCCAACACATTTTTCAATACTTATCCATATCGCCTTTATATCCTCTCAGAACTGTCAACGAATGATCTGTAAAATTACTCGTGGCCCCTTGATGATTGGACCATGTAAATCTCAATCAAAACGGGCGCCTAACAATGAGAAATGTATGGAACCCGCAGCGTCATGGAGTAGCGCGTGATAGGGCGAGCGTCTCACAGGCTCCATGAGGTGTCCGTCATTCAGAACCTATACTAGGGCCGATTCTGCTCTAGAAGCGCCCGAGAACTCCACTGGATATTTCAAAACTGAATGGCATCGACCAGATTGTAAATATGATACTTCGGATAAGATAGTTGTACTGATATTGGACGGGACTTTCTCCAACTCCATTAGAACTCTATTAACAGCAATATACAAGGGAGTCCGTCTTTGGGTAGCCTACATTTAAGGGCATAGGATACGGGTGGGGACGGCTCAGGAGCGTGGCATGGCGCAAGACCAAAACAGCCGGAGCGCTGGCAGTCCTTGCTTCTCCTTGTGAGCGCGACAGTTTCAAATAGGACGTGACTGTGCCGTCGGGATCATGCCACCCGTGTCCGACGCGCAGTTGCGTGCAAGGCGGTGGATATCGTCAGCACCCTTGCAGACCTGTGGCCTACGTATGTACGAAGCCATGATTTATGGAGTCATCTGAATAAACACCGATGTACAATCAAAATAAGTTGTGACATGCGCAGTATGTATTCAAGATAGCCCCTCTCGCATTGATTTCTCAGCGCTTCAATCGAAAGATCCGTCCGAGACTCCCAGATCATTACTCTTTCTGACCGCACTCGTGCGAAAGAATAAAGAACGGAAGGTAGGTTTGATTATTTAGGGCTGGGTTTGAGCTTGAAAGCTTGATACTCTGTAAAAAGTACCTTAACAGTTAATATGGAGATTAACTTGCCAATGGCCATCAATATTAGTATTTAACACTGGTCCACTAGTAGTGGCATCGCGTGTCAAGGGACGGGCTGATTAAAACAGGTTTTCAGACGTATCTCCTTTGAATCTCGTATGAATCAATATAATTACTTGCATCTTTTAGCGCCGTAAGCATAGAAATAGCTCATCTTGATGTAATCTACGTATATCGAGACTGGATCGAGACCACAAGGCTGATAATGATCTTGTAATAAGTACATGTGTTACTTACTTTCACGGCAGATTACGGGTGAAGGAGTCCGCTGCTGTGCATACTGCTATGTCTTTCCAAAATTAATGCGCGTCTAGAGATCAAATACACCCTAGCCCATGTACAAGGAGCAAGTTTGATGGTAAGCTATGGTGTGCACCTGAATTCATACAAATAGGAGTTCGAATTTACGGTACACGCCCAACTGTCTTCACCACTTTGAACTCAGTATGTCACACCCAAAGGTACTTAATTTCCTCTATATCTCACCATTTACATTTCCTAATAGTTTATTAGATACCCACTGGACACCTCGATGAATCGAAGTGAGTATCTAAAGGCAAGGAACCTATGACTATCAGACTAAGAGAATCAAACTACGACAGAACACTTGAATTATTACAGAGCATTGAGACCCGGGGTGGCTCTGTAGCATTCAAGAGAGACCCAACATTATTTCAAGATGTTATCGACCAAATTAATGTAAGGGGTCTGTACATTTCTAATCAACAATATCCTCACTGCATTTTTAGGCGACCAAAACCAGGGAAGAAGTGTACGTTCATTATTTTACAATCGCATTTTCTCTAAATGAACTGCGTTCAATAGGGTCATCGACAGGCTGCAGGAAGCTAAGCTCATTAGCCCGAAAGAGTATGAGGGTCAGATAACTGTGGTCAAGGAGTGGGCGGCGGATCATGTAAGATATTCGCTCCTTAGACTGGCATTGAACACTATTTCTAATATCATGTCAAAAGAGTGATGAAGAAGTGCAGAAATTGATTCCACTGTTCGATAAACTTCAAGTCAATCCGGATGATGGAAGCACCCTTGATACGTTGAAAAATAAAATTGGCATCATATCTAATGAGAGACGAGTGCGTTTGATCTCATTATTGCTATATGAACTACGCATTCTAATAAGTTTTTCACCCACAGTATGGCGAGGACTGTAAGCGCCGGTATGTCCTCGTGCTTCAGTTACAGAATTATAATTTATTTTTATGGGTCGCAGAATCCTTGAGTTCCTCGAAGCTTTCGAAGGCCTCGGAGGATCTGAGGGATACAAGAAGCATATTGAATCGACCCATCCACCGGCAGCGGCTACTCAGAAGGAAGCAGTTGACTCAGACGGCTACACATGGGTCAGTGCATCCGGCTGGATCGTTTCAACGTGGATCATCGACTGGATGGCGGTCCACACCGCGGACAGCCACAAAGGCTCCGGCTACGTATGGGGCGTCGGGCTTGGATACATGGGCTTTTGGGGATCCCTGGGCCACCTTCCATGGGACAAAATGATGTCTGCCACCAACAGTGTCTTCTTCTACACGCTCACCGTGGGAATTGAATTCACAGTTTTCGATTTCTACATTTCAGGATCTCAAGTCGCAGCGCTCAACACCATCAGTGCCGGAGTGCTGCTCGGCATTGGATTCTCAGGATCAATTAACTGGGTGACCGAGTGATGCGTTGGCTGGATCGCGTCCGATGGAGCCTTTCCACAAGATATCATCTAAATCTTATTGTCTTTCTGGTCAGGATCTGTACTTAGTACTTGTCGAGTAATTTCAGTACTTGTATGGGCTTGAAATTGATGTACATATTGGAGGCTTGCATATTTTTGGACGTCGTTGAGCGCCAGTGGGAAGCCGTGAGAAACAAGTAATTTATGTGCCCAGTGGCACATTCCAGCGTTCGAAATTTCACGCTCAAATACCCCCCAAGTTCTCTCCCGTTCAAACCGAGAAAGCTTTCCACTCGATATTCATGGCCCTCCCACGTCGTCGGATGTGCTCACTGCCAGCGACATCAACGTTGCCCCTTGAATTCTTGCGGGTGCTGGCGAAATTACGCGCGTATGGATTTTCGGAAGCCCCGCGAACGCTCTCTTCACTGAGCATCTGAACGGCGTCTCTAGCCTTGAATGCGTATTTAAATATGCGAGCGTAAGGCCCAGGCGCCTAGGCCTTGGGTCGAATACTTATCGATAAAGAAATCGCGGAGATTTAATTTTGATCTCCGCAAGTATTCAAGTTGAACCTGACTCTGAACGCGACTCCCAAACGACACCCAACCACCATGAATTTCATCAACGCAGTACACCCTGAAAACAAACCGTACTTTCGTGCGATTGCGACTCCAACGAAAGAAATACGCGCCGGACGGTCGAATATGAGCATTTCGTGCTCACAGTGCACCACAGCGTCTGAAAGGGCGAACCTGCAGCGCTGTGGTAAGGTACTATGGCCTATCGAGCTTGGCTGTGAGCAGCGCTGACCTGTGCCATTATCAGTGCAAATCCGCGTGGTACTGTTCCAAAGACGCACGTACATGGCCGCCTCCATGAAATTCGAGAGCTCACCTTTTCTCGATGTATAGTGCCAGAAAAAACACTGGTACGGCAGCGTCATCTACCCTATCGCGAGACGTTGGCCTTACCCCATAATCATATAGGCCTTTTCACAAAATAGGGTGCAAAGAAACCTCCGCAGACATCCCCAAAATGATGCAGAACTTCTTTTCGAATGCACTGCTCAACCACGTGCTCCAAATCGCGCTAGCTCTCGCGTTCAAGCTGCACGAGAAGCCCATAATCGGTACACCCTTCATCGCGCGCTGCACGGTGAACGTTCAGCCCGCGGACGTGATGTATTATATGCAAACCATCATGGGGCGATTCACCGACGAGGAGGTGAAGAAAGGCATGGAGGGGATGCTTCAAATCTTGACTCTCGTCCCGCTGGACCCGCACAAGGACATGGATTATGCGCGTATGGAGCTGTGGAAGCTCTCCAGTCGGACGGCTGCGGAGCGCGGGAACGTGGGCGTGCCGGTGGGCATTGTGGACATGCAGATGAAGGGCGAGGTGCACTCGCAGTCATTTGGTATCGCCATCACCGACGACGCTGTGAAGAGGGCGCGATCCGGGACGGGGTTCGAGATGGAGAGCGCATTATTGCCAGGGAGAAAGCAGGTCCCGATGTCAGAGCAGGCGTGTATTGAGTACGTTATTTGCTCTTTACTTTTTTCTTCGTGTGTTTGCTGGCTAACGTGACGTTCTGCTCGAAGTTTCATCAACATGCATATTCGCTCAGATAAAAAGAACCAACTACGCCTACGGACACATTTAAGCAAAGAGGACATTGATAAAATGCGTGGCGCATCGGAATCTGGGGAGAAGAACAATGAAGGTGTGTCATGAAATACATAGTTAGCACTTAAGTACTGTGTGAGTTCCACGCTGGCAAGCAGGAAATTTTTTTGTATCCCCGCGTAGGAATCCAATGAAGGCCAAAAACGAAGATATGAGTGTCTTCCGAGTATACGAAGTTGTCATTCAGCGGTCCCGTTAGGCCGGGTGAGTCACGCACCTCGCTTTGGGTGCTTTGAACATGTACTTTGTTTCTTTCAACTTTCAAGTGGCGTGAGGCGGTGTTATGACGTCAATACCATAACCAGTGTCGCTGCTAGTCGCTGCCGACTTTCTAAAGATATGTGTTTGGTAGTAGTTGTAATTGTCGACACAGGTTTCCCTTTCTTGGAAAATGGCCTACCATACGGCGGTAACGCCGTCGGGACATGTGCTCGGAATTAGGCCGGAAGGCGATATGGGGAATGACGGGATGACTCTGTATAGTTGTAGAAATGAAGACAACACAGACTTTCCGGATACACATTCAACTTGCAATAGTATACTACCTTTATGGAGCCTGCTGTTGAAAGCTCCTGACTCATAGTATTTCCTGCACAACTTGCTTGCTGCGCAAGTGGTGTAAAAAAGGTATAGCTTACGGTACTAACATAACTCGTCTGTCATGTATAAAAGACACCAATGAGTTTACTCGACTCACTCAAACAAATCCTTCGTCCCCCAGCATCACAACTTCAGTTTCATACTCACGACATGATCACATACGCACCCGTCCGCCCGATCCCCCCACCGCCCGACGTCAATGACGGCCCTAGGGTACCTCCGAGTCGGCCGGGAGGGCGCTGACATTATCCCGGTTGCAATGTCGCCCATCTTGTCACCACATATACCCTTGACTCGACGCTGGACAGGCCCATTTTTCACGACATTGAGCCGAGTCAACGTCTACGACCATCCCAAGCATCCCGATAGGAGGCTGCAACTTTCTCGAAATTGCATCAAGATACCCATACACAAATTCGGCATATAATTTCTCCACAATACACTAACCCACAATCTGCACGCCTTGATTGGCCTCGTTCGACGGACAGCTCCCGCTACCATACTCTTCGCAAATTTCCACGTTTATTTTCCACTCCAAACACTGAATAGTGTGGCATGATTCCCAGTGTCTAACAATACCCCCTAGTTTTTTTATACGACAGCCAACCATAATGTTTTTCTGGATTTTATTTTTGGGTTTAAGCTTCGCTTCGCTCATATCTCCATCTCCATTAATTTCAACTCAACTACAGACAATATTACATATAGATCGATACCTCTCCTCTCTCGAACTCTACCACGACGATACCGATTTTACGACCTCACGATGATTCCAACCTCCGATCCGTTGCATTTTCCCGGGATATTCGTAGCATGGTACTAAATACAATTGGATATATAATGTTAATAGACTAAATGAATCATCTCTGGACCGACGTCCACGTCGAAGTTATTGATAGCGAGACTCCTGGAGAGAGCTTCCTGAGCAATAGCGCAACGGAGATCGACCACTCGCCATTATTAAAGTACAATCGTCTTTCCCTCAGCCAAGCTCCGCTTCACAGCATCCAAGATGCGATGGTTCTTGACCGCGTCGTCAATGGTCGCGTAAGGCTGGTCCCCGTCCGCGTACGCTTCCCATGCGGCGCCGAGAATACCGAGTACGCCTGTCTCGACGCCGGCGATCTCGACCTTCTCGCCATTCAGGTACACCGTAGGGTTCGAGACGTTCATGAACACGTAGTCGTCGGACTCGACGCGGATCGAGCCCTCCTCGCCGTCGATCTCCCACAGGAGGTGCTTGCGCCCCGGCGAGTTCTTGTACCCCGTGCGCCAGGTGATGCTGGCAAGCGCGCCCGACTTGAGCACGCCAGAGATGGCGTAATGGTCCGCGATCGTGGCGGCAAGGGTCTGCCCTGTCGGCTTCCCGTCGGCGCCCACAACAGTCGCTGTTGGGTAGATTGTGGTGGCGGTCGCATTTACCGTGCTGAATTCGCCTAGAATGAATGTCAAGGGGTCTAGTTGGTGTCCGACACTGATGCTCAACGCCGTCACGCCTTCCAACGACGAATAAGTATGTTTAAGGTGAGAGGGTAAACGAATAATCTCACCGTTCGTACTGTCAACCGTGTATACACTCCCTTCGCCTACGACAGGCGGCCAGAAATTGTTCTCCCGGGCCACAAAACCAATCTGTTTACGAGTTTAGAAAAATACACTTATCTAACAGTAATCGCTGTCAAATGACTTACCATAGTCGTTGATCGCACGGTGCCAATTGCTCCGGAATCTACTAATTGCTTCACCTAAACGACATATAATATTCAGAGGGCGGCCATGGAGGGTTGAAGGTGTGCGTACCTTCCGGATAACAGGAGAATTGCGCGCTTGGAGGCCGATAAAAGACTTGACACCCTGCTTGTGCGCCGCCGCTTGAATCTCGAGCGTCTCCTCGAGGCTCCTTCCGGCGGGCCACTCGAGGAAGAAATTCTTCTTCTGAGCGATGACGGGCAAGATTGCACCCTTGTGGTACTGCGTCTTCACCGACACCACTACGAGGTCGACGTCTGGGTCAGCGGCGATGAGCCCGCTGTCCCCGTGGTAGGCCTTGACATCATTCCCAAGCTGTGCGGCATATTTCTCGGCGCAGGCCTTTGCTGATGCCTCGTTCGTGGTAGAGACCGCAACGAGCTGATATTTGGTCTGGATCGCAGGCTGAAAGAGCGCTGGAGCCAGGTTTGTGGCCGCCCACCCCGTGGCGGAAAGCCCGACGAAGCCTACTCCGATGCGTGAGGGCATGATGTCAAGTGAATAATAGGTGTGTCAATCCCGCAGCAGATGCCAGTACGCTGGTTTATATCAGGGATGATAAAAGATATTCATGGGAAATCGCATCCCTAAGGTTTTATTACTGCCCAAGTTATGGTGGAAAATCCGTGGAGTGATCACAAGCTTCTATTTTTCGTCCAATCAACCTTCTATCGCGTCATTTGAAATACACGATAGAAGATGACATTCGCTGCTCCGATTTATTCACTGCCGTACCATGCCGTCTACCTGAGTATTTACTGTTCGTCATCGTTAGTGTAAATAATTTATTTTGAACTCAATACGAATGTACTACTATAGACACAGTAAATTTTACTTTATAGGTACTACTAGTACCTGGAAACGGTGTAACGGCATTTTCAGATAGATCTACCCCTCAATTGCCCTTAATCGCTCATCTGAGCACGATTTCTTATTATAGCGGTGGCTCTCCCACTCATTGTGAAACGCTCCTCAGATTTGGGGAGTATATGGACTGAATCAATCGCAACCCTACCTCCGACTGGTCTGTCCGTAGATTAAGCAGCATATATCATAGTAGCGTATACCATCAGTGTTGGACAGATGCTCATGGGTAGCGCTAAAGCTGCGCGCTTCGTTTGCATCCGGCCCCGCGACGATGGGGTAAGTCAGCTCCCTCGACGTGTTCTCAACACGGCGCATCGTTCGTCCGGGGGAGGCCTGCTTTTCTCACTATGCATCGTCCGCGCGCGGATCGTCCGGCAAGCCGTCGAGGTGCGTGTAGCCGTGGATCGCAGTGAGGTTCCGCCGGCTCGGGTGGGTGATGTAGAACACCTTTTATAAAAGGGCGGCATGAGGAAGAATGGAGCGTGGTCGAGTACCGCGACGCCGTTCTGCGACTCTGCGCCTTCAGCGGAGGTGGTATTTCCAGCGCTGCGCAGACTCGGCGTTGCGAATGATACGCTCGAACAACGCGTTCTCAAGCGCCGTGCCGTTGATGTCGCGCGCATTCCGATGTCACGCGTGGGCGCGCCGAATATGCGTAGCAGCGCCTCCGTCTGGTCACGCGAGTTGTCCTCGCAGATGTTCACGAGCACTTTGACCTGAGGGTCGCTGCAACGAGGAGCGCCTCGAACAGGTCTGGATCACGTCGGACAAGCATACCTCGTTGCGCACCATAACGATGCGTTCCTTCACCGCGATTCACAAGTTGTTCGCGAACAGGTTCCTCCATACGAGCTGGGCGTAGCGCTTGAGCTTGAGCGCCTATTGGGTGTATAGCTGCTCCTCCAGACGGGGGTGGTGGTCTGGACTCTGGTGTCAGCCACCGCAGGGCGGGGCTAGACGATGCGTGATCTTGATACCAATCGAAGCTATTCCAGCGGGTCGACCTACATGGTGAAGATTAGCGGAACGAGGCAGAGCAACCGCGTTGGTCGAGCAGGTCATCTAGCGTTAGTGAGAGTGGTCAGAAAAAGAGCAACACTTCGGCCAGGCCCGCTTCAGTTTACCGTCATTCACCGGCTTCGGCCGAGTCGGTCCGCTTTGCCGTATCTCTGCCTCCTCGCGCCTCATGTGTCCACCACACCTACTACCCACTGATCGCGCTTGTCCACCCTTCAGAATCGCCAACGCAAAGCGAAACACAGACATCCTCGAAAATGAAATGATTCAGAACTTCATTTTGGATGCACTGTTCAAACACGTGCTCCGATTTACATAAGTAAATCGCGCTAACTCCGAGTCGGTAACGTTTAACTCTTGCGTTCAAACTGCACGAGAAGCGTTGCACGAGAAGTCCACAATTGGCACACCCTTCATCGCGCGCTGCGCCGGGAATCTTCAGTCCACGAATGCGATGTATTATATGCAGAGCCTCATGAGGCGATTCACCGACGAGGAGGTGAAGACGCACATGGAGGGGATGCTTCAAATGGACATGGACAATGTGCGGATAGAGCTGTGGAAGCTCTCCAGTCTGACAGCTGCGGAGCTGACTCATGTGGGCGTATCGGTGGGCATTGTGGACATGCTGATGAAGTGCGCTGTGAAGTTGCAGAAGTTTGAAATGGAGTATGCACTCTTTCCGACAAAAGAAACAGGCTCAGATGTCGGAGCAGGCGTGTATTGAGGACTTCGGTGTTTCTCTTTTTTGTTCGTTAGCATTTTGGTAAAGGGTGAGTCCCACGATAGCAGGCAGGAATTTTTCTCGCCTCCCCCCGTGCGCTGGGATACAATATATAAAGGCCAAAAACAAGATAGGAGTGTTCTCAGGGTATACAAAATTGAAATCCAACAGTTCCGTCGGGCTGGGCGAGTCGCACACAGTACACTGCACTTCAACGTTCAAGTGCATTGGACTTCGATTTTTCGACTTTCCAGTGGGTTGTAATGCTATGACATCAAAGCCACTGTATCTCATGTCTTTGCGAGTATATTTGGCAGTACTATTAGTTGTATGTGTCGACGTATGTTTGCCTTTATTGGAAGATGGTATGCCAGATGCGGCGTTATCGCCGTTGGGATATATAAATTTAGACGCGATCAAGGCGCGAACTGAGATGCCTTGACGTCTTTGAATGGCTCTGCATAGTTGTAGAAATGAAGACAACACAGACTTTCCGAATACCCATTCAACTAGTATACTACTTTCATGAAGCCTGCTGTTGCGACCTCGGTCGGAGTTCGATGAATGCAGCGTACAACACCTCAGAGTTGTTTCCTGCACAACTTGTTTGCTGCGCAAGTTGTGTAAGATTGCATAGCTTACCGTACTCACACAACTCGTTTATTGGATATAAAGGACGCCTTCGAGTCCATTAGAGTCATTCGAACAACTCTTTCAGCATCACAACTTCATTTTCACACTCACGACATGTTCACATACGCGCCCGTCCGTCCAGTCCCCCCACCGCCCAACGTCAATGACGGTCCTAGGGTGCCTAGGGGAGGACGTTGATATCTCTGGCGTCCCGCTTCCAGAAATGTGGTTAGTTTTTTCATCACATATACCTTTGGCTCGACAGCTCATTTTTTTCCCCAGACAGCCGAGTCAACATCCACAATCAACAACGGGCCTCCTCGATAGACGGCTGCGAATTTCTGAAAATCACATCATGATACCCATACACAAGTGTGGCACATAATTTCTCTGGCCTCGTTCGACGGACAACTCCCGCTATCATATTCTTCTCGAATTTCCATGTTTATTTTCCGCGCCTAACACTGAAGAGTGTGACTCCCAGTGTCTTCGGACGATACCCCCCTGGGTTGCGTTATACAACAGCCACTCGTTCGCTTCGCTTGCTCATATTGAAGGACCCCTTATTTTCGACTAAACCATGTGTAGTATTACAGATCCTAGAACCTCCCCTCTGTCGAGCTCTACCACGATAATATCAGGACCTCACGATGATTCCAATTTCCTTAACGAACTCATTAGTACTTATCATGACATCCATTTTCATCATACAATCCAGGTTGCAATTTTCCTGGATAGTTGTAGCTCAATAGAAATTGGATATATAATGAAAATGTACTAAATATGGATTCTTTTCCCTGGCGCACCGTAGATGTCGATGTTAATGATAGAGAGACTCCTGGATGGAGCTGCCTGAGCGATAGCGCGACAGAGATTGACCACTTGCCATTTATCAAAGCACAATCGTCTTTCCCTCCTTCAGGCTCCGCTTTACAGCATCCAAGATGCGATGGTTCTTGACCGCGTCATCAATTGTTGCGTATGGCTGGTCCCCGTCCGCGTACGCGTCCCATGCGGCGCCTAGAATACCGAGCACGCCCGTTTCGACGCCGGCGATCTCGACCTTCTCGCCATTCAGGTACACCGTAGGGTTCGAGACGTTCATGAACACGTAGTCATCGGACTCGACGCGGATCGAGCCCTCCTCGCCGTCGATCTCCCACAGGAGGTGCTTGCGCCCCGGCGTGTTCTTGTACCCCGTGCGCCAGGTGATGCTAGCGAGCGCGCCGGACTTTAGCAGGCCGGAAATGGCGTAGTGGTCCGGGTTCGTGGCTGGGAGGGTTTTCCCTGTGGGTTTCCCGTCGGCGCCGACGATCGTCGCTGTGGGGTAAATTATGGTGCCAGTTGCATTTATTGTGCTAAAGTCGCCCAGGACGAATGTAAAGGGATCCAACTGGTGTCCGACGCTGATGCTCAACGCCGTCGCGCCTTGCAGTGGATGAGTTTATTTAGGGTTGGCGGGCAAATTAATTATCTTACCATTGGCGCTGTCCACCGTGTACGAGCTGCCCTCAGCCACGAAAGGAGGCCATACGTTAGACTCTCGGGAGACGAAGCCAATCTGTATGCAAATTAAAAGACCCCTGCGTTCACAGTAAGCATTAACTGCTCACCATCGTCGCTGATCGTACGGCGCCAATTGCACCGGATTGCACTAACTGCTTGACCTAAATGATATAACACAATTTGGGGACTATCTGAGACCTAATATGGAGATTCGCTCACCTTTCTGATAACATGAGAGTTGCGCGCTTGGAGGCCGATGAAAGACTTGACACCCTGCTTGTGTGCCGCCGCTTGAATCTCGAGCGTCTCCTCTAGGCTCCTGCCTGCGGGCCACTCGAGGAAAAAGTTCTTCTTCTGCGCGATTACAGGAAGGACCACGTCTTTGTGGAGCGGCGTTCTCACTGACACGACGACGAGATCGACGTCCGGGTCGGCGGCGATGAGTCCGCTGTCCCCGTGGTACGCCTTGACGTCGTTCCCAAGCTGCGTAGCGTACTTCTCGGCGGCAGCTTTCGCTGATGCCTCGTTGGTAGTCGAGACGGCAACGAGCTGATATTTGGTCTGGACCGAAGGTTGAAAGAGCGCTGGAGCCAGGTTTGTGGCCGCCCACCCCGTGGTGGAAAGCCCGACGAAGCCTACTCTAATGCGCGAGGGCATGGTCTCAAATGAATAGAGGCAGTGTGTCGATATGGGCTGCTTTATACCAGGGATAATGAAAGATCTTCATGGGAAATCGCATCTCAAGGGTTTGCTTACTGGACAAGTTATGGTAGAAAATCCGCTGAGTGATCACAAGCTTCTATTTTGCCAATATTTTGCGGTTAATCAACCTTCAATTACGTCATTTGAAATGCATGATAGAAGATGGCATTCGTTGCTCCAAATTATTCACTGCCGCGCGATGCCGTCTACCTGTAGTATTTCAGTTGAACGTGGAACGTGGAAACGTTCAATGCTGGTTCAATGTAGGATATAAGTCCACTTAACGAAGCGCAGGTTTAGGGCGTTAATATGATACTCACAGTGATCCATCCTGCGCGCTTCGTTTCCGTCCACCCCCGCGGTGACGCGTCAAGTCGGCATCCACGACGCGTCCTTGACGGAGTGTGCTTGGCAGTGTCCGTGCGGCTAAGGCCTGGTTTTCTCGCTAATGGCAGATCAAAGCAACTCAAAGCAACCATGCCAAAGCACATACATAAGGCCCATCAAAATATAGAACCTATTCAAACATTGTAGTCATGCACCTTGAGGTTTGCATGCACCGCTATTTCTTCGTTTCCTAGACCTCGCTACGGGCTTGAGCCAGGCCCTTTCGAGTCTCTTATCCCTTCTCCGACGATGTTCGTCTCGCGCGACATCAGTAAAGTCAGGGCCCACTGCACAGGCTACAGAGCCCTGTGCAGATGGGGACCTATACTATGGAACTGGGGGACGCTATGCAGCGGCTGCATAGCGTCCCCTAGTGTCCCCCAGTGCCAGTTTTGGCCCCTCCAGACCCAGACATTGTTGATGGATTATTAAGTGTACGTGATTATCGGCGCTCTCGCTGCCGTCGAGGGGGGGGGGGGGGGGGGGGCGCACCAGCATCGCGCATCGTTCTTGGAATCCGCTGTCGCTCTTGCTCTTGTACAGATCCCAGAAACATTTCATCTGCATCATCTGAATCTGATTCTCTCTTTTTCCCAACTTTTTCCCATCCGTCACAAATTCGATCAAATATCAGATCACGGGGTCACTTATTGAGCCAACCTTGGCGTTGAAACCTTCCAAGGCTCTCGAAACTGTTGTTGGATTCCTCTTGACGTCTAGGAAGCAACCAGGAAGTAGCCAGGAAGCCAACCTCTTCACAATATTCTAACTCTTTGCTATCCATTGGATATCCACTCCATTTCACTCATTTATTCTCAGTGATACGACTACCGACGGGTTCAATTACCCCAACAAATCAAACACGGCCTCCTGACGGAATTGTGGTCGGGATACAAGGATTGGTTGAAAGGTGTTCAGCAAAGGACGGCTTTGGTAGTGGGAATTACGGCCAGCAATCAGCCAACGTGCGTATGTTGATTCTGCATGTGGTTCCCAGTAATCACCTGTTCATGCAGACCACGTCGACATTTCTTTGATAACGTCTTCCTCCTTCCTATCCATCTTTGAGACAACGGAATGTCTGTGCAAACGCAGCAGATCCACCGCCGTAAATCTAGCAAAGAGGACGCCCACGACAGCATCCTTATCTCCCCGCCACCGAGCGTAGAAGTGACGGTGCCGGACGACAATGAGATACCGACGGTGCGGATAGCAGCACCGCCGTCGCGGGTGCGGACACAGTCGACGCCGCTGAACCCAACATCAGGGGGACCGTACCGATCGACATTCGCTCCTCGGCCCCTAAACGGGCACTCACTCGCTTCCCCGCTCCGCTCGTCCTTTGCTATGAACGGCCACGCGCGCACCCGGTCGACATCCACCCCGTTCTCACCCGTATCGCCGTCACCTCTGTCTGCGTCTTTCCCTGCTGTAGTGGCACCTCCAGGCATGCAAGCGTCGCGGTCTGCGTCGGAGGTGCTAGACGGACAGCCCGCAGGCGCGAAACATGCAAGACGACACTCGCGGATGCATTCGCGCAACCTATCAGTGTTCTTTCCACGTCCAGGCTCGCTGCCACACACCGCTATATCAGAGGACGGCGGGCAGGAAGTCGAGTTCCCGACTGACGAAGAAGCGCCCCTTGTACCGTCTGCAGGATCGAGTGTGTACCGCCGCGCACCAGTGACACCGCTCGGGCAGGGCTTCACATTCGGCCAGCGCCCCCCGTCCAATCTGCCCACTCCTGAGTTGATGACAGAGCCCCATTCTGCGACATCCAACTCGTCATCGACATCGAAACGCGGACATCATCACAAGCACTCGCTCTCGCACAATTTCTTTTCGTTCCTCGAACCGACCGTAGCACAGCCGGAAGAACTGCACACTCAACCAACACCGACGCCAATGTCGCCCTGGGGACCGATATCTGCTATCCCCCCTGACTCTGCTGCTGCGACTGCAGGATTGCGAACGCAATCGCAAAATGGGTTCAAGGTCCCCGCCCCCCGACAGCAAGAGCTCCCCGAAGTGATATCCCCAATTGGCCTGGCCAGCTCAGTGTCTCAGTTTGTACTCGGTGCTTATCTGTGGGTTATCGGACAGCAAGTAGGTTCGCTGTCCGTGACGGGACTTGGTTATTGGGTTGTCTTTGATGCATTCGGTATTGCACTAAGTTGTGTCGTTCCCGCGTGGCTGGCGTCTGGTGATAAGAAAGGAGAGCGGATACGGAGGTCATTTGGGTGCGTTTTCTCAGTCATTTTATGCACGGCGTCTGAACAATTTGCAGTAATGGAAGGGTGGAGACAGTTTTGATGTTTGCGCAGGCGGTATATCTGATGTTCTCGTCGGTGTATGTCTGCAAGGAGACCGTCGAGCATCTTCTGTTGAGCTCAGGGGAGGGACACCATCATCATCACGGGGACGAGGAAGTAGGCTTTGGGTATGCATTTCTGTGTTTCCTGCAGTGCACCGTCGACTAACGGGTATTCTGCGCAGCATTGATTTTCCTATCATTATAACCTTCATCACTTTCATTTCGCTTCTCGGAACTGCAGTCTTCTTTGAAAACAATACAAAAATCGTTAATAGTGAGCATCGTCTTCGCTCCCTCGTCCTATTCTAACTGCGATCTTGCTCAGTTACTGGCAACCGGATACCCTCGTTAAGCACCCTTCTTCGCTCCGTGTGGGCACCATCGCGCCACTTGCACGACGCGCCACCGACCACCGCGGTCGCCATCTTTCTCTCCAACCCGTTCGTAGTCAGCCCGCTCCTTTTCTGTCTATCGATTCTCTTTGTCGCGCTGTTCGTAGCTCCGTAAGTCCCCCCACGTCAATCACAGTCCCGCTTCTGAATTCGCCCTGCATTTGCGCTTGCAGCACCCAGCACCGCATGGCAGACCTCGTGCTCGCGATGGCCATCGCCGTGCTGACGTTCAACGTCGCATACCGCGCCTGTGTTGTCCTTGGCGCTGTCCTCCTGCAAACGTCCCCCCCGCGTGGGCTGTCGAACGGGAAAATGGAGGCGTTCCTCCGCGCCATGCGTGAGGTGAGCCCTACCCTTCCCCGCTGCGCCCACACTCCCGCTGATCATGCTCCCACCCACCAGGTCGAGCGGCACCCGCACGTACTACACCTCCCCGCGCCGCACATCTGGCAGCTCACGCCGAGCCTCAAAGCGTCCCCCGTGGCTGCGCTCACGCACGACGCGTCGCCGCACGCAGCGCGCCCGGCACCGCCAGCGGAGGCGCTGGTGGTGACGCTCGAACTGCACGTGCGCGAGGACCTGGGGGACGCGGACGTGCTCGCGCTCACGCGCTGGGCATGGGAGCGCTGTGTCGGCGCGCTGGGGAGCTTGCGCGACTTCCGTGAGCCCGGAGAGGAAGGCGGGATGGAGGTCACGGTCGGCGTGGTGAAGGGGTAGGCGTCGGATGGCCTTCTATTCGTCTGTTTTTAGGCGTGGGTCCGTGTGGCCGCACGCTGGTGGGGCGTGAGCGTTGTCTGTTCGCGCTGGGTTCTTGCTTTCGATCAGAGAGCGCGGCGCGTACGCACGCGGCCCGCTCAATCATAATAGGATGGTATTTATTGGTTTTTGGCGTTCGTTCGATCTATGGCAACATCACTCGCCATTCCGTGGGTGGGGCTCGCCCATATGCATAACCAATGGTGCGTTGCCGAGGCTTGTTCATCTCCTTTTGCGATGCCTTCTCTGGGGCGTGCTCTGAGTCATATCGGACAAGATAAATACCATGCGCGATATGCTATTTGCGTCGAATCGTGTCCCTTCCCAGTCCCACGCGCTGCTGCACGAGTCACGGAATGTCTGGAGAATCTGCTTCTTCCGCAGCACCCACGAGGGCCGACGAGGTGTACCCTGATCTGTACGAGGCGTCTGTGGTGGAGTTGCAGACGGGGCTGGATGCGGGCCACTTCAGCAGCGTAGATCTGGTGAAGGTGATATTCCCCCTACGGAGAGATTGATCGATCTGGGCGAACTCACAACTTTTTGCACACACGTGTATGTAGGCCTATTTTGCGCGTATCGACGAGGTCAATATCAAGGGGCCCGGGCTGCGAGCGGTGCTCGAGGTGAATCCGTCGGCGCTGGCTCAAGCGGCGGGGCTCGACGAAGAACGCGAGAAGAAAAGGAAGCGCAGCCAGCTGCATGGGATCCCAATTCTTCTGAAGGTGCGGTATGGCGTGAAGAGCGCACACAATCTCCTCCGCGGCGCTTAATCAGGTTTACACAGGATAACATCGCTACTGTTGCGTCTGAAGGTACGCTCTAGATCCCTCGCCGTTGAATTTAATGCGAAACAAACGTGTTGGCGATGTAGGCATGAACACAACAGCGGGATCGTATAGTCTAGTCGGCTCAGTCCCGCCCGAGGACGCAGGCGTGGTTAAGCGCTTGCGCGTAGCGGGTGCTATCATCCTAGGTGCGCCAACCCCGCCACGATGTGCGCCGCACGCTCACCGTGCACCACAATAACATAGGAAAAGCGAACCTCTCCGAATGGTCGTACTTCCGAGGCGCGCGAGGCGAGCTCCCCGGCGGGTGGTCCGCCCGCGGTGGTCAGGCGACGACCGCTTACTACCCCCACGGTGACGCCTGCGGCTCGTCGACGGGCTCGGCCATCGCTGCGTCCATCGGCCTCGCGGCGGTCACGCTCGGCACGGAGACAGACGGGAGTATCATCAGCCCCTCGAGCAAGAACAACGTTGTCGGGATGAAGCCGACGGTGGGGCTCACGTCCCGCGCAGGAGGTGCGCCGCGTTATTTGGCTGCCACGGCATCTGCTGATTCTTAGCGCGCGCTGCGCACCAGTGATCCCGGTCTCCGTGGAACAGGACTCCGTTGGTCCAATAACGCGCAGCGTCGCGGACGCAGCGATCGTGCTGTCCGTCATCGCAGGGCCCGACGCGAACGACGCGGCGACGCATGCGCAGCCGTCGAGCGTACCGGACTACATGGGCGCGCTCAGTCGAGACGCCCTGCGCGGTAAGCGCATCGGCGTTCCGCGCTGCGTGTATCTGGACCCGCGCCTCAGCGAAGCGGACCCGTCTGTGTTGGTTGCGTTTGAAGCGGCGCTGGATGTGCTGCGTGGCCTTGGCGCGGAGGTCGTGGACCCTGCGGATCTCCCGAGCGCGGACGACATATACGAGTCGAAGAACGAGTCGATCGTGCTGGGCGTGGACGGGAAGGTGCGGTACCTGTGGATGTGTGATGCCCATGATTTGCTAGTGCTTAATGTTGAATGGGTTCGCAGATTGGTCTGAATGAGTATCTTGCGTGGCTGAAGGAGAGCCCGACCGGCGTGCGCTCGCTCGCAGACATCATCAAGTTCAACGACGAGAATCCTGCCCTCGAGAAACCGGAAGGCTTTGAAGGACAAAGCAGGCGAGTAATCCGGTTCAACAGAAGGCTTTGTTAGTCCACTTACTCGCGCATGGATAGGCTCATAAGCGCCAACGAAACGTCAGGAAGAGACGATAGGTATCTAGCAGCGTTAGCGTTTGATCACAAAGTAGGTCGCACGCTGGGGATTGACGCAGCACTGAAAAATCACAAACTGGACGCTCTCGTGCTTCCCTCCGCCGACTCTGCATGGCAACCTGCAGGCAAGTCGTCTGTCTGTGCATTATCTATGGGCAAATAAATTAAATTCTTTTCTTTTTTCTAGCGCTCGCCGGCTACCCGGTTATAACGAGTAGGTCCGCTCACCACCCTCCCCATACCGTCTGACACTTCCCGTCCCGAGTTCCCCTCGGGTTTTACCCTGATACCGTATCCATCAAGCTCAACAATGGCTCGCAGACGCGGCCTGTCTTATGCGCGCCTGGGATGCCTTTCGGGATTACGTTCTTCGGGACGGCGTATTCTGAATTTGAGTTACTTGGCTTCGCTTTCGCATTTGAGCAGGCAACTCACGCTAGGCTGGCGAGACGTGCGTATCCTGAAGCTATCCCGATGACGCAGCTACGGGATATAGTGGGAAAGGAATGATCGGCGGATGATTCAGCGACAGGTTAGACCAAGCGTGGTCCAGCCATCTTGCATATTTTCTCAAAACAAGATACAATCGAGTCCCAGTTCCAAATATATGATCAATGTAACCGTTGACTGACACGCTGGTGTACTTCAGGTTTGCTCGAACACGCGTTCTCATCTTCCAAATACATAGATTGAACTAACAAATACATGTCCAAACGATAAGTAAGATATTAGATTTGGTAACGGAATTTCGGATGCCTGTAGCCCATCACCCTGACTTCTTCCTCTGTTTTACCAGTCAGGCGGTGTTCCCGTTTGCCGCGATCCCGACTCCCGTTCTCCCAGCGAATGTAGATCACACCGAGAGCAGCCACTGCCACCGCAATACAGGCTGCGCCTAAGTTGAGAGAATTTCCTTGGCGGAAGTTGGGGGAATCTTTCGGTAAGTATGCCCAAACGCTGCAAAGTCGTTGTGTTTTCTCTTGCTATGCGACGATTGAAAACGGCAGACTCACGCAATTATAGAACCAATCGTCCCGACACCTCAAATATAATCAGAATGTCGGTTTTCCATCACAAGTAGTCTCAATCGCCATGGCAGTCAGCGCACCTGTTATTGTACCAGCGGTGACCGCACGCATGGTATCAGGAGCAGCGTTGTCTGTGCCCCATATTAAAAACTGTTGCATTTTACACAATGCATGAGAATGGGCGATGTATTATGGGGTAGGGAAACTTACCATCGGACCACAAGGTTCGCTGCCAACAAAGGAGAAGAAACACGCCGCATAGCTATCATTCGACACGTATTTGGCGATTGTTGACATTCAAGAGACGTGGAATCTGCAGGCACTCACCGTGCATGGGGATTCTTGGTGCTTATTGCTATAGCATAGCCTGCAATCTCAAGTAAGAGAGAGGCAATGATGGGAATTCCTCTTTGCTTCGCATAAAAGCTCCAGAAGATGATGACCATATTCCAGACGAGAGCAATAGCATAGGGCGGTACGGTGCGGAGCTGGGCCTGTACCACAGCTGCGAGTAACGCGAATGAGTCGCGGTCGAGATTTGACATGGCTGAATACTTACTGTAATGTCCGACTGCTCGTCACGGTCGACGTCATGATGTTAGCATCAACTATCGAAATAGCAGGAAGCGTACGAGAATTGACCACTGTTGGAAGGAACAAGCTGAGGCCCTGGAACGAGACATTGACCATAAGATATCCTATGGAACAAAGTGCCGTCTAGGTACACAGAGAAGAAGAGTTTGAGACAACAATTTATCACCGAAGTATCAATGATGCGTACCCAGATGTTGAATGAGCGTAGAACTAGGATGACGCTTGCTGGTTCCCTTCTTCCGTCGATCTTCACAATCGCATCAGCATTCAATCTGGAAACGGTGAGCCTACGTTCTTCTTCGTTGAGGAATCGCGTTTTTAGGGAGTCCCCCGGCATGAAAAACAACAGTAAGCTACCAACGCCGATAGAAACAATTCCTGCAAGTGAGAAGCCAATTAAACCGCAGTAATAGCACGCCTACAGACAACGGACCTTCAACAAAGAAGATCTACCAGTAACATAGGAAGTCAGATCAACGACGGAGATAGCAGACGTAACAATCTACTTTTCTCCAACTTTTCACTGGCCCGAAGTCTTGGAGAGAAAGCAGGCCGGATGCTAGGAGGCCCCCAACTAACCGCATCTCGACTGAGTGTTCTGATTCTTGCAGAGTAATTTAGAAACGTACAGGCGCCTGCGAGCGTAGGTGCTGTCCCAAAGAAAATTCCGGTACGAATCACCAGTTCTTTGCGTCGGTAATACTATCATATAATACGTTAAAGATTATCACGCAGCGTTGGAATTCCTTTACATACGCGAGAAAGTAAATATACCAGGGATGGCTAGAATTTGGCGAGTATATGATGAGCGTAATTAGCAACTCTATGTGGATGACAACGACCGAACTTGCCAGGGTTCCGGCCTCGAATACTCCAAGCAGGATACGTGTGGCAATCAATTGCCCGTACGTCTTGATGAACGCCGTCCCCAGTGTCACTACTCCGAAAAGAAGCACCAATATCGCAATCCATATCGAACCTACTTGTTTCATGATGATGGTAGAAGGAATATCGGCAAGCGTATACTGATGTAATAATGAGGTTGGATTTCGCTGATGGGTATTTGTCCAATTGAGTATTAGGAATGAGCGCTTGCTCACGGAGACATAGAATATTGTCAATGCAATGTTGAAGTCGAAGCCTTTCATTCTCAAGTCTTTCTCCAGTCCTACAGTCGTCATGAATACGGCAAGCTATTATTTAGCGAGATAGGTCACTTACCAGCGATCTTTGCATTCCCTGTTCATTACGGTAGTTTTATCCCCCATCAAAGCGCCCGAGATAGTTAGCGGACAAACCTATGGCAGTCCTGACATGGATCAGTCCTTCAGCATCTAGAAAATCTTGATCCGGGGCAGTATGTGCACCTATCTATGAAATTGAGGCCATCTAAAAGAATCAGGTACCTACGACGCAGAAATGACCGAGGGTACTCACATAACAATGTAAATAAGGGCAACAATGTATAATCCAACTTGCGAAGCAGCCTCTTTTCAGCTGTAGGGTCGATCGTGCTGTCAAGTTCATCTGAACGTAAGTAGATTACCCCCTTCTCCGCATATCCCCCAGCGTGAGGGGTGGCATCTCTCGTTGAATGTATGCTGTCTTTAGCCATAAGTGTGGAATAGTCTAAACCAGACCAGCGACAGCAGACGTCCATATTTATGGTAGCGCTGCGAGCCTAGTCTCATGCCCAGACCAGGTCTCACGGGGCTCTCCCATTTGCATCATGGTATGTCAAAATGCCCCGAAAGAAGTCTCCTCTTGTAGAATCACGGGTACACGTGTGGCAATTGGGCTGGTTTATCTTGCTTTCCGAGGTGTAAGCTTTGGTTCCAATCTGCTTAAGTACCTGCTCATTCCAATGAAACTCACGCCCAGAGGAGATCTTGCAGAATTTGTCAGTGTTGAATGAGGCAAGAATGCGGAAAAAGCAGGAGTCGTTTGGAGCATCAAGGTCTGCAGGAATGCTGAACAAGTCTGTCTTCACCGCGATATTGAACATATGAAGGCACAGCGAAGTAGGCATTCAAGACGATGAGTTGTGCACACTGCAGAGTGCGGCAGTGGAGATAAACGTGAGGAGAGTTGTCATGTCTAGACTGCATCATTGTCCGACGACCCCCGAGTTGTTGTCCGGCCGGCTCCGGGCGGAGCCGTTGCAGTCTGATGCAATCAGATCGTATCACTTCGAGTTCGGCGTCTACAACGCCTTGGAAGAAATGCTCAGCAAATAAGTAACAAGCAAGGCCATAGTAAATAACAAACGGTAAGCGTCATTACCTGATTAGACTCCTTCGTACCCCTATAACAAGTGAAAATCGACCTGTAGTATATATATTACCTGACTACAAAAACGGATATATTTCTTGCCGCTAGCGTGCTGACGGTACAATATTTGTATGAAGTCTTCGAGCTGATTCCTCCATTTATATTGCGTAGCATAGTACTCACGCGATTTGTCAGTAAGAAATCTTTCACAGTAACCAACCCAGCTGGCTGCCTGGCCAACGACCGCCTGAAAGCCTGAAGGTTGCCTAAAAGCTGAGATACCTACATAGGGGTTGAGCCTCGAATGTAGGCAGTGTGTGAGGTAGCGGACCTGAATAATTGGTGCCACCAGTGAATCGTCTCAATATTGGTAGCAAAGATTGACTGCATATAAAGCTTCTAGTTTGTTTGCGGCTTACCCAGTCAAAAAAACACGATCTTTAATATCTAGCTATGACTGTCTATAACGTGTCATGAGCGACTTGAGTCGGCATATGACGCAGGAATTGGGGTTGCCTGCTGACTAGTATCAATTCAAGCCGCTACGACGCGTAGTGGGATGCCGCAAAAGCGAAGGTAAATTTACTGGGGACTAAATTTAGTAATTGCAACGTGGACTGCGGGGAAGCTAAAGCAAACGGTATAAAGCCAACTTCCTCACTTCTCTCTGGTTACAGAATCGCCCACAAAGCCTTCAAAAAGAGTTTATCTACCTTCAAAAACGCTGAAAAACATGTCTAAGGTCATCCTTGTAACCGGTAAGTAAGCCACATATCAGTGCTGCTGAGTCCTTATCAATTCCTGATCTGACGGACTTGGCCTTGCAGGAGCAAACACTGGTATTGGGTTTGAGCTCGTACGGTTGCTCGCAGAGAAGAGCCACATCGTTTACCTTGCTGCGCGTGACAGCAAGAAGGGAAACGAAGCTGCGTGCGTAGGCTTTTTATCAGCATAATGCAAACAATGCTGATAATGTGTGCGTTTAATAGTGAGAAGCTGCACGCCGAAGGATTCAAGACCGTGAAGTTTGTGCTTCTGGATGTGACCAGCTTATCCTCAGTCGAAGCAGCGAAGGACACCATTGAAAAAGCCGAAGGCAAGCTCGACGTCCTTGTCAACAATGCAGGTATCGCCAAGTTCGGCAACGACCAGAATGCCTTGACAATCGAGCTTGACACTATTCGCGCAACGATGGCGACCAACTTCTACGGTCTCATCCAGACGTGCCAGACCTTTGTCCCCCTCCTCCGCAAGTCGTCAAACGGCGTCATCGTGAATGTATCCACAAACATGGCGTCGAATGCGCACCAGGCAGGGCCTCAGCAGTCTTTGCATGTCGTTGCGTACAATACGAGCAAGGCTGCGATGAACTCGTACTCCATCGCGCTTGCGCACGAACTCAAATCTGAAGGAATCAAGGTGAATATGGTTACACCTGGGTTCACCTCGACACAGTTGAATGGCTTCAGAGATGGTGGAAAAACACCCAAGGAAGGTGCCCTATCCATTGTACCTTGGGCGCTACTAAACAAAGATGGCCCAACTGGCAAATTTGTTGATTGGAATGGCAACGATTTCCCCTGGTAGATAAGAGTAATATTTGTAGGTGTCTACGAAAAAATTGTACGATCACCATTTTGGATATATAAAAGATTTGTATGACAGGTTGAGCAATAACGGCAGCGACTGTAGAGTCATCAAGGATTCATCTATCGACAAAGCTAACGAGATCAAACGCTCTCCGGACCGAACATAGACGCCTGATTTAGGAATGTTTCCTATAAATAGGCATTGTTATTGATTGCCTATACCCGTTTATCTTCAGCAATCACTTAAAACGATAAATATTCGATAGGTAAACGGCCAGCTAAAGATTATGAGCCCGTATGCAACATGGGTGTTTTGCTTCGTTCCTCAAAATGACAAATCTAAAAATAGGTACCCGTCTTATAGATAAAGTTTGGTGCGAATATTTTCGTCTCTCTATCTCACCACTACATTACCCACTCAACAGACCCATCGTTACTCAACCAAGGCTCAACAATGTCCACAGAAGGAACCATTCCATTCACAGTCGACGGAGAGACGTACCACACGTGGTACAAGCTCTTTGGAGACCTGAAGACGTGTACAAAGCGACCTGTCGTCTTCGTCCATGGCGGACCCGGAATGTCGCACCATTATCTACTGTAAGATACCATCGATTACTCTTACTAAATTCTGGTAAAGTAGATCGATTCATCTATCTGTAGGCCGAATCAATATTTCTATCACCAAGCAGGGTATTTCATTTATCATAAAATCTGCGATGGGTTGATGTTAATGTGCGTCTAGGATTCCTGTGATACTCTATGACCAGATTGGGGGCGGGGCTTCCTCCCATCGCCCCGACGCACCAACAGAGTTCTGGGTCCCCGAGCTTTTTATGGACGAGCTCGACAACCTCACAAAGGCGCTTGGGATAGATGACGATTTTGGTCTCTTCGGACAATCGTGGGGTGGTGCGTAAAATCTAATCAAATAAACTAGGATGTTTCTCATCTTTTATCAAGGTATGCTCGCGGCTCACTACGCCGCCTCGCGCACCCCGAAAGGGCTCAGACGTTTGATAATTGCAAATTCTCCGGCCTCTGTAGCTCTCAATACTCAGGGAACAGATGCGCTTCTGTCTAAGTTCCCTGACGAATATATCACTATGATGCGTAAACATGAAGCCGAAGGCACAGTGGACTCCGACGAATATCAAGATGGCGCCATGTTGTTTGCAAAGAAACACACCTGCACGGTTGATCCGTGGCCATTGGATCTCCTGAAGGCCTTTGAAATATTCAAGAAAGATATGACAGTTTGTCGTGCTATGTCAGCTCAACAAATTTGTCACTAGTTCGGACACTAATATTTCTCCAGGTTGGGACCATACGAGTTCCAAACTACCGGAAACTTGAAAGACTGGGATATCACAGGGATTCTGCATAATGTGGCCTGTCCAACGTTACTCATCTCAGCTCCGCTGGATCAGATTCAAGAAGTGGCTGTACTCCCGTTCTTCCAAAAGATTCCCAAAGTGAAATGGGTCGAACTGCAAGACAGCACGCATCTAGCACAATACGAAGAACCGGAGAAGTCTGTCATTTAGTTCGTTTAAAATATGCTGTTACTAATCCGGAGCATCAGGTACTTCAAAGTGATATTAGATTTCTTGGAAAATACAGCACCGGTTTCGTAATACCACAACTTTCAACTGTCGCACAATAGAATAGTCCTGTTTATTCTGGAAATTTTGTGTGAAGATCTGGATGATTTCGCATTTTGCCCATAATGTTTATCAGCGTGTCAAGCCTTCAGGTATCAGCCAGTGAACAAAACTCAGATCAAATCAGTGGATATCCGTTCAAAATTAGTAGCGGACAATCTTGCGCCTTCATAATAGCAGTTCTCAGACTGACTCGAGCACTTTCAAACAATATACGCGATAAAAATTGCTTTGGCAGTCCCACCGACGCGGCGAGCCACAATGTTCGCTCTATAAATAGCGCCAGGTGCGAGTTTGTCTCTTTCTATCTCACCACCACAATCCCTTCAAGAAATCATATCACGGCGTCGAGAGATGTCAACCGATGGAACTATCCCATTCGAAGCCGGAGGCGAGACCTACCATACCGCGTACAAGGTCTTTGGCGCCCTGAAAACGCGCACAAAACGGTCTATCGTCCTCCTCCACGGCGGGCCTGGAATGTCGCACCACTATCTACTGTGAGAAGATATCAATCATCTGTGATGCACGCCGAATTATTGTTAAACCCTGGTCATTTATTTCTAGCTCATGCAAGCTTTTGTACCAAGAGGCAGGGTATTTTTGGTTCTCCCATGAAGTTAATTTGGGACTTACTCATGCCTCTGTGTGTCTAGCTTTCCTGTAGTTCTTTATGATCAAATCGGGTGGGGGGGGGGGAGCGTCTTCCCACCGTCCAGATGCGCCGACCGCATTTTGGGTCCCCGAGATCTTCATGGATGAGCTTGATAATCTTACAAACGCACTCGGGATACGCGACAACTTTGATCTGTTCGGTCATTCCTGGGGAGGAGCGTGATTTGCGCCTATACATCGAACAGCACAACATCAGGCGCACTACGAAGAGCCTGAGAGGTTTGTTCTATACTATTTTAGTTGAGAGTATTAAGTACGTCAAGGTGATATTGGACTTTCTGCAGAATACAGAAATAATATTGTTGTCCGCGTTCAATTGTGTCGGCTGTTATTCAATGAAATGGCTTTCGTGAAGTAATGCATACCACGGAGTGAATTCGTTACCAAGCAAGGTTTCCGCTAAAGCACAGACTGATTACTGTATTTTCAATAAATAAACCATTTGACTGACCCATCAACGAAATATTCCCCGCCGGTCATGTACGACGCATGGTCCGAAAGAAGGAGGAGCGCCTGCCCGGCCATTTCGCTTGGCTGTGAAAGAATTGTCTGCAACAAACTAGCTTCGATGCTAGTTGCACTAACGTACCTCTGCAAATCGACCTAACGGGACACCTTTAGCTTGGTAATCTCGGATAGATTTGTCCATATGCTTCATCTGGTCAGTGTTGACTGAAAACCAACAATTAATATTAAATAATGATTTTATCGGCGTACCCACCGTAGCCGGGCGAAACAACATTGACACGGATCCCGTGCTGTGCCCATTCAACGGCCAGGCCTTTTGCTAGCAAAGACACTGCTGCTTTGGACGAGTTGTAGAAGACCTGATATAATAATATATCGATGAGATCAATCATGTCCGTGCTGAGTAGATCGAGCAAAGAATGAAGCAAACCTGGGTCAAAGCTTTTCCTTCTCCAGATTTGTTGATGATTTGAGAGCTCATAGACGAGGTAATGACGATTGATCCCTTCTGCTTGCACTTCAGTGGTCCCATTCACCCCCCCTCTTAGACCCAAAAAACCTGGCCAAACAATATGCCTAACAGGTGTTTAGGACACAATATTCCATGGAATAGAAAACAATAACATATTCAGAACCTGTAGTCAGAATACATTTTTTGCTGAATATATTCATGGTTGTGTGAGTATAATAAACTGCAGAGTACATATTCTCTGTAGAATATGTATTTGACATGTCACAGGGTACCAGGGGGGCTATCAATAAATAAAAAAATACCCACTCAATGGGTGCATACATGTAGGTGATATAGGTACAGGTGGAAAGGCATTGTTCAGGGCTATTTCATGTGCATGGTTCTAGATCAATTGGAAATACTATTATTTGGCACTATTCAAAATGTATATTGTAATTAGTCCCTCATTTTGAATCTAGATTCATCTGCAGAGTAGTAGGCTTGGACCTTGGTGTATCTGATCAAGAATAGTTTGGGTTATCCAAAGTCCCAAGCAACTATAAATTATAATACACCAGATGTTTTTTAATAGTCTGGGTTTTAGAATAAAAAAATAGCCAAAATCAACAGCATAGGTGTTTTTGTTCAGTCTGGGTTTTCAGAGTCTAGTTATATTATAAATTGAAATCTAGGGGTATCTGTCCAAGAATAATCCAGGTATTTGTACCAAAATGTTGTAATCACAGTAGAGTAGGTGTTTCAATAAGTAGACTTGGCTGCTGTTATCCATAGATAGTCTGGGTTTTCAGAAGCCACAGCCATTATATACTTGCTCTGTTCAAGGATAGTCTGGATTTTCAGAGTCCAGAGGCCAGAATATATATTGTCTAATATTTGAGAGCACATATTCAATTGATATTCAAGCCAAGAATATATATTACTGAACAACTGAAAATATAAATTACCAGTATTCGGAATACAGAATATATATTGTCAGCTTTCAAGGCCCAGAATATATATTACCAAATAGCTGAGAGTATATATTTGCAACATTCAGAGTCCAGAATATATATTATCCAGGAATTGAGAACAGATATTCCTAATATTCAGAGTTCAAAATATATATTGTCATCTTTCAAGAACCAGAATATATATTATCCAACAATCGAGAACAGATATTGGTAGTATTCAGGCCCAGAATATATATTGCTAAACAATTGGGAATATAGATTCACAGTATTCAGAATACAGAATATATATTGTCAGCTTTCAACCATTGAGAATATGTGCTGTCACCTTTCAAAGACCAGAATATATATTATCTAACAATTTAAAATACATATTTCCAATTTTTGKTGTTCAGAATATATGTTGTTAGCTTTCAAAGACCAGAATATATATTTAATGCCTGACAGTTGAGAAGACATATTCCTAATATTCAGAGTTGATTCAGAGTGCAGAATATATATTGTCAATTGTCATATTCATCTTTCACAAAATGTATTTGATTTATATACTATATATTTCACCAAAATTTACATGTTCTTGTTTACTACATCATTTGACATTTATATACTTATGCATAACTAGCAAAACCATTTGTTGATGACTGTCAACACAAGATACAGTGAATCCTTTTTTACAAGTGATACCTAAAATTTTCTGCAAGTCCATTTGCTTCCATATTGTCAAATAGTTCTGCATCATCTCCATCATTCTCCCAACCATCTTCTAATGCAGAATTATAATCATTTTCAGATGAAGAATCATCTGTACTAGATGTATCCATTGCATCCATTCCATCTGGAAATAGTACTTGCTCCGTTCCTTCATATGTATGTGCAGTAGCCAACTGAGAGTCTGTAGGGCCCCATTTCAGATTTTCAGAGCAAGGAATATTTTTTATATAAGGCTGCCACACAATACAGAGTTTCAACAAATAGTTTTGTCTTTCCAGTAATTGATACAGAACTTCAGGGTCACTTTGACTCCATAAAATAGCTGCATCTAAAACAATCCATTCTTCTGAAAACCATTGTTGTAGGGATAGTCTYTCTTCTATTAATCTTGTTTCTTCCTCTTCACAGCGATTGTAATCCAGCAGTGCTTKGATACCCTCTCTGACATCATCAATAGCTAACCAAGGAGGAGTATCAATATGATTGTCATTTTCATCTGTTAATCCAATATCTTGCCATATATTGTCATCAACATCTAAATGAAATAAACCCTCCAAGTCAATTAAGACTGGAGAAATAGCACCTA